>CAWUFW010004465.1:1200000-1537348 GCA_963921515.1 Calotriton arnoldi
GAAAAAATATTTACTTAACTTTATATAAATGTTTCTTTTTAAGTTGATATATATGTGTATGTATATATAAATATATATATGTTTACAAGTGTAAAATTATGCATCAAGTAAACTTTGAAAACATAAATGAAATGAGAATAATGATTCTAGAAAAAAGTTCCTTAATGATATTATTGCCTACAAACATACAAAAAATAATTTTTTTATTAAACACCAACAATACTAATACTATAACCCAAACTATTTTGGCTACATAGTAATACAATTAGAATGAAGTATTTTAGACTAAAATTATAAAATTAAATAATCCCACTCCAACATAATCCATTCTTAAAAAACTGTTAGTCACTAAAATGGTGACATTTACTGTTCCTACTCCAATCAAAATCAATTTGGGGAAAGTGTTGGACACTAAAGTGGTAACATTTACTATTCCCACTCCAATCTAACCATAATGGGGGAAAGTGTTGAACACTAAAGGAGTGACATCTACTATTCCCACTCCAGTCTAACCATATTGAGGAAAAGTGTTGGACACTAAAAGGGTGGCCAGGACACCCTTGGGTAACCGCTGCGCTTAATAAATATCCGTAACATAACATAACATAACATCTACTATTTCCCCTCCAATCTAACCAAATTGGGGGAAAGTGGTGAACACTGAAGGAGTGACATTTACTATTCCCACTCCAGTCGAACCATATTTGGGAAAGGTGTTAGACACTAATGGGGCAACATTTACTATTCCCACTTCAATCTAGCCATATTGAGGGAAAGTGTTGGACACCAAAGGGATGAAATTTACTATTCCCACTCCTGACTAAACATATTGGGGAAAGGTGCTGGACACTAAAGGGGTGACATTTACTATTCCCACTTCAATCTAACCATATTAAGAGAAGGTGTTGGACACTTAAGGGGTGACATTTACTGTTCCCACTTCAATTTAAGCATTTTGAGGGAAGGTGTTGGATACTAAAGTGGAAACATTTACTATTCCCACTCCAGTCTAAACATACTGGGGGACAGTGTTGAGCACTAAAGGGGTGACATTTACTATTCCCACTCTAATTTAACCATGTTGGCAGAAGGTGTTGGACACTAAGGGGCCGATTCCGATCTCGGTCGGAGGCGCACCCAACACCATTCGGTCGGGAAAAAAGCCATGCGAAAGCCTGTTTCCCGACCGATCCGTACAGCACACCGAACGAGCAAGTACGATGCGCACAACAGCAAAGAATCCGGCCGAGCCGTACTCACCCAAACCAGGTCCTGTTCTCCGACCGAGGCGAATCCGGAAACGCCGAATCGAGTCGCACGGAAGGAAAAATGCAGCCCCGTCCGGCCGGACAAGTACGATGCGCTTTCCGTACGCGCCGAACCCGTCGCTACGCACAGCACGTCAAAGCATCCGGGAGAGGCGCACATAAGCTCCGATTCGCGCCACAACACGATCCACGGCTCCGAGGCGAACACGGCAGTGACGAGGACAACGCGAAGCGGCGAGGACGAGCGAAGCGACGAGGACGACGCGAAGCGGCGAGGACGACGCGAAGCAACGAGAAGGACGAACGACACGAACCAACCATGAATCCCTTCGTCCCGATCATACCAATATTCTACATATACTACCGGAACAGGCACGGACGCGTACGGCGCAGAAGGTAAGCCAGACACCAACCACAAAACACATACAACACGTACACGACACATCACACACACACACAGAGGGATGCCGAATATACTTACACCAGCAACAGCAGCACCATAGGGGCGGGATGCCCATCACCAATGCCACATATGCACACAGGGGCCTGAATGCGCACCACCACCCCTACCCAGGGGGGCAGGATGCCTACCACTACTACCACCCTCACCCAGGGGGCAGGATGCCTACCACCACTACCACCCTCACCCAGGGGGGCAAGATGCCTACCACCACTACCACCCTCACCCAGGGGTGGCTGGATGCCTACCACCACCCTTAGCCAGGGGGGGCAGGATGCCTACCACTACTACCACCCTCACCCAGGGTGGGCTGGATGCCTACCACTACTACCACCCTCACCAAGGGGGGGCAGGATGCCTACCACCACCCCCACCCAGGGGGGGCAGGATGCCTACCACTACTACCACCCTTAGCCAGGGGGGGCAGGATGCCTACCACCACCCTCACCCAGGGGGGGCAGGATGCCTACCACTACTACCACCCTCACCCAGGGGGGGCAGGATGCCTACCACTACTACCACCCTCACCCTGGGGGGGCAGGATGCCTACCACTACTACCACCCTCACCCAGGGGGGGCAGGATGCCTACCACCACTACCACCCTCACCCAGGGGGGGCTGGATGCCTACCACCACTACCACCCTCACCCAGGGAGGGCTGGATGCCTACCACCACCCTTAGCCAGGGGGGGCAGGATGCATACCACCACTACCACCCTCACCCAGGGGGGGCAGGATGCCTACCACTACTACCACCCTTAGCCAGGGGGGGCAGGATGCCTACCACTACTACCACCCTCACCCAGGGGGGGCAGGATGCCTACCACCACTACCACCCTCACCCAGGGTGGGCTGGATGCCTACCACTACTACCACCCTCACCCAGGGGGGCAGGATGCCTACCACTACTACCACCCTCACCCAGGGGGGCAGGATGCCTACCACTACTACCACCCTTAGCCAGGGGGGCAGGATGCCTACCACTACTACCACCCTCACCCAGGGGGGCAGGATGCCTACCACTACTACCACCCTCACCCAGGGGGCAGGATGCCTACCACTACTACCACCCTTAGCCAGGGGGGCAGGATGCCTACCACTACTACCACCCTCACCCAGGGGGCAGGATGCCTACCACCACTACCACCCTCACCCAGGGTGGGCTGGATGCCTACCACTACTACCACCCTCACCCAGGGGGGCAGGATGCCTACCACTACTACCACCCTCACCCAGGGGGGGCAGGATGCCTACCACCACTACCACCCTCACCAAGGGGGGGCTGGATGCCTACCACCACCCTTAGCCAGGGGGGGCAGGATGCCTACCACTACTACCACCCCCACCCAGGGGGGGCAGGATGCCTACCACCACTACCACCCTCACCCAGGGGGCAGGATGCCTACCACTACTACCACCCTCACCCAGGGGGCAGGATGCCTACCACTACTACCACCCTCACCCAGGGGGGCAGGATGCCTACCACCACTACCACCCTCACCCAGGGGGGCTGGATGCCTACCACCACCCTTAGCCAGGGGGGCAGGATGCCTACCACTACTACCACCCTCACCCAGGGGGGCAGGATGCCTACCACCACTACCACCCTCACCCAGGGGGGCAGGATGCCTACCACCACTACCACCCTCACCCAGGGGGGCAGGATGCCTACCACTACTACCACCCTCACCCAGGGGGCAGGATGCCCTACCACTACTACCACCCTCACCCAGGGGGGCAGGATGCCTACCACCACTACCACCCTCACCCAGGGGGGCTGGATGCCTACCACCACCCTTAGCCAGGGGGGCAGGATGCCTACCACTACTACCACCCTCACCCAGGGGGGCAGGATGCCTACCACCACTACCACCCTCACCCAGGGGGGCAGGATGCCTACCACTACTACCACCCTCACCCAGGGGGGGCAGGATGCCTACCACCACTACCACCCTCACCCAGGGGGGGCTGGATGCCTCCCACCACCCTTAGCCAGGGGGGCAGGATGCCTACCACTACTACCACCCTCACCCAGGGGGGCAGGATGCCTACCACCACTACCACCCCCACCCATAGGATGGACAATGCATGACACAACCAGCACACCACAACCTAGGGAATGCAAGAAGAAGACATCCCCCCAACACCATGACAAGCGTGTGTAGACTGTGTCAAATGCCTACAACACCGAACATGACTTCGAACATACAATGTGACCCCCTAGCACATGTGCCACACAAATATGTGTGTGGCACACACAACACAAGCAGGCCATGACCATTGTGGCAATGGGGTCCAAACCCCCATCATCACAGTGACCAAAAGGTAAGTGTGGGGTCCATAGCTGCAGCACATTTTGAACATTGTGGCAATGGGGTCCAAACCCCCATCATCACAGTGACCAAAATGCAAGTGTGGGGTCCATAGCTGCAGCACATTTTCAACATTGTGGCAATGGGGTCCAAACCCCCATCATCACAGTGACCAAAAGGTAAGTGTTGACAAAGTAAGAGGTGCAACTGCCAAACTGCATGGATGATTCCTGGTCACAGAACAACAAACACATCAGTGGCAAAGTAGTGTATGTGTCCCATTGCAACATAAATTGAGGGAGCCAAATCCTGCAGTGCAAATAAGACATAACTTTGGCCATGTGCAGACAAACAACACCCATGGGGGCTGACACCGTCAACATTCATCAATGACACAATGACAGAAGTGACCATCAGAATGCAGACCCACATATTTGCACCAATGGGCACACACATGCAGATACCCTGTGGAGACTGCAGATGTGAGGTGAACAGATACCATACCATGGCAGCAATGGGACACACAATCAACAATTAGCACCAAATGAGGGCTCCCGTCCCATCAGCCTGGTCATGGAAGTGCCAACGGAATCATCAGCACAGATCCAACACACTTGTATAGCAATGTTGCACTGACAACACAGATGAGTCCTTCCCCATTGATGCCCAAACCTGCATGTTCACTGGAGATGGCCACACGGTCAGGGAAGTAGACGAATAGAACAATGGCAGGCACAACAGATGTGCAGGGGTGGAAGCCACAGATGTGAAATTGCCAATCTAAGTAGGAAATCCCATTGCCAAATACTGAACACATGACACCCTCAGATGCTGCTATGGATGACATGGATACACCACAGGATAGGACACATTCCCCCTGGACCACATGGGTTCCTGCACAGTAACACTTCATTATCATGAGACCAAATATCACCATCACTGCAGCAAGGGCATGGTTAGCATCATCAACATCATGTACATCAGAAGCAAAAGCACTAGAGAACAGAAAGTTGCTTTATTCAGCATATGTGGCATTAAAAGTAGAAGTCCGGTAGAACATAAACAAAGGCCAATGGCCAGTCCATCAACAAAGTCACAAGTGGGTGACAGTGGCAGATGCCACCCTACACATGCCTGCACAAAACCAGGGACAATCCACTAGGAGGGGCAACCGCGGGGGTAGGCCAGGCACCGCAGGGACAGGATCAGGGCTCACCAGGAGGAAGCAGGGAAGGGGTGGTGGGTGCTGAAGAGCCACTGACAACTGCAGTGGAGGTGTCTGACATGGTGTGTGCCGGCACAACTGGGGGGCATGGCTCAGATGTTGTGGGTGCCGGCACGACTGCAGTGGACCCTGCAGATGGAGTGGAGAGGTCTGCCACTGCAGTGCCCAAGTCAGACAGGGTGGTAGTGGACTCCACTGCAGTGCCTACCACCAGGGGAGGAGAATGGGGAACAGGCAAGGTGGGCTGGACAGAGGGGGAGGACACCCTCACCACATCAGTAGCACAGACAAGCGCAGCGGGGGGTGTGGTGCCGGGAGAGCAAGTGGCAGGGGGAGAAGGCCGGAGCCTCTTGGGGATGGTATATCTGTGGGTGGGGGAACCTGGGGCAGGGTGTGGTGGGGGCACCTGTGGAGTGGGGGCCTGAGGGATGGAGGAAGGAGACCTGGTGCTTGAGCTGCAGGGCGGCGGCGGGGTCTTGCTCTTAGCACTCCGGGAGGACGTGCGGGTGGGGGCCTCAGTCTGTCTGCGCCTGGGGCAGGGTGTCCGGGGGCGAGGGGCACTCTGCTCCGTGTGGGGGGGCTTCCTCTTCCCCCTGGATGCTGGGGCAGCTGGATCGGAGGGGAAGAGGCCGAGGTCACTGAGGAAGAGACGCTGGGTCTTTGGGGTTGCAGGTGAGGCAAGGGAGGGTGCTTTGGAGGGAGAGGCAACTGAGGACTGCGCAGTGCCCGTGGATGCATGTGTGTGTACCAGGGCCCCATCCCCTGTGAGTCTGGTTTCAGTCCCCTGACTGTGCGTGCGTGTGCGTTTAGTTTGTGGCGTGTGTGTCTGTGTGCTGGACGTGTGTGTGCTGGTGTGTGCCGGTGTGTGTGTGCTTGGGACGGGTAAGGTGCTGGGGAGTGTGGATGGAGCAGAGGCAGGAGGGGTGAGGGACTGTCTGAGGAGGGACACTGCTGCCGTCAGGGAGGAGTCCATGGACCTGTTGCCCCTCTGTAGGTCAGACATGCCCGATGAGATGCCCTCCATGAACGACACCAGCTGAGTCAACAGTGCGGTGTGCGCATGGAGGACACTCAGCATGGCTGTCTGCCCTACATGGAGCTGGCGAAGGAGGTACACAGACTCCTCACTCAGGGCAGCAGGGGACACAGGGGCAGGGGGTGCGGTGCCTGGCCCAAAGGAGACACGCTCCCGAACACGGGAGCCTCCACGGACCTGGGGAATGGGAGCCGATGGGAGGGCGGTGGTGGTGCTGGTGGTGGCGGGGACAGCAACACTAGCTGGCGTGGGGTGGCTGCTGACACCCGCCTCCACAAGGGAGTCATCCTCCGAGTTGCTCTGGTCCTCAGCTGAGGTGGATGGTGCTGAGGACTCCTCGGTGTGGCTCCCCTCGCCCTCCGTGCCACTGGGTCCCTCCGACCACTCCTCGGCTGCTGACCCAGTCTGGCTCTCTGGCTCCTCCTGGTCCGTGGAGCTGTCCCCTTCCGTGGCCGTGGATGTATCTGCAAACAATGGGGAAACAGACAGACATCAGTCACCTGCACCAAACGCACACACCACTGTGAGCACAGCACATTACAGAGCAAGCCCTGGCATCATTAGTTGTACATTGCTAAAAGTGCCCTAACTGAACAGGAGAAGCCAATTGTCAGTCTGATGCCAAGCATGGCACTCACATCCCACATGGCCTTGCACCCATCTGTCTGGTGTCTGTTGGATTGCAACACCCCAGTGTGGACACATGCACCAAGTACACAGTAGTTGGACAGTGCAGAGGACACGGTGTGGCATGTGGACATGCACACATCACAGCTCTTGCCACTGAGTCAGTACAGGTTTCCGGATGAAAGGGATGCCCAGAGTCAAATAGGAAATGCATGTGATGCATACCAGCGACAGACACCATGATGCACCCATGTCCTGATAGCCAGCGCCACTATGGTGTGCATGTAGCACATGTCACTCCCCTGCAGGACCACCAATAAGTTGACACATGCCATGGCAGAGGCATGACTGCTAAGTCATACATCACTGTCTCAGTGATGTATGACTTGGCAGCCAGACAACAACACTATGCACTGTGTCACAATAGTAGGTCATGGGGAATGCAAGTCCTGGAGCTGCACAAGTGCACATGTACATCCCCCACACAACACATCATCTTAACCCTCATCTGTCCAGGTCACACCTATTGGACATATGGGAGACCTGTGACACTACCCTCGGAACCTGAGCCCCTCACAATTTGCTGTGAATGGGGAACAGCTGCCTGAACTTCACATTCGCATACCCCAGTCTGCACGGGCAGCTGATCAAACACCTATGTGACACACAAGTATCGTCTCCTATGGTCACATCTCCAGGGGCATGCTGAGCCCCTACCAAGAAACACCCCAGCAGTCCTGGCAACTAATCCACAGCACACTGACACAGAGGCAGACACCTGAGGGGTCAAATCACTGTGCACAATGTGTCAGCTGATACACGGGAGTGGGAGTACAGAGTGCATTGCATGGCCTGGAGTAGGCATGACTGTCCTGCTCCACATGAATGAGGGATGAGCCCTGGACAGTGGATAGCTGGCTATGTATGTGTGACACACGTAATCTGCACACTCCTGGGGCCCAAACATTGTTCCCACCCGCTGCATGGGCGTGTGCCACATACCTCAGGCACATGTGGTGGCTCAGCTCAGCAAGTGGACCGCATATCAAAGCAGCACGCAGATCACATGTCCAAACCCAGGCGTTGTGTGAACAATGGACCCACCCATGATGCCCACAACAGAGTTAGGGAAACAGATGCTGTCCCCCACCTTTAGTGAAGCAAACTGCAAGGACACAGTCCCAAGTGACACAATTCCCTGAATGTAAGGGCCACACCTGGGTATCAGATGAGCAGTGGGCAGTGCACAATAGAGGGACATGGCTCCTGGACAACATGACTGCTGCACTGTGGCAGTTGAACCAGGCCAGAGGAGGGCACAAAGCATGTAATACAGAGTTCACAGTGCAGTCTTTGACTCACCCCCTCCTTGCTGCTGTCTGGCCTTCAGCTGCCCATCCAGGTCTGGAAACACCACCGCCAGGATCTGGAGCATGTGGGGGGTCAGGGTCCGTGTTCCGCCCCTCCTGCGAGGAGGCGACAGCTTCAGCTGGACCCGTGCAATCCTCCGGGTCCAGCCCCGAAGGTCCTGCCACCTCTTCTGGCAGTTGCGGATCCGGCGCTTGTAGACCCCCACGGACCGGACAGCCCGGACGATGTCCTTCCAGATTTCCTGCTTCCGATGGGCATTAACCTGTCAGGATGACAAAGTGAAAAGGCCATTACCACACAAGCAACATATCCGTGCATGACACAGTTGTATATACATGTCTCAATCACAGGGGCACATGATGTACACAGGCAGTGCAAAGCTGACCATGGACAGTTTGCCAGACGTCACTACATGGTATCATTGCATGGGAAGTAAAACCATGTTCAAATGCACTGTCACTGCACCATACCTTCCAGTGCAAGTCACTACACACTATGGGGGGTGACAACTACTCAGTGAGCCTGCTAGCCAGTGGCGTGCAGACTCTCAGCCTTGCTAGTCACACAAAATGCACATTCAGAAAGGCAGTGCACAGAACACTCACCTGCTCCCCTGGTGTCCCATACAGCTTGCTGTACTGTGGAAGTAGGCTGTCCAGCAGGGCCTGGTTCTCTTCAAGGTTGAAGGCTGGGGCTCTCTCCACAGTACGTGCCATTGCAGGGTCCAGAGGGGCAGAGACAGCAGCAGTGCAGTGGCAGATGTCGTCCTGGAGCATGTAGTGCAGGCAAGTGAGCTCTCAGGGGAACAGCCAGCAATATATATGTGCTGGAGAGGCAGATACTGTCCCTTGTGTCCAAAGTGATAGGTCCAAGTCGTTTGCATCTTCTGAATCTGGCCAATCCATGGAATAGCAGCACCATAACACGCCCACAGCATCCTTCAAATCTTCAACTTCATGACATACATGGTTTTGCAACATTGTTGTGGGTGACCAACTGAATTTACAGCAACCGACTCGTTCGAAATTCGAAAACGCGTCCGTTGCCAGGCAAGCCCATTGTCAATGGGTGCGCACCGATCGGTCCATTGCGGTACAACGCGCACAGGGGTACAACGCGTACCTGCACACATTGAATGCAATGGGCCGGCCGGAGGCACAGATCGGTCCATTGCAGTTCAACGCGCACAGGGGTACAACGCGTACCCGCACACATTGAATGCAATGGGCCGGCCGGAGGCACCGATCGGTCCATTGCAGTTCAACGCGCACAGGGGTACAACGCGTACCCGCACACATTGAATGCAATGGGCCGGCCGGAGGCACCGATCGGTCCATTGCAGTTCAACGCGCACAGGGGTACAATGCGTGCCGCACACATTGAATGCAATGGGCCGGCCGGAGGCACCGATCGGTCCATTGCAGTTCAACGCGCACAGGGGTACAACGCGTACCCGCACACATTGAATGCAATGGGCCGGCCGGAGGCACCGATCGGTCCATTGCAGTACAACGCGCACAGGGTACAACGCGTACCCGCACACATTGAATGCAATGGCCCGGCCGGAGGCACCGATCGGTCCATTGCAGTACAACGCGCACAGGGGTACAACGCGTACCCGCACACATTGAATGCAATGGCCCGGCCGGAGGCACCGATCGGTCCATTGCGGTACAACGCGCACAGGCGTACAACGCGTACCCGCACACATTGAATGCAATGGGCCGGCCGGAGGCACCGATCGGTCCATTGCAGTTCAACGCGCACAGGGGTACAACGCGTATCCGCACACATTGAATGCAATGGGCCGGCCGGAGGCACCGATCGGTCCATTGCAGTACAACGCGCACAGGGGTACAACACGTACCCGCACACATTGAATGCAATGGCCCGGCCGGAGGCACCGATCGGTCCATTGCGGTACAACGCGCACAGGGGTACAACGCGTACCCGCACACATTGAATGCAATGGGCCGGCCGGAGGCACCGATCGGTCCATTGCAGTTCAACGCGCACAGGGGTACAACGCGTACCCACACACATTGAATGCAATGGGCCGGCCGGAGGCACCGATCGGTCCATTGCAGTACAACGCATCACTGTACATGTGACTGGCATATGTCAGCATGCCTGTCTCAGATGGACATATGCCAGCCACAGATAGCTCCCAGGGAGTGATGGGCACACCTACATCACGACAGCCTGTCCAAACTTTATCATAAGGCATGTAAGGCTGCATTTCCTATTGTGTGTATGTTGGTGTACATGTTGTCCTGTGGGTGTCACCTGTGGGCAGCCACCCCCAGGCTGTGCACGTGTTCATGGGGACAGGATCCTGGGTGTTACGTGTACATGACCACTGTGATGTGCAACTGTTCATATCTGTGCATGTGCCATGGTCACATTTCACAGTGGTGTATGTGTATGTCATGTCACATACCCCGTGAGTCCCATGTGGGACGGTATGTTTGAGCCAGGGTGTCCCAGTGGCACAATAGTGATGGTCCTCCACAGTCTTTGTGCATGTAGTGTTTACAATGTCTCTGATTTCATGTGCACAATGGGAGACAGTCTCCACATCCACGTTGTGTGTGCATGGACTCTGATGTTGTGCGTGTGTGTCACAGACGTCCATGTCTGTCCTGCCGTGGCAAGTGGGGCCACTACCTGTGGGGGTCATGGTTGTTTTGCTGTGGTGTATACATGATACTCCATGTAATGCCAGTGTCCATGTGGCATTACAGGGTCCCTGGGAATGTACCTGTCGTTGAGCTGTGGTGCCTGGGGCACATCTGTCCTCACATGTCACTGTGGGGGTTATTGTGACACGGCAGCAGGAGATGGGAACTGTGACACGGCCTCATGATATCCAATGGGCCAACCTGGGACTAATTGATGCCACCTGTTGGACCGTGTTGACAGATGTTGGCCATGTATGTACCATACATGTCCTTACGGTACTGCACACTTCATGTAGTTGTGCCTCATAATGATGTATGTTGGGATCTTGAGTGTGTTCAATGCCGCATATTTGGGGTGACTGACAATCTTGCTTACTTCTCCTCTGCACTGCAGGGCTCCTGCTGACCATCGACCATTCCCAGACCTGGCAACGATGGTGGAACGGGACAGCATCCGACGGTACCGCTTCACCAGGCAGCTGATTGAGGATTTGGCAGTGCAGTTGTCCCCACATTTGCAGCCTGGCCGGCCGTATCCTACGGCGCTGACCCCCAAGGTGAAGGTGATGGCAGCCCTACACTTCTTTGCCACTGGTACCTTCCAACATACTGTGGCGACTGCTGGTGGGATGTCACAGACCATGTTCAGCCGTGTGCTCCGCGATGTTTTGGCGGCAATGTTGCTCTTCCTGAACCGGTACATCTATTTCCCTAGACTGTGATGACTCACTGACGTGAAGAGTGACTTTTATGCCCTGGGGAGGATGCCGCATGTAATTGGCTCCATTGATGGGACACATGTGGCTTTGGTACCACCACAGGCCGAGGAGCAGGCCTACAGGAACCGCAAGCACTACCACTCGGTCAATGCACTGGTGGTGTGTCTTGCAGACATGACCATCACACACGTGTGTGCCCGTTTCCCTGGTTCAGCACACGATGCCTTTGTGATGAGGAGTAGTCGCATCCCCAGGATGATGGCACAGATGCAGAACCAGCGTGCCTGGCTTGTGGGTGTGTACTGACTTTGTGCCATTGTGTGTGATCTGATCTGTAGTATTCCGCCCACTTTTCCAAGTCAGCTAATGTGCACTTGTCTGTCCGTAGGTGACTCGGGATACCCCAACATGCCGTGGTTGCTGACACCCCTCAGGAACCCTGTGACACCAGCCCAGATGCGCTACAATGAGGCACATAGTCGGACCAGGAGAGTGATTGAGCGGACCTTTGGTCTCCTGAAGAGCCGCTTCCGCTGCCTGGACAAGACCGGAGGGTCCCTCCCATATGCCCCTGCGAAAGTGTGCAAGATTATCATCGTCTGCTGCATGCTCCACAACCTGGCAGTGCGGAAGGAGTTGCCTCTCATCCAGGATGACAATGACCAACATCCGCCACCTGTGGAGGATCCTGGCCTGGACCACGATGCCAGTGACGATGATGATGATGATGGTGATGGTGATGTCCGCACACAGCTCATCACCAACTTCTTTAGCTGAATGTGAGTATCCTGAGGTGTCATGTCAATGATGTGAGTTGGCATGATGTGTGGGTGGTGCTCTGGTGCTGTTGGAGTGTGTCCATGGGCTACTTGACTGGATGTGTGTTGAGATGTGTGGTGACAGGTGGGCTGTACTCCCCAACAGTGTTGACATGCTAACTTGGTTCTGGGTGTGTATCTTGTAACATGTATTGTGCATGAGTTTTGCTGTTCTGTCCTGTACTCCATTGCTTTTGACTGTGTGTCATTTCTGTCCTTCACAGGGTACTTTCAGATTCGTTTGGTCAACTGTGTCCACCGACGACGTGATTGCACATCCAGGCTGGTAGCTGTTGTGTCCCTACAGGTGATGTGCGCCACACCCATGGACTTCCTTCCGTCTACAGTTGTTGACTGTGTGCCCGCTGCCAGGTGGGATTACCTTGCATCTGTAGTGGTTACAGCATGTTGCAACTGTGTAATAAACCTGTGCTTCACTTTGTGATGTGCGTTGTCTGTGGTCACACATTTGACTGCCATTTGCTTACTGCACCTGTGGGCTACTTGACTACAACTGGGAATGGGTGTGATGTCTGTGCATTGCACCGTCTTCCCTGGCAACATCAGTGTAGGCAATGAGTCAGATGGCCTAGGTGTGTATGTGTTGTGTAGCCCTGGTGGTGTGTCTCCCTCATGTGTGTCACGTTGCCTGTACTCACATGCCTGTGTTGTCCTTGCTGTTGCAGTTCGCATACACAGTGTAATTTTGCAGTTCATCATCCCCATAACAGCACCCACGTTGGAATCACGACAGAGGCAAGTATGGTGTATTAGTGTGTTTATTGAGATACATTTGTGTTAATAGTGCATAGGATGGGTAGTGCTGTACATAAATCTTGCAATCCCAAGTTCCTAGGTGAATTGAAAGTCCTGGTAGACAGGATCCCCAGTATCGGGGACACAGTTGTCTGACACATTGGTCCAACTTGTACTCCCCATGCAATGTGTGGGAGTAGTGTTGCCGTCAACACGGTGAACAGTCTGTGCACAAAGGCGAACATCCAGAACAGGTTCAGGCTTCCTGGGAGTTGCGCTTGGCCATCGGCCTCTCACTTTTCCCTCCTCGGACGACCCCTCTTCTTGGGGGGGGCCCCTCAAGTACAGGCTGCTGCGGTGCAGGGGACTCTCCGCCAGAGTCCTCCTCCCTCCCTGTGGCAGTTGCAGTTTGTTCGGCACCAGATGTTGTTGGCACACAGGGAGGTGTGGACTGGTTGCTGTTCATCTGGCGGAGGCATTGTAAAATGTCCCTGTGCACCGCCGTCATCTCATGCAGTGCATCCCACTTGGACTCCACGCGGGACATGTGTGAGTCCACACGGGACATGTGTGACTCCACGTGGGACATGTGGGAGTCCAAGCGGGCATGATGGGCAGCCTGCTGCTGTTTAATGTCTCTGAGGAGCCCCACTACCTGGCTGAGCTCTCCGGTGCTGGACTGGTACGCATCAGCTATGCGTACCAGTTGTGGGTCATCATGCACACCAGCAACGTCTGCAAGCAGCGACCTCTGTCTCCCACCCCTCCCACCACCCCTGCTGACATGTGCAGTGTGTGCAGTGGCACGCACAGATAACCCTGGTCCACCTTGGGGGTTGGTGGTGGTGGTGGTGTCCATGGCCCCAGGTTGGTCCAGGGTCACTGTGCTGGTGTTGCTCCTTGTTCTGTCCATGTCGGCAGGGATGGTATTCGTGGTGACAGTCGTTGGAGGGGTGGGTGCAGTGGGTGCAGCTGGTGGTCCTGCTGGTGCTGCAGCTGGTGCTGCATGTTGACTTGCACCGGATGTGCCAGGTTGTTCTTCATCGTCCGAGGAGGACAGAGGCTGTACGACACCAGTGAGCTCGGCATCCTCTTGAGCCTGGGACTGGGACTCCTCAGCGTCTGCTGCTGTGTCCCCATCATCACCTGTTTTTGGGAGACACAAACAATGTATGTTATGTTTCTGCAGGCATCAATGGTTGACACACATGACAGTTGTGCCTGTGCCTCTGGGTGCGGGCCTGTACATTGCATTGTCCTAAGTCGTCACAGTCAGGGGTTGATATTGGTGTGGCACATTGTCCTGCATTATTTGGGCATATCTATGTATTTTCTGGGGTGTGAACATGGTCTGCATTGGTTGTGTTTGGTTGACAGCCGGCCCTCCTTCCCACCCACCCAGCCAGTCAGTTATCCCACCATGGAACGTGCTTGCGTTGCAGGGAGTGGAAGTTGTCTCTCAGGATGTCAGTCAGTGGTGTCCTGCTATTTGTTGGTGCACAGTTGCCAGCAGGGCCTTGTGCTCCCCACAGCAGTAGCCAGTGTCAGCCATCTTGTGAGTCCTTCTCCACTTCCTGTGATGTGAGCATGGTTCAGGGTGGTGTTGATGGGACAGTTGTGGGGGTGACCAATATCAGTGACTACGACTCCCATCATGCTATTGCCTCCACCCCCTTCCCAGCATGCCCATGCTTCCTTCCTTTTGACTCTGCTTCCCTGTGGGGTGGGCTGGCTGTGCTGACAGGATGGCTGGGAGTGTTGTCCTGGCAGTTGTTTGGCTAGAAGTCCCAAGGGTGTCCCTGTGCTTCACACAACATAACCCAGGGTGGTGGTTCTTTGTGGGATCTTGTGTTAGGATGGGGGGCATTGCATTCTACCAGGTGGGTTCTGTGGAGTTTGTGTTGGGGGGTGTGTGAGGGGAGGTGCTTGTGACTATGGTCAGTGCTGCAAGTCCCCCTTCCCACCCAGCTAGCCAGATATCCCACCATGGAACGTGCTTGCATTGCAGGGAGTGTAAGTTGTCTCTCAGGATGTCAGTCAGTGGTGTCCTGCTGTTTGTTGGTGCACAGTTGCCAGCAGGGCCTTGTGCTCCCCACAGCAGTAGCCAGTGTCAGCCATCTTGTGAGTCCTTCTCCACTCCCTGTGATGTGAGCATGGTTCAGGGTGGTGTTGATGGGACAGTTGTGGGGGTGAGCTATGTCTGTGACTACGACTCCCATCATGCCATTGCCTCCACCCCACTTCCCAGCATTACCATACTTACTTGCTTTTGTGTGGAGTTCAGTGTGTGTGGGTGTGAGAGCAATGGCAAGATGGCTGACAGTGGTGTCCTGCTGTTGGTTGGTGTGCAGTACCCAGCATGCCCTTGTGCTCCCCACGACACAGCAACAGTGTCAGACATCTTTGATGGGCCTTTCCACTCTCTGTGGGATGTGCATGCGTGAGTGTGAGCTTGCTGGGCCATGTGGTGGGGGATGTAGAGCTGTGACTACGACTCCCATCATGCTATTGCCTCCTCCCCCTTCCCAGCATGCCCATGCTTCCTTCCTTTTGACTCTGCTTCCCTGTGGGGTGGGCTGGCTGTGCTGACAGGATGGCTGGGAGTGTTGTCCTGGCAGTTGTTTGGCTAGAAGTCCCAAGAGTGTCCCTGTGCTTCACACAACATAACCCAGGGTGGTGGTTCTTTGTGAGATCTTGTGTTAGGATGGGGGGCATTGCATTCTACCAGGTGGGTTCTGTGGCGTTTGTGTTGGGGGGTGTGTGAGGGGAGGTGCTTGTGACTATGGTCAGTGCTGCAAGTCCCCCTTCCCACCCAGCCAGCCAGATATCCCACCATGGAACGTGCTTGCATTGCAGGGAGTGTAAGTTGTCTCTCAGGATGTCAGTCAGTGGTGTCCTGCTGTTTTTGGTGCACAGTTGCCAGCAGGGCCTTGTGCTCCCCACAGCAGTAGCCAGTGTCAGCCATCTTGTGAGTCCTTCTCCACTTCCTGTGATGTGAGCATGGTTCAGGGTGGTGTTGATGGGACAGTTGTGGGGGTGACCAATATCAGTGACTACGACTCACATCATGCTATTGCCTCCACCCCCCTTCCCAGCATGCCCATGCTTCCTTCCTTTTGATTCTGCTTCCCTGTGGGGTGGGCTGGCTGTGCTGACAGGATGGCTGGGAGTGTTGTCCTGGCAGTTGTTTGGCTAAGAGTCCCAAGAGTGTCCCTGTGCTTCACACAACATAACCCAGGGTGGTGGTTCTTTGTGGGATCTTGTGTTAGGATGGAGGGCATTGCATTCTACCCGGTGGGTACTGTGGAGTTTGTGTTGGGGTGTGTGTGAGGGGAGGTGCTTGTGACTATGGTTAGTGCTGCAAGTCCTCCTTCCCACCCAGCCAGCCAGCCAGTTATCCCACCATGGAACGTGCTTGCATTGCAGGGAGTGTAAGTTGTCTCTCAGGATGTCAGTCAGTGGTGTCCTGCTGTTTGTTGGTGCACAGTTGCCAGCAGGGCCTTGTGCTCCCCACAGCAGTTGCCAGTGTCAGCCATCTTGTGAGTCCTTCTCCACTCCCTGTGATGTGCGCATGGTTCATGGTGGTGTTGATGGGACATGGGGGGGCAATATGTGTGACTGCGACTCCCATGATGCTATTGGCTACACTGACTTGGCCAGCATACACAGAATTCCTTCCTTTGAGTGGTCTTCACTGTGTGTTGGTGTTGTTGAGGTGGCTACATGTCTGGATGTGTTTGTTAGTTCTATTTGTGCCACTGCCTAGTTGTAGTCGTGTTTGTACATGTGTTGGCACAGTTGAATGTGACTTTTTTGATGGCATGTGTTGTGTTTATCTGACTAACATACACATTTTGGGATGATTCTGTTCTGGTTGCTGTGTAATTGCTATGAGTGCATGGTTTGACTCTCCCCTTGACAGTGATGTGTGTGTTTTGTGGCAGTATATTGTGTACATTTGTTGTGTACTCACCAGGCTCTGGGATGTCCTCTAGTCCATATACGCTCACTGGCGGAAGGATGGTCCGCACCTTCTCCTCCCAGGGCCTGAGGTATATTGGCTTGGCAGGAGGGCCACTGCCGGTGTGTTGGCTGTTGATGTAGTCTTTCTTCAGCATGTCCCGTACCCTCCTGCGCACGTCATACCACCTGTTCTGGATGTCGGTCTTTGTGCGCCGACATGGTGATTGGGCGTTCACCCTGTTGATGATCCTCTCCCACATCTTGGTTTTCTGCGACATGGGGGTCTGTTGGACCAGTGTGCCAAACAGCTGTGGCTCCACCCTGAGGATCTCGTCTACCATGACTTCCAATTCACTATCTAGGAACTTGGGATTCTTCTTGGGGGGCATGGTGATGGTTGGTGATGGTGGGTGATGTGTGTGTTGGTGTGCAGGTGAGGGTGTGTGAGTGTGTGTTTTGCTGGGTGTATGTGAGGTAGGTATTTGTTGGTGTGCTGATGGTGTGTGGCTTGTGTGAGGGATGAGCTGTGGGTGTGTGGTTGCTTTCTCTTGGGTGCTGGCAGTGGAATGGCATTTGCAAAGGCTCATGCTTGTGATTTGTGTCCATTATATAGGTGGAGTTTGGGTGTGTCTTTGTTCTCTGTCCCCACCCCCCCAAGTATTTATTGGCTTGGTAATTGCTTGTTTGGCCTTTTTTTGGGTGATTTTTCCTTTGTGCTGTTTGTGTATGTTGGAAACGTTCTTGTGACCGAGTCGGACCCTGCATTGGTCTCGTACGGTGTTCTCCGTTTCGTTCACGCTGTGTTTGTGCAGTTTTCTATGCTGCGTACGCGTCGGTCGCGGTGTATTGTGTTGCTTCGGCTCGGTTTTGTATGCGTGTCGGTCGTACGGCTTGTCCTCCGTCCGACTCGCTCGTGGTTTTCGCGCCTTGCATCGTACTTTGCGGTTTGGAGTTCGCGTGTACGTTTCAGTCGGATTTGTTCCGGGTGCGTGTCGGTCGGTTGGATTCGCGTGTTTTTCCGGCCGGATTGCTGTTTTCCGTGCGGCTCGGTCGGTCGACTTGGTTTCGGTACGTGTCGGTCGGATTTTTCACGCCTTACATCGTACTTGGCGTGTCGTGCGCCACGGGTACGTGTCGGTCGGTATTATTTCCGGATCCGAGTCGGTCGGTGCTTTTTCCGGCCCGAATCGGAATCGACCCCTAAATGGGTTACATTTACTGTTCCCACTCCAATCTAAGGCTATTTGATGAAGATGTTAGACGCCAAAGAGCTAAAATGTACTATATACACTTCAATCTAAAACATTTTAAAGAACGCGAATACAAATTACACTTTTATATACATATTCAATACTCCGAACTCACACATAATTCTATGTCAGGACTGGAGGCTCAGATTATGCTTTTCTCTCTCATATTTATTGCTCAGCAGCTTTAAAAAACAAACAACAGCCAAAGACTACAAATTCCATGAGTCTTTGTAATGAACACAAACAACCATAGAGATAGTCCCATATAAACAATATCAAAGGACAGCACTTCCTCTTTCTTCGCTGCTCTGCAGCCAGATAAGTGCTTTCCTTTGATACTGCTTATTTCTGTCATAATTGTGCAGTGATCGATATTTGGTAGTGACTTTTTAATATTGGTATTGGTTTTACTTACATTGCTTGTTTGTATTGCCTTGCTGGTTACTGCCCATTCTTCTGTGCAACTTCGCTCCGCGACTGCGTTGTGGATCGCGGGCGGCTTGCGACATTTTCTTTGACCTTTCCCCTCGTCTGCGGATGCTTCTACCGGGCTGCTCTCGAACGGGGGAGCGGGGTTCGTCTGAAGACGCGGTGCATCTACGATCAGCCCTTTTTTCAAGTCTTCCGGCGCCCTCCGTCTTCGCCGTGGTGCGGTCCCAACCTCGGTAAAGGGCGTGGCGCGCGCGCATCTTAGGCGGAGGGCGGGGGAGTTCCTGGCATTTCTGGCGTGCCTCGGCTCCCGTCCGAGTGCGCGTCTGACAGTTTCCGGCTGTAGCGGGCTGTCAATTGTTTGTGTGCTCGGCGGGGAGACAGAGGCTTTGCTTGTCAGCAGATTAACTCGTTCGCTTCTGGCTCCAGTGTTGCGGTTCACCCGCGGAGCATTCCCTAGTATTAAATAGCAGTTTTTGGCCCGGTCCGTTAGTTCCTCCTTTGAGGTGGTTAGTTCTAGCACTGACCCAGAAGTCATGGTTCTGCATAAATTGAGGCCACATTTTGTATTTAATTACTTACCTGTGGTAGTCTTGGGGGCACAGCACCTTGCTTTTTTCTGAGGACCAACGTTGTTTTCTCACCCTGACTGCTAATGGCGGGTGAAATGGACCCCTGGGAACCTGTTGAAGAGGAACAGCCCCTTCTCCCTATCCACATGGGCTTGGTGGATGCCATTGACGCATCCCTGGCAAGGGCAGTGTCCTACGCCCTTGAACCCCTGAGCCACCGTATCATTTAACTCACGGTTCGGCGCAGGGTGGTCACCTCTACTGATGGTGATTGGGGGGAACCCAGGGTGCCTCCGAAGGGCCCCTTCAAGGGCAAAGCTAAAGCCATGACCCCGGCCACCTCTACGGGGGCCACTACTTCCCAAGATGCCTTTGATAGGCTGCACCAGGCATTCCTTAAGAGATGCCTGGAACTTAGCGAGGTGCTTGAGGATTCCCAGCCGGTCGGTACCCCCGATGATGATTCCTGTCCTCAAGATGGGGCAGATGATCCTACTGGGGAAGACACAGGCCCAGATGGGGAGTCTGGTGATGAGCCTGGTCCGAGCAGACCCTGGCGACGGGAAGGCAGCGCCAAAAAAGCCCAGCGGGATGTACCTCATTCCCAGGACTCGGCTGACCTTTCGGGTATGTTGACCCCGGAGGACCACCCCCGCTCTGCGGATTGGATACCTGCACCCTTCGTGGCGTCCTATGTGGCTAGCCGTATTCGGAACCCGATGGACCAAGAGGTCCGTAGTCGTCTTAGGGCACAGTGCCCCCGGCCATCCCTGGCAAACAAAGTGGCTTGCACCCCAGAAATCGATGCCAGAATGGCCACGTTCATTGGCAAGTTTATCAAGGATCCGAAAAAGGGTCTGGATCGCTCTTGGCGGGCCTGCCAAGATAAGGTCTTGAATTTGCTGGGGCCACTTACCAAGATATTGGACATGGAAGAGGATGCCAAGGAGACAGGCCATCTCATTGATCCCACGATCCTCTCAGGTTAGTCGCAAAGGGCCCTTTGTTTTCTCGGTAATGCGAATTGCGCATTATCTACCGAGCGTACACGCTCGTTATTGATTAATATTGAGCCTCGACTTGGAGAATTGGCCTCTACTGAGGCTGGGTCAGTAGCGAATGGAAGTCTCTTCGGGGATCCATTTATTAAGGAGTTAACTCGCTTTGTGAACACCTTCTCATTGGATAAGGCCCAGCAATCGATTAGAAAGGTATTCAGTCAGCAAATTTTTTGGCAGGCCGGAAGAGGTAGGGGGCGCTCCTCCAGCCGTCCTTCCAACACCAGCCCCCCCAGGGCTCAGACCAGAAGATCCATGCAGTGGCAGGACCAACAGAAATTCGGAGGGTTCTACCTGTCGAGAGGCCTCGGCAAAGGTCGCGGGGGGAAAGGCGAACCCCGTGGAGTCAACAATGCACCTGGAGGACCCACCGGTAAGGATTACCCCTTTTTTCCGACCAGAGGTGGGGGGAAGGCTGCAGTTGTTCAGGCACAATTGGGCAGCAATTACAGGGGATTCCTGGGTGTTACAGACAGTGATGGGTTTTCACATAAAGCTCTATGGAACCCCACACCAGACTTCTTGCCCCACACCTCTTGTTTTTTCCAGAGAAAAGGCACAGGTGGTAGACAGAGAGATACAAGACCTCCTGCAGAAAAGGGCTATCGTGCACACAACCCTTCACTCAGATGGTTTCTTGAACAATATCTTCCTTGTCGAGAAGAAAGACAAGGGTTTAAGACCTTAAGACCGGTAATCAACCTCCGGGACTTCAACCAGTGGGTGGTGTATCGCCACTTCAAGATGGAAGGTATTCACCTTCTCAGAGACGTGCTCTTACCGGACGACTGGTTGGTTCGACTCGACCTGATGGACACGTACCTTATGGTCCCCATTTTCCCACCCCACAGACGTTTCCTACAATTTCAATGGGACGGACTTGTTTACGAGTTCACCTGTCTACCGTTTGGTCTGTCATCAGCCCCTTGGTGCTTCACCAAGCTGTTGAGACCAGCCATGGAGTGGCTCCGGGCTCGAGGCATGCGCCTCATAGTCTACCTGGACGATATTCTTTTGATGCACCAGGAGGAGAGCGTTCTGATTGCCCAACTCAGACTGACTCAGGATCTTCTTCAGAATCTGGGTTTCATTCTGAACGACCAGAAATCGGTTTACGTGCCGGCGCAAAAGCTGACCTTCTTGGGGTTTGAGGTCGATATGGTACGGCAATGCCTCAGATTGCCCCAACAGAAAATGCATTTGATTCACAGGGAACTGATGCGGACTCTGCAGAGAGAGAAATTCTCGTTGCGTCACCTATCATCGTCAATCCAGGTGATCTTTCCTGGGCCATTGCATTACCGGGCCCTTCAACGTCTGAAGACGCAGAATTTGCACCATGGACTCTCCTACACACAAGAGACCACCCTATCACAGGAAGCCTGGGAGGAGCTCCAGTGGTGGCTCTAACATATGCAGGCCTGGAATGGTTGGGCCATCTTCGGTTCAGCCCCCGACCTGGTCATCGAGTCAGATGCCAGTCGTCAGGGTTGGGGCACCCGCTGTGGAGATGTTACTACAGGCGGGCATTGGTCCGTGCACGAGCAGTCTATGCACATCAACTGCTTAGAGCTTCTGGCCGGATCTTTTGCAATTCAAAGTCTGGCGGCCAACAAGGTCTCTTGTGCCATCCTCTTGAAAATAGACAATATCTCGGCGGTGAGATATATCAACAGATTAGGGGGCACACGGTCCAAATGCCTGGCGGATTTGGCGAAGGACTTCTGGAACTATTGTCTGACTTGCGGTCTGACGGTCACGGCGGAGTACCTACCAGGGTCTCCCAATCAGACAGCAGACTGGCACTCCAAACACCTTCAGGATTACAGTGCTTGGAAACTGGATCCTGCGATCTTTCAGAGCCTGATGATTCGGTGGGGTTCCTGTCAAGTGGACCTCTTTGCATCACGCCTCAATTACCAACTTCCCCGTTTTTTCAGTTGACGCCCGGATCCTCTGGTGGAGGCGACAGATGCCTTTCTGCAGGATTCGAGCCTGTTTTGGGGGTATGCGTTTCCCCCGTTTGCCATGAAACCCAGGCTCACAACGCTGGTCAGGAGGCAGAAGACGGAGGTCATTTTGGTGACACCGCGCTGGAAGTCTCAAGTCTGGTATCCAGTTCTTCTGGAACTTTCTATGGATTTTCCAATCCAACTTCCCCAGACACCTCTACTACTGACGGACGCGGGAGGCAACTTGCACCCTCTGGTTCGAGAGGGCAACCTCCATCTGATGGGTTGGAGGATTACAGGGGACGTTGGGAAGTCCCTGGCCTTCCTGAGACAGCTTCATCCCTTATCAAGAAGGCATGGGCAGAGTCTACCGTCAAGCGATATAGATCTTCCTGGAGGAAGTGGACACGCTGGTGCTTGCGATGGGGTTTTGATCCCGTGGGGACCGATGTGATCAATGTAGTCAACTACCTGTCGGAATTAGTCGACAGAGGTTTGGCCTATCGCTCGATCAATGCAAGTCGTTCGGTGATGTTGGCAGGTCACATGCCCATTCAGGGAGTCCGGGGAGGGGAACACCCTCTGGTATGCCGGTTGTTGAGAGGCATATGCCTTGCTTTCCCACTGTTGCCGAAGTATTCCTCCTTGTGGGATGTGAATTCAGTATTGCGTTTGCTGCAGTCTTGGCAGGATAATTCTTATCTTTCTCTTAAGGAGTTAACAGGTAAGCTGACGATGCTCCTTTGTCTTATCTCATGCAAATGGATTTCGGATGTCCAAGCCTTGGAAATTACGGTGCGCGTGTTCGCACCGGAAGGGGTGTCGTTCACTGTTGGTCGTCGCACAAAGTCTAATACTAGGGTGGTTCACTACCTGGCTTTTCCGGGTCACCCTAAGTTGTGTGTGGTCCTCTGTTTTAGAGCGTACGAAATGATGACGGATGAATACAGACCTCCAGGGGTCTCTCAACTTCTTATTTCACTCAAGAAACCTTTCAAAGTGGTGACGGCCGCCACAATTGCCTGCTGGGTGAGATGGGTGCTCCAGGAAGCTGGCATTGATACAATGGCCTTCGGAGCCCATTCAACGAGGGGAGCCATGGCTTCCAAGGCCTTTGCCCTTGGTGGGCGATTAGAGGACATTCTTAGAGCGGCAGATTGGTCTCACTCCTCAGATTCTACCTTTAAGGCCTTTTATTTCAAATCCATCTTGGGCATGGCTTCTCTGGAGGTCGATCAGCTTTGAACTAGCATAATCTGAGCCTCCGGTCCTGACATAGAACATAAAATTTCCTAGCTATCGTGAAGTAAAGTTTCAATTCTATTAAGGACGCCGAGGCGAGGATTATCCCACCCATTGGACTCAAGTCCCGTCCCTCCCGGACAGTTGCAGTCTGCGTATTGGATAAGTATCCTATTTTGGGAGGTTTTCGGATAATGTTTGGAGTCTGCTTTAATGCTTAGAGTGTCAATGTTTTGCTGATTGATTGACCTAATTCTTTATTGTTCATGCAGGGATACTAGACGTTTTTCCCTTTTCTGATGCTACCTTCTTGTCTTTGCAGGATCTGAGCAGGAACAAGACTATTAATGGAAATGCGGGATCTGTTGTTTCGCCCGAAGAAAGAGGAAGTGCTGTCCTTTGATATTGTTTATATGGGACTATCTCTATGGTTGTTTGTGTTCATTACAAAGACTCATGGGATTTGTAGTCTTTGGCTGTTGTTTGTTTTTTAAGGCTGCTGAGCAATAAATATGAGAGAGAAAAGCATAATCCTCGCCTCCGCGTCCTTAATAGAATTGAAACTTTCCTTCATGATAGCTAGAAAATTATATTTTCTTAACTATAAAATACAATAACATTTAATCCAAAAACACATTATTCAAAACTTCAGACCAATGTATGCATATTTAAACATCAAAATGTAAAACAATTATTACCAATAATAATTAATATAACATTTTAAAAATTACCACCATTTCTAAACCTTATAGCATAAAAAATCGTAATCCAAAATTAATAATCATAGAATTAAAAAGTAATTTAAACTAAGGGCATCATTACGATGCCGGTCGGGCTCTTGTCTGACCAGCACCGTAGTGGAAGCGGGACCACCCGACAAGGAGTCGCGATCCCGCTGCCCTTATTACAATGCTACCGCCTTCGTGGCGGTCGCAAAGTGTATATTTTCCATTGCGGCTTGTGCTGTGAGCTGCAGCACAAGGCACAATAGAAAATGTACACTTTTAAAACATCCCTGCACCGTGTGGCAGGCACCATGCGGTGCCTGCCACACGGTGCAGGGATGTTTAGGGGACATCTCTGCTCCCAGGTCCCATAGCGGAGAGCCAGGGGGAATGGTCCCCCAAAGTCACTTTCTTCCTGCCTTTTCATGGCGGGCAAACCGCCATGAAAGGCCAGGCGGAAAGGGACATTGTAATCCCTATGGCACCCTATTGTAGGGATTACTGACCCTCTGACGGGCTACTTGAGCCCATCGGAAAGTGTTGAACTGTCCCTCCACCTGCTGCCTCCAACTGCACGCATTGTAATGCATCGGTCGGACTGCAGCAGCAGATGGCAGTCGGACCGCAGCAGCAGATGGAGATCGGACCACAACCGACGAGCTGTCGATTGCGGTCCGACCACCATCGTAATTGGCCCCTAATTTTTTATTTTAAGAAAAATAAAAAATATAATTTTCAAATAAAATTATAATTTTAAACAAAATAAATATAAAATATTTGTACTATAAGAAAAGTCAGAACCATTAAAAATCTAAGTTGATATAAAAATATCTTAAAATAAATGTATTTTTTTAAATATATTTGTAAATTTGTGTTTTTGTATTTTATTAATAATGTACACTTTTTTATATTTAAATATTTTAGTTTAAATGTAATATCATTAATATATAATTTATTTAATATTAAATCACATTTATTAAAAATAATTAAAAAATTATTTTAACATAAATGTATAATTAAAGTATTTCCCAAACAATGTTTAAAATGTAAAACTATTTTTTAATTTCCTGCTAAGCTTTCAGTTTTTTCCTATAGGGATCAGCCCTAGTAGGCATTGTTTCAATTCCCTAGGAATCGTTCATTCCATAGCATTATGAAGGCATCCAAAAACCTCTTCCCTATAACGCACAAACAGGGGACAGATCCACACAACATGCTGAAACTTGTATATAAAAAACATTTCTAATTATTTTACTTTATTATAATAATTGTGTAAATATTTTTAGTTTGAAAATTATTAATAATGTATATTGTTTTGTATTCTTAATACTATTAAGAATATTTTAATTAATATTAAATAATGGTTTATTGAAAACATAATATTAACAAAACAATTAGAACATTATAAAATATTAATTTGCATATCATTAAAATTATTACCATAAATACTACTCTTTAAAAAAATCTCCCGACCCTTATTCCCTAAAAACCCAATATCCAGCTACAAAAAAGTATAAAACACAAAACACACATGGGTCTGTATAATTTAATGCACCACAAATATTCAATGAGAATTCAATTAAAATGGTTCATATAATTGAAAAAGGTGCTCCACAGGTGCATACCAGCCATCAAGAGTGGCTTAAGAAGAGTTTCCCTGCCTCACCTATTGGGGACACATGCCTCTGGGTGTGCGGAGATCATAGCTAGCCTTTCTTTGACTCCAGGTTGTTCCATACCCAGTCCTGATGAAGACCCATTCAAAATGTTAAAAAAATGTATTGCATCGCGAATTCAAAATGTCGACGATGTTTATATACTGCCTGCACTGAATCTCCAGTCTTTTTTGAGTGCCCTAGGAGAGACAAAATGAGCCCATCTATGAGAGACATTTAACTTGTAGAGTTTGGACAGGTGTATTCAACAATTGTATTTTGTTTTCTGTTTATCTGTACAGTCACTTGTTACCAGATGCATTTCACAAGCACCTTTTCACTTTGTACCTATGCAGCAACTTTTTCAATGATCTGAATTATTTTAATTGAATTCTCATTGAATATATGTGATGCATTAAGTTATACAGACCAACGTGTGTTTTGTGTTTTCTTGTTTATTTGTTTTTGGATTTATTTCCGCATATACATTAATTAGACAAATGTAAATGTACTAAGCTCATTCCAACAGAACCATTTGTGTTTATGTACACTACAAGAAAGCAGGCACACTGGTGAGAATGCAAATAAATTTTGCCTCTAAGGTTTAGGCAAAATAATTCTGAAGGCATTTCGACTACTGGGGAAGCTTTGCTCACAGTGTGTGCACACAGTCTTCTTACCCTTGGTTTTACTACCCAGTGTACAACATACTTGCAATGAAATCTTCTTAAAATCAATAACGTGAATAATTACACTTATGATAATCGTTTTATGGAGAGATTTCGACTGACATATTCAATCATATTTGGAGAAAAATAATAGTGATATTACAAGATGTAGGTAGTTCCAGTGGGCATAGCAACTATAACATGATAGCCAAATAGGACATTTATCAAATCGATAAATCTTAGTAATAAACATTCTATGTAGAAAATAATATCTCTGTTATCAATCTGTCTCTCAATATGGGACAGCTTTGGTGATTTTTGAATACTCATTTTAAGGCATTTGCAGACTCAAATAAGGGTTAAATTCCATTATTGCACATAATATCAGTTCAATCGATTGCTCAAATCAAAAAAGAAGGATAGAAGGCACTGATAAAAACAAAAATGTAAACAGAAAGCTATTTTCAGCCTGAGTTTATCCAAAGCATTCAGTACAAGGCAGCGGTTGATATTAATTTTAGTTTTACTTAGGTTAAAATAAACATTTCAGCTATCTGTGTATAGCACTGCTTCACAGATCTTTGCAGGTCTTAATTAATTTACAACAAATCTTTTCTGTAAAACCATTTGCTAAACAATATTAAATATATGTCTTAGGTGATCTTTCCATGCCTTGTGTGGTGACTTGTCTGCTGTGTGCAGAGGACCTCACAAAGTGAGGCATCCACAACTTTACATCTGCCGTGGAAAGAGGCTCATTCGCAGGCTAGGTACTTTAGTGCATGATGTATATAAAGCATGGCTGTTCTCTGAAAGAGGTGGTATACGAACAAACCTGTTCAGGACATCACTCAATTTGAAAAGTTAACAGGGATAATAACTTTGTATATCTAACCACACACTACTTCAGTGGTAAAGAAAGAAGCACAGTGGATGTGGGAAAGAATTTAAGAACGGATAGGAACACTGCAAAGGAATGTAATCCTGGTTGAGGTGACATTGATATGTTTGAATGAGCAGGAAAAACACAGTCGCAATCATATACTATGGTGTGTGTCTGTGCTATAACATCATGCCCAGGGGACACCACAAAATTGAATACTGCAAACATTTCAGAGCAAGAGGTCGACAACTGGTGACATGTCAAGTACTGAACACAATGAAACAAATGAAGCCAGATGAAAAATGTAAAGCACATCAACATAAGTGAACTGGGGGAAAATCAAATACAAGTTTCAGAATACAACATGAGCAAGCTGATTAAGGGCCCTATACGAGTTTTCGGCAGTCCAGAAGCGGGCGGCACACCACCATTCCGCTAAAGGACCGCTAAAACTCACCGCCGCCCGCCCGGCAGATTACAAGTAATTTTGTGGTTTGGCGGGCAACGTGGTGGTCCTGTGGTGGTGCTGTTTAAAGGCTCATTGTGAGCCTTAAACAGCACCACTGCCGGACCACCAGTGTAGGTTCCTGCATGGAAAGGAATGCCCCATGTGCCCCACTGCATGCATCCCATGCACAAAGGCTAGAGAGGTCCTGTAGGGCCCCCTTTGTTACCTCACTGCCACCCTTTTCATGTCAGTGCGACTTATAATACTGCTGGTGGTCCCGCAGTGTGGCAGTTGTCGGACCGCCACCATGACTACAAGGGCCTTAAACAGTTTGGCAAAAAAACAAAGAAATCAAATAAATTTCTCAAGACAATACATCCTTTAAAACTGCCTAGAATTCTACCAAGAACACCAAGGCATAATATTCAAGGTGACGTTAATTTTAACTGCAAACCAGTGTGCTTATATAAGTAACTGCTGTGTCATAAGCCAAGTCAAGTGACTTCAAGCATAATGACAACAAGTAAAACTGAAAATAAATTCCAAAATCTATGCCAAATAAAGTGCCCTAAATGAAGAGAGAACAGATCTACGAGCAGGGGAGCGACAGAATAAGACTTAAGGTACGAGAATACAAGTCCAGTTGATGTATAGGAGCAAAAAAGAAAATGCTGATGTTCATTTGTGCCATGGGGCAGGTAGTGAGGACTCATTTTTCTGAGGGACAGGGAATAATTTTTTTAGCATAAAACCTTGGCCAAGAGAAAACACACAAACTAAGTGGACAACACAACAGGAAATGGCCCAAAACACAACATGGACTCATCAAATTTTTTCCACTGAAAACTAACCTTTTTTCAATATGGGTAGCTGTGGAAATTGCGCCCTAGCTCAGGTGGCACCTAGGTAAACCTAGCAAACCTGCACATTTTTTAAGAGTAGACCCCTAGGGGAATCCCAGTTGGGGTGACTTGTGTGGCTCTCACCAGGTTTTCTCACTCAGAAGCTTTTGCAAACCTTGAACTTTGACTAAAAACACACATTTTCCTCACATTTCTGTGAGGGAAAACTTCTAGAATCTGCGAGAAGCCACACACTTCCTACCACCCAGCATTTTCCCAAATCTCCCGATAAAAATGGTACCTCACTTGTGTAGGTAGGGCTAGTATCCACGACAGGAAAGCCCCCAAAATGCAACATGAATACATCAAATTTTTCAACAGACAATTGACTATTTTTTTTCAATGTGGGTAGCTGTGGATTTTGGGCCCTAGCTCAGCAGGCCCCTAAGGAAACCTAGCAAACCGGTAAGTTTTTTATAACTAGACACCCCGGGAAATCCTGGGTGGGGTGACGTGTGTGGTTCTCACCAGGTTTTCCTACCCAGAAGCCTTTGCAAACCTCAAACTTTGCCTAAAAACACACATTTTCTTCACATTTCTGTGAGAAAAACTTCTGGAATCTGTGGGTAGCCACAAATGTTCAACCACCCAGCATTCCCCCAAGTCTCCCAATAAAATGGCACTTCACTTGTGTGGGTGTGGCTAGTGTCCATGACAGAAAAGGCCCCAAAATGCAACATGGACACATCACATTTTTCCACTGGAAGCTCACCATTTTCTTGCAATGTGGCTAGCTTTGGATATTGAGCCCTAGCTCAGCCAGCACCTAGGGAAACCTACCAAATCTGCACATTTTTGGAAAATAAACACCCCAGGGAATCCAGGGTAGGGTGACATGTGTGCTTCTCTCTAGGTTTGCTTACCCAGAAGTGCTTGCAAACCTCAAAGTTTGACTAAAAAAACATGTTCTTCACATTTCTAAGATGGAAAGTTCCGGAATCCGTGGGGAGCAACACATTTCCTACCATCTAATATTTCCCCATGTCATGGACATCATTTGGAGGTAGTCAGGGGTCACAGCTGTGACCTCTAGCTTTCTACCTGCTACTCCTGGCTCTTCCTTTGCAACCCCTGGCCTCAGAGGGGGCAAAATGTCTGCCTCCTCTGAGGCCAGGGGTCACAAAGGAAGTACCAGGAGTAGCATGGAGGAAGCCGGAGGTCACAGCTGCGACCCCTGACTACGTCCAAATGATGTCCATGCCCCAGGTGTCCCTATAAAAATAGTACATCACTTGTGTGAGTAGGCCTAGTGTCTGTGTAAGGAAAGAAAACGCAACATGGACACAGCACATGCTTCCATTGAAAATGAATCCTTTTTTTGCAAAGTGGCTAGCTGTGGATTTTGGGCCCTAGCTCAGCTGACACCTAGGGAAACCTAGCAAACCTGCACATTTATTAATAGTAGATACCACTGGGAATCCAGGGTGGGGTGACTTGTGTGGCTCTCACCAGGTTTTTTTTTTACCCAGAAGCCATTGCAGACCTCAAACTTTGACTAAGAAAACACATTTTCCTCACATTTCTGTGATGGGAAGTTCTGGAATCTGCAGGGAGCCACACATTTCCTACCACCTAGCATTCCCCCAAGTGTCCTGATAAAATGGTACCTCTCTGATGTGGGTAGGCCTACTGTCCAGGACAGGAAAGTCCCCAAAATACATTGTGGAGACATCAACATTTCCTATCACAAAAAAGATCAGATTTGGCAATGGCGGATTTTGGGCAGACACTTCTGAAAACTAGACCATGAGGAGTCCAGGGTGTAGTGCCTCGCGTGGATCTCACAAAGGTTTCTTACCCACATTGTCCTGCAAACCTTAAAATGTGCCTAAAATTACATATTTTCGGTGTATTTCTGCGACCTAAACTTCCAGATTCATTAGTAAAATTCATGCCACCCAACATTCCCCACTTGTCCCGATAAAAATGCAGCCCCACTTGTATGGTTGGGCCTAGTGCCCATGACAGAAACAGATCAAACCAAGGTCAATGAGAGTTCCTTTGTGAGGGCTTCCATTGGCCTTAGTTTGATACGTTCTTGTGGCAGGCATTAAGCCCAGCTACACAAGTGCAGCAGCATTTTTATAGGGACAAGTGAGGGAATGCTGGGTGACAGAAATTCTGTAGATTCCTTCTGATTTTGGAAGTTTACGTCTCAGAAATGCCAGGAAAATGTCGGATTTTAGGCAAATTTTGAGGCTTAGAGGGCATTGCGGGAAAAAACCTTGTGAGGTCCACGCGAGGCACACCATCCTTTTCCCCTGGGTGTCTAGTTTTCAGAAAGGCCTGGGGTTGGTAAGATTCCCAGGTTGGCCGCAGAGCCCGGGCCAAAAAAACACAGCTACCCGTTTTGTTGATGTTACCATATTGTGCCTTAGACCCCCTCCTTTCGTGGGTGCTAGGCCCACCACACAAGTGAGGTACCATTTATATTGGTAGACATGTGGAAATGCTCAGTGGTAGGAAATTTGTGGCTCCTCTCAGATTCCAGTATTTTTACTCACAGAAATATGATGAAAATGTATGTTTTTAGTCTATGTTTCAGGTTTGCAAGTGCTTCTGGGTAAGAAAACCTTGTGGGAGCCACGCAAGATACACCACCCTGGAAAGCCCCAATGCCTAGTTTACAAAAATATCTGGGGTTGGTAGGTGTTCCCTACAGACAATGTACACCCTGGTAGTGAAAGACAGAAAGATAAATATTACTGCACAGCCATCTACTACTCAAATACACACACATGCTGGTTGGATTTGGCACATGGGTGAGTGAAAACTTCAAAATGTAAATTTTATCAATAAAAGATTTCATGAAAATAAAAGCATAGAAATCTCTGTTAATAATACAATTTAATTATGAAATACTGAACCAGTGACTCCGAGCTAGTGAGCTGTAAAACCAAGACAAGGCACCAAGCACTTAATAAGCCATTCACACACCTTTCATGCATCACACACACAAAACCATTCACACCACAAGGCACTGCCCCAACACACTACAAAACTCACATCAACAAACTGCGCCATTCAAGGGCCCATCACTTTCCTTTGCCCACAGGACTGATAGCAGTCACACCACCTGCAGCTGGCAGAGTGTGTGGACTGGTGTTTGTCGGAGGTGTTTGTGGACTGGCGTTTGGCTGGAGGTGTGTGTGTAGTGACCAGCAGCAAGTCACTACACACACACACACACACACACACACACACTGCTAGCCAGCTGCCAGTCCACACATACTGCCAGTCAAATGCCAGTCCACACGTGCTGTCTGCAAAATGCCAGTCCACACACATCACCAGCCAAACGCCAGTCCACACACACCACCAGCCAAATGCCAGTCCACACACACCATCAGCCAAATGCCAGCCCACACACACACTGCCAGTCAAACACCAGTCCACACACACCATCAGCCAAATGACACTCAGACATCACCATGAAGTTCTACTTTCATTTATAAAACACTTCCACAATGAAGAAATCATACACATAAAGCACAGAGAGGAAAAAATTAAAAATCCAACAAAAACAGCAAATTTTTTTCAAATAGAAAGAACAAAACTATTGGTAGAAGATGAAATATCAACTATGACTGCATACACAACAAGTGTAAATAAGCACATCAAACTACTGCCAACCATTTATCTAAACAGAAAATATATAGCAATGCAGGCCATAGTCAGTTCCCTTTTACTCTTATGGTTGCTCCCAGTACTTGAGCTGCATGTGGTACAATTTAAAGCATGTGGGCATGCATAGGCCAGGATAAGAAGGACACTCAGGCACTACATACAACTCTTCTTTCGTACTCCTCTTCAGACACAGACTCTACATCTCCAACAAGTAATTCTTTTGTGGGTGTTGGAGGAATGTATTCAGAAAAGTGCTGATCTTTCAATGTAGCTACATCCTTTACTTGCCTATTACAGACTGCTGAAACTGTTCAAAAGTCATCTTGGAATCTGGAGAGCAATCTTTGAAAACATATGCATTGAAGTGTGCCTAATGAAACAAATGAACAGCCAACTTCTCATTCCAGATGTATGACTTTCGAGCAGCATTGTAAGGCTTCAACCTTTGATCTACTCTATCTACACCTCCCATGTGCTTGTTAGAGTCTGAAATCTAGTACCTGACCTCAAACAGTCACAGGTGTGGTGCTGTCATCGTGAATAGTTCTGAGCATGTGAACATCTCTTCTGTCTGATTATTTCAAAGCATGAAGTTCATTAGTATGCAAAGCACTGCTCTGTCCCATTTGAACTTTTTTACACACACGCTCTTTAGGGTAACCTTTATGGTCAACGGAGATTATGTCACATGCTATAGTGCCCACTTTAACAATTCCTTAAATAGTTGCACACCTGTGTAGAAATTGTCCAAGTATAAATGGTGATCTTTATTAAAAAGTCTTCTAGCAAGTTCCCACACTCTTTTTTCACTGACTCCAAAAGTGGAAGGGCAACCGCAAGGGTCATTGAAGAATCCTTGCCAGTGTACACCCTGAAATTATATGCATATCAGTGGCACTTTCGCACATCATATACAGCTTAATACCATAACATGCTCTCTTGCTGGGAATGTATTGTCTAAAAACCAAACAGCCCTTGAACAGGACCAGAGACTTACCAACAGATGTCTCCTTCCTGGAACAAAGAGCTCTGAGAAACAATATACTAAATGGTCAAGGACAGGCCAAATCTTGAAGAAATGGTCACAATCAGGGTGATCTAGTGGCAATGCTGTAGCATTATCCACATAATGCAGCATCTGCTACAGAAGCAAATACCAATCTCAGCTCATGGTTGCTGGAAATATAGCAGTTGCCATCAAGGGGCTAGTAGACCATCTTATCAATCCTATTAACAAAGTTAAACCCCAGAACCACTTAATCTCATGGAGATTTGTGGGAGTCTACCGGGTAGCTCTAGAGTGGGTCTTTAGTGTAGCACTGTTGTCCCTCAAACACTGTTCTGCATACAAGTTAATCTGCTCAACAATATCGTCCAAAAACACATCATCAGTAAACAGTTGGAAGAAATCAATAGGTAAAACGTTCTCTGTATTGTCTCTACAACACCACTAAAGGCAGGCATAACAGACTGCACCCTGTAAGGTGCAACCCAGGGTTCAGCACTTCCAATGGGATGCCTTTCAGCCCCAAACTGCAATCCAGCTTTCTTCTCCTGCACTACCTGCATATAAGTGTCCTCCTCTAAAAGAGTCCCTTCATCAGCACTAATAGTGGATTCATCGTCAGATGATTTTTCATGGACAAAAAAGTCAGTGCCAGAACCTCCATCTTGGTCCTCTGTCTCAGATGCAGAGGCAGTTTTAAAAAGCAAACCAACAACTTGCTGGGTGGTCAGCCTGTGGGCAGCCATAATGTATATTAATAAAATTAACACAACAAGCAAGACAACAATAAACAACACTGTGCCAAATTAGAACTCAACAAACTGTGGCTGTATCCAACAGTGAATATAACTAACGACAAATACTGATCTGGAGAAAACAAGCAAACCACACAATGAACGTTATAATCCAAAAAGATACCTCTCGCTTGCAACAGACAGCTAGACTGAGGAACAACTGCACCTACTCTGCACAGTCACAGCAAACACCAAAGATATCCCACTAGAAAGGAAAAACAAAAAAACCTTACACACAAGACAACACAATACAGATCTTATACAAATCCAAATGTGAATTTGAAACACAATAAAACATAAGCTAAAAATGCTAAAATTATTAACACCATAAAAAAATATTCAAGTAGGGCGAGGACACTCATTTGAAGTAAACATTACAAAAAACTTTCCTTACACATACTACAACTACATGAACTGCAGATCTACCAATGCTGAAACCGCAAGCAGGTGTTGCATCCAAGTTAAGCAAAAGCTTTGTGCTATAATGAAAAGGAGAAATAAAAGTTTGAGTTCACAAATGATGATAAGAAATAAAACATTTACATTATAAAACACAATGAAGTCTGTCCCTGTGGGCAGATCGGCATCACAAATGTCCGATTTGGCCCCAAGGGGGGGCACAAAGCAAAGGCACCCCAGAGGAGAGTGACACTTACCCCAGCCACCAGCCAAATACCAATTCACACACAATGCCATCCAAATGCCAGCCACACACACTGCCACCCAGACACCAGTCCACACACACCACTGGCCACACACACAGCCAGCCATGTGACAGTCCACACACACCACCAGCCAAACGTCAGTTCACATACCACCAGCCAAATACCAGTTCACACATACTGCTAGCCAAAGGCCAGCCATACATGCTGCCAAACATACGCCAGTCCACACACACTGCCAGCCAAATGCCACTTCACACACCGCTATCCAAACACTAGTTCACACACACCGCAAGCCAAACGCCAGTACACACATACCACCAGTCAAAGGGCCACTCCCCCAACATATATAAATAATAATTGCCTGGTGTCTAGTGGTTTTCCACTTCCTGGGGGCAGATTGGTCTAACAAATGTCAGATCTGGCTCCAGGGGGGCAAAAAACAAAGGAATTGCCCATTTTGAAATGAGGAGGGACCCGTGTATAAGGGGCTTCTCCCCAACATACATAAGTGATCTCCCTGGCGTTTAGTGGTTCCCCCCCGCCCAAGGGGCAGAAAAATGGGTAGTCTGCCCCCAGTGGGGGAGCGGGGGCAGAAAAAAAGGACATGCCCATTTCAAAATGGGGAGCAACCCTTGTCTAAGCAGCCACTCCCCTACATACATAAATAATCTCCCTGGTGTCTAGTGGTTTTCCAACCCCCTTAGAGGCAGATCGGCCTAAAAAATGGCTGATATGCCTAGGGGGGGCGGAAGACAGCCAAAACTTGTGCCAATATATTTGGGAAGTGACCCTTGCCTAAGGGGCTTCTCCATGACATGCACCAAACCAAATCCCTGGTGTCTGGTGTTTTTCTGTCCCCTTTGGAGGCAGACCAGTCAATAAAATGGCTGATCTGCCCCAGGAGTGACCAAAAATGGCCAAACCATGCGCAAATAAAATTGGGGAGCAGCCCTTGCCAAAGAAGCCACTCCCCGAGTAAACTCTCTCCTTTCCCCCAGTATCTCTCTGCCCTTCCTAACCCTTCCGGGAGTGCAGACTTCCCAAAAAACGTCCTCCTCCCTGAACGTGCTGGAGCAAATGGCTCCCAGCACGTCCCCGGCACCTGTTGATGGCATTGGTGCACCATGTGCGCACTTAAGTTATGAGATTTCCGGGGGAGGGGTTGGGGTGGGGTGGAAGTGCTTCTGCTGCCACCCCCGGAGGAGGCATGTGGGGGGGCCCACGGAGAGAGGACCAGCACTTCCATTGTGGGTGGGTGCTAGGACGTGCAAGAGCTGTTCTCAGCACTTGAGCACCGGTGCTGAGGAAAGCTTCAGTATGTCTATAGCACCCAAGCGGTTAATTGTATTGTTAGTTGAAGCTGCCTTTGTTATGAGTACATAGCCATGGTTCATATTTGTTAAACTGATTGTATTTAGCTTATTTATTTGTATTTCTGCATTGTGTGTCTGTGAGGTTCACATTTTTTACGTTCTATGCATAACAGTCATATTATATTTGCTAATAAGTTAGTTTTTGTCCTTTCAGGTTGGTAATGTCTGTTAGAATCTCCATGTTATGCCAGTGTTTATCATTGTTAGAATTTTCCATCGTAAGCAAGTGAAGGTGAAAAGTGCCCTTTCTTCTTCATAGTGTTTATTAGTCTTTTTTACTCTTTTTGTGTTCACTGTTTCAAATTGAGGAATGTTAAAATTGATAATTGTGTATTGGGGAATGACTAAAATTTAATTATAGATTCATTTATATATGGAACCTCTATCATTAATTATATACTGAAGAAGATGCAAAGTTGTTTTGAAAAGCGTAGTTCCCAAAAATCATTGATGGATACTTGAAGCTTATATAATCCTGATGTCCTTGAATATATTCAGTATACTTTTTCTCCCCAATTTATGGATCATATTCATGTATTGGCTACATTTTTGCTTCTAGTCATTTATATAAAAATTTACATAATTCAGAAGTATGGTATATTTTATTTTCAGATCACACCCTAGTTATTTCAGATTTTGAGGTTGGTGCCCCTTTAGTAAGTGTTCAGTTTAATAGAGGAGACAATAATATGCTTCTGAAAGATATCACTTTTATTTCAGCATGTAGAAAATTTGCTACTGAATTTTTTATTCTTAACATGGAGGAAGATTCTGCTCATCCTATTATTTAAGCTTCTTCTAATGTTTTCTCAAGAGATTTTATCATACACTTTGTCACTAAAATGTAAAGGAATTTTGACAAATCTTGCAAGAAATTGAAACCATAGTACATGAGAATTAACAACCAAAAAAAAGGGTCCATGGATTAACTTGTTAAAGCAAAGATGGAATTTAACAAGAAATCAACAGAAAGTGAGGGTGATTATCTACTTAAGTGCAATGCTGATATTATGGTGGAGAAATCAAATCAGGAAAATTATAAGATAACTATTTAAAAGCTAAAAAGTGAAATCTACTATTAAGTCTATTATTGGATATCGGTAGTGTGAAGTTTTCAGATTCTGACATTTCTGAACTTTTTGTATAATTTTACAACAATCGTTACTCCCCTGATCGTCTCCATTTAGTTATGACTTAGGAAGCCTGGTGAAGCCGTTTTGCGTGCCTGTGATCTGGAGGGGGAGCGGGACTGGACCACAAGTCCCAGGCTCCCGTGCGGCTGACCACGCCGCCGACGCCCGCTCTACGCGCCCGGAGGCGCTTTAAAACTTCTGCAGGGCTCCCGCGGCGCGGGAAGCCCGGTGAAGCCGTTTTGCGTGCCTGTGATCTGGAGGGGAGCGGGACTGGACCACAAGTCCCAGGATCCCGTGCGGCTGACCACGCCGCCGACGCCCGCTCTACGCGCCCGGAGGCGCTTTAAGACTTCTGCAGGGCTCCGCGGCGCGGGAAGCCCGGTGAAGCCGTTTTGCGTGCCTGTGATCTGGAGGGGGAGCGGGACTGGACCACAAGTCCCAGGCTCCCGTGCGGCTGACCACGCCGCCGACGCCCGCTCTACGCGCCCGGAGGCGCTTTAAAACTTCTGCAGGGCTCCCGCGGCGCGGGAAGCCCGGTGAAGCCGTTTTGCGTGCCTGTGATCTGGAGGTGGAGCGGGACTGGACCACAAGTCCCAGGCTCCCGTGCGGCTGACCACGCCGCCGACGCCCGCTCTACGCGCCCGGAGGTGTTTTAAAACTCCTGCAGGACTCCCGCGGCGCGGGACGCGCGCGGGCAAAGCCCGGGCCAAGGGCGGGTCCGTCTGCGCCCGTCAGCGGCCGTAAGCGGCTGGGCTGGGCCAGGTCCCTTGATTTTAACTTTGCGGACACATCTACACGCCTGGCCGTGAGCTAATTCAGAACAAGAACAAGGTACTGCTGCGTTCGCTTTTTCTGTTTTGGAGCCCTAAGACTTTGTTTATTTGAAGTTGTTCGGTGGTTTACATTGCCCCGTTTTAGTCTTCAGCTATTGACTTACCACTTAGCCTATAGTCATGGGCAAAAGGAAACTAGCTACTACACAAGGGGCGCAAAGGGGGCTAACACTGCGGGATCAGCTGGGACTATAGACTTATTTTTAACTAAGGCAGCTAATGCCATCACCAAAGAAATAGCCTTAACTGAAAAAAGGTTGTCCCTGGAATCTGAGAAATTAGCCCGAGTAGAGGGCGACATGCCAAGTGTTACACAGGATTCGGCAGAAGAAGGATTTACGTACACGTCTCAGATGTTGCCATCAGGCAGCCAAGGCGAGGATGTTGAAGTAGCTCCAGGGGTCTCTGTAGCAGCAGTGACCCTAGAAAAGGGATCAGGCTCCCCGCCTACGAAAAGAAAGAGAACTGGCGGGAAAGGAGCACTGAGGATATCACCACGGGCTAAAATTCCCATAAACTGTAACCCGGAATCATTGTTGGATAAATTTGCAGTAAGGTTGGAAAAGCGGACTAAAGACTTGCTAGTGCCCTTATTTGTAAAATTGGATGAGATTGAGACAAAAATTAATGCTCTAGTTTCTCAATCAACTAGCTGCTCCCCCGAAAGTAACATCAGAACAGGGGTGAGGGGGGGGGCCTGCCCAGGGGGGTAGTCTGAAACAAGCCGAGCAGCCTAGTACCTCCCAAGACCAATATCAGTTGCCCCGGCCTTCTAACAATAAATGTAATACAAATCTCACCAACCAGACAGTGGGGGATGCTGTTACTATACCCCCGATGGCAACTATGCAGGGCCAGGGAAATTTTGATAAGCATTTGCGATTGAGAATCCCTTCATCTGTAGATCCGAAAAAGGGAATGGCCCACACCCCGACTATAATTGATCTCCCTCCCCAATCAGCGTCTTTAGTGGCTGTTTTTATAGGAGTCCCTACACTCACATCAGACTCCAAGGAATCCGTTATGGATTTGATCCACAAAACCGCTCATTGGTGTAAGAGTAATATGGTTGGTGGTCTTAATATCATGAATGATATTATTATGGCCAGAAGAGTGGGGTGGATATGCCATGGGACTAAGAAAAACATTGAGGGTGACTGTATTATAGTAAATTTTAAAAGCCCCAGGCATGTTTCGGCTCTTTTGGGCTGTCAGCTCAAGGCCGGTTTTAGGTCTACAATCAGAATAGTCCCCCTACAGTATTTCTACCCTCGTAAATGTCCTCTAGTAAACTCTGAGTGGCAGCCTCCTTTTAAACTGGTTAAACCTACTCATGAGGGGAATATGAACTTAGGGCTAACTTTGCATAATCGTTATTCACCTTTGGCCCGCCCCATGAGCTTAGATGAAAATGATTGACCATTAATGGTGGTGGATAAACCCCAGAGTGACATGTTGACACCAGATATTTTTATTAATCCACGACCATCCGTGTCTACACTTTCATCACAGTTGGATATCTATCCAACCTCAACTCCCACTTTGGTCAACCTGCCAGATTATACTGTGAAAGTATTATCCTGGAATATAGCTGGCATTAGGTCCAAGCGGGGTAATACAGTGTGGGAAGAGTTTCTAGGTAACCATCATATTATTGCACTACAGGAAACATGGGAGCCTAAAAACTGTTTTTACCTGGATGGTTTTACCACCTTTTGTAAATATGCTACTCAATCGAATATGGGTAGAGCTCGGGGGGCCTTCTTTTAATGTTTTCTCTCAAGCTTTCATATAAAGCAAAATTGATTGATTGTCGGTCACTTAATATTTTGGCAGTGGAACTATCTGGTAAAAACCTCCCCACTCTGTTAGTTGTTAATTTTTATAATTCCTTTAATAGATCCCAGGAGACGGAACATCTTTTAGCTGTAGATGATCTCTTGGAAAAGTACGGGGAAGGAAATCAAGCTCACTATGACACATTAATTTTAGGGATTTTAATATTCACCAGTGCTATTCTAATTGCACTTTTACACTGGAGACGGGCGTTGGCACGGAACAGTCTAACCATTTTGAGCATACATCCTCTGGCATTTGTCTTGAAAGTTTACTCTCGGCCCACAATCTGCATTGTCTACAATACTCGGATGCTTTGCTTCAGATTCCTACTTTTGTAGGTAATGGTAGTCATAGCACAATAGATTATATGATGGTATCTGGCCCATTAGTGCCGGCTGTTATTAATCTAAGTGCTATTTGGCATAGTCTTAGTGACCACAATCCCCTAGTACTGGGTCTTGACCTGCCTGTCCGGAGAGTTTTCTTGATAATTTGTATACCACCTGTGCTACCGAATTCCAGATCTGTGCAGATCCTCTTTCGCATGGCAGAGCCACCCTTGAAGCCTTTGTAAAAATTACTAAACAGGTAGCCTCTGATCTAACAACTAAACCTAGAGCAACATGCCCAAAAGCAAAGAATTGGTTCGATCATATTTGCTCGGCTGCCCATAAGGAACTTAAACAGGCCCTAGCACAAAAACCGAGGGATCAACTATTAATTAGGAATCGGAGGAAGGCCTATAAAATAGCAACATATAATAGGAAGAAGCAGATCAGGGAAGAAGGCCTGGGATGCACTCAACCAAGCTAGTATCTTGGCTGACAGCACGAAATTTTGGTCTGTGGTTAATAGCTCCTATTTTTCAGAAACCCCAAATCTTAGTCGCGATTGCGTGATTCCTCCAGAACGATGGGTTCAGCATTTTAGTAACATCTACAGTGACGCAAATCTGGAACCAGAGGAGGGAGTGTCAATCCCGGTCCATCAAGTAACCCCTTCATTTTAATATAGATGAAGTTCATAAGGCTATCATCTCTGCCTCGGCAGGCAAGGCGCCCGGCCCAGAAGGGGTTCCAGCCGATCTTTTTAAGGCCGACAATAGAGTCTGGGCTAAGATTTTAACTTGTGTTTTTAATGCAGCTTGTATTTACGGATTCCCATTTTCTTGGGCTAAAGCGGTCATCATTCCCATTTTTAAAAAGGGAGACCGGGCGGATCCCGCCTGTTATAGAGCAATCTCCCTTTTAGATTCTGTAGCAAAAACATTAGGGAAGGTAATTTTGGATCGCCTAACTACTTATCTCGATCAAGCTAATATTATTTCAGATTTGCAATATGCCTTTAGACAGGGGAAGGGGACTTTGGACCAGTGTCTTAATCTCCAGTTAGTTATCGGGAAGTACACTATCGCCAGGAAGGGAGTCTTACATCTTGCCTTCATGGACCTAACCTCAGCCTTTGACTATGTCAATAGATCCAAATTATGGCGGGTGTTACGTGAACTGGGGATAGATGCAGACTTGGTCTCTTACCTGCAAGTAGCGCATGATAATACCACAGCTGCTGTACGGTATAATACTGATGGCAGCTTGCCAAAATCATGGGAAGTAAAAAGGGGGGTCCGGCAGGGATGCATTTTGGCTCCACTGCTGTTTACATTGTACATTAATAAATTAGGAGACTCCCTAACAGCCTGCTGCAAAGATGTACCAAGAGCCAGTTCTAAAATGATCCCAGCCCTTTTATATGCTGATGATGCGGTCCTACTGGCAAGAACCGCATTGGGCCTTCAACGTCTTTTAAATTGTTTTACTAATTTTATGGAGTCACTAGACCTAACCACAAATCTTAAGAAATCTCATACCATGACCATAGGGCTGGGAAGGGTGGCCAAGACTAAGTTTTACTGCAAGGGGGCAGAATTAACTAAAGTGCCTACGTTTCCGTATTTAGGTGTGGTTTTTGATGAGCGAGGATCTTGGTGCCCGCAACTTTTATTAAAAAAATACATTAGCCCGAGGAGCAGGTGCCACTCTAAATTTTGCCAAAAGACTGGGGTCAAAGCCACTACCTGCATTATTAAAAGTCTATAATGCAAAATGTGTTCCGATGGCTACATACGGGTGTGACATTTGGGGATACAAGGACGTTAAGGGGATCCAGGTGACTGAGAATAACTTTATGCGCAAACTTCTGGCGGTCCCTACCGCAACCCCTGTTTTTAATCTACATGATGAACTGGGAACGGGTTATATATCAGATCAGATCGCGGTTGCCCCATTGTTACGCTGGCTAAGAGTATGGGCAAATCCGGCCCCTAATCTTAATCAACTAATAATTGCAGACTGTATGTTACTGGAGGGGGTGTTATCCATCCCATGGCTGTAATATGTCATGGAACAGACTAGATGGTTAGGTCGCCCTGATTTGTTCCCGAGCCCAGGTGTCCTGACCAAGACTGCAATTAAAGAAGTGAAAAAGCAGTTCTTGGACAAGCGGCAGAGTATGAGGGAGGAGACGGAACTAAGTAAACCTTCAGTGAGACGATTTATTTTATTGTCCCTGGGCTCGCAGATGCAGCCATATCTATCTTATGTCAGCAAAGCATACCATCGATTTGTTTTGACTAGATTCAGATTTAACTTGGTTCTTTGGCTCTTGGCATTTCCCCAAGGTTATTCTAAACCCGGCTTACTTAGACCCTGTCCCTGTGACAATTTCTCGGATCAGGATACATTACACTTTTTGTTTTTCTGTTCCTTTTATGCTTATCAGCGTAAAAAATACATTTTACCGCTCCTTAGAGAACGGCGGTTTGTTCAAGTAAGACCGGCCTTGGTCTATCTCCAGATGTTACCCTCCCCTGTGGTATCATTGGGTGTGGCTAGTTTCTTAACAGCGGCCGTTAGACACAGGAAAAAGTTGCCGCTATTAGAATAAACTTGCCACTTATGTTAAAGTACCCCTTTGAAACTTTTTTTTATTTTTTTTATTAGCCGTGGACTTTTACTTAGTACTTTTTGCACTTTACACTATTTGCACTACTCCACGATTTTTATATGAATGATGAAATGGCTAAATGAGATTCTTTTTAACCTGTTTTGTATTGGTATTTTAATCTAGTGACTCAATGTTTTTTTGTATTGATGTGTCAATTCTGTATTTGTGTCCTTTTTTCTTGACTATGTTTACTTTTTTGGCTCTTGTCTGCCGAATAAAGTTTTCTGACTGACTGACTGACTTAGATATTTTTTTTACCAATATTAAACATAGGGTGTAAGATAAACCGGATACATTTGTTTATACATGAAGATATTCTAGTGAAAGAGATTTTTAAAGGTATTGTTATAATTAACAAGAGCAAACCTGCTGGGCCTGATAGTTTCTCCACAGTATTTTATTTACATTTCTCCAAGATTGTGACTGCTATATAGTTTAAGTTCTACCAATATGTCCATGATAATATTAAGTCAGATGGTACTTTTATGTCAGCCATGATATGTTTAATACTCTGAAAAGATATAGATCTTACAAGATTTAGTAATTATGGGCTGATTTCACTAATTTACATAGACTATATTGTTGCTAAAATACTAGCTTTCCAGTTAGAAAATACATCTTTCTAGTCTTCTAGGATTAGAGCAATCAGGTCATATTAATGGCAGATTTATTACTGGTGATGCCAGAATGTTTTTCAATATTCAATGTAAATCTATACATTCTAAAATGCCTAGGTTAGCTATAGCTTTAGATGCTGGAAAAACATTCAATAGAGTATGTTGGAATTATATGTTTAGAGTTCCTCAAGGACAGCCCTGCTGCTTAAGTCCTGATTTGCTATCTGAAGAAGGAAGATTGGACCTGCTTGCCTTGAGCTCAGACTCTCCAGATGTGACTTCAGGAGTCAGTTGTCTGACCTTCTGTTTGAGCTACAGTGACACAACAAGCTTCCAGAGGCCTTTCCTGCAAATGTCCATCTTACCAGTGTCAACTGGACCTGCCCTGAGTATTGTTATTTTGAAAAGGGAGTTTTCCCTTGCAATGAGGAAGCTTACCAAGATCAGGGATAATAACAATAAGTTTCAAAGAAACTCTTGGGCAAGTGGATATACAAGCAAATTATGGGCACAAAACACAGCAATAACAACTCAACTGGTTGTTCAAGCAAATTACAGGCACAAAACACAACACAACAGGTCATGTATTATTATAACAAGACTAAAAAAATATATTTAATCGATGGGCAATAATATAGAATTATATACAAACTCAAGAAATAGTGTAAATATTCATCAGACATACTCACACGGGTTTCCCTGGATGGCCGCCGAACCCGGGGCCAAAAACCCAGGTGCCCCCCTTGCAAAACCTGGTAGTTTTGTGATAGGTAATTTTGATGTCTCCACAATGTTTTGGGCCCTTGCCTGTCGCGGGTACTTGGCCCCCCCACACGAGTGAGGTACCACTTTTATTGGAAGACATGGGGAAATGCTGGGTGGTAGGAAATTTGTGTCAGCCCGGTGATGCCACAACTTTTCCACACAGAAATTTGAGAAAAATGTGATTTTTCCAGCAAAATTTGAGGTTTGCAGGTGATTGTGGGTAGGAAAACGTTGGGGGGTTCACGCAAACCATACCTCCCTGGACTCCCCCAGGTGTCTAGTTTTCAGAAATGTGTGGGTTTGGTAGGTTTCCCTAGATGGCCGTCGAGCCCGTGCCAAAAACCCAGGTGTCCCCTCTTGCAAAACCAGGTTGTTTTGTGATAGGTAATTTTGATGTCTCCACAATATGTTTTGGGCCCTTGTCTGTCGCAGGTACTTGGCCCACCAACACGAGTCAGGTACCATTTTTATCAGGAGACTTTGGAGAATGCTGGGTGGGTGGAAGTTTGTGGATCCACGCAGATTCCAGAACTTTCCATCACAGAAATGTGAGGAAAATTTGTTTTTTCTTAACAACGTTTGATATTTGCAAGGGATTTGGGGTAACAGAACCTGGTGAGAGCCACACAAGTCACCCCATCCTGGATTTCCCTGGGTGTTTAATTATCAAAAACGTATAGGTTTGCTAGGTTTCCCTAGGTGCCGGCTGAGCGTGGGTTCAAAATCCACAGCTAGGCACTTTGCAAAAAAGGGTCTGTTTTCACTGTAAAAATGCTGTTTGTCCACGTTGTGTTTTGGTCAGTTTCCTGTCGCGGGCACTAGGCCTACCCACACAAGTGAGGTACCATTTTTATCGGGCGACTTTGGGGAATGATGGGTGGGTGGAAGTTTGTGGATCCACGCAGGTTCCAGAACTTTCCATCACAGAAATGTGAGGAAAATGTGTTTTGTTTTACAAAGTTTGAGATTTGCAAGGGATTCTGGGTAACAGAACCTAGTGAGAGCCACACAAGTCACCCCATCCTGGATTACCATGGGTGTCTCGTTTTAAAAAATGTATAGGTTTGCTAGGTTTCCCTAGGTGCCGGCAGAGCTAGGGTTCAAAATCCGCAGCTAGGCACATTGCAAAAAAAGGGTCCGTTTTCACTGGAAGAATTTGATGTGTCCACATGCAAAAAAAGGGTCCGTTTTCACCGGAAGAATTTGATGTGTCCACATTGGGCCGTTTCCTGTAGCGGACACTATGCCTACCCACACAAGTGGGGTAGCATTTTTATCGGGAGTCTTAGGGGAACACAGAATAGAAGAACAAGTGTTATTACCCATTGACTTTCTTTGCATTTCTGCCTTCCAAATGTAAGACAATTTGTAAAAAAGATTCACAGGCTTGTATGGGTACCCACAATTTTGCAGATGTGCAAAAAACCACTGCTTATAAACACTATATTTTGTTTACATTTCGGAAATATATTGTTTTCCTTGGTACCGATTTTTCACTCTTTATATTTTACCAAATGAATTGCTATATACCCGGTACACAATGAAAAACCATTGCAAGATGCAGCTCAGTTATTGGCTCTGGGTTCCTCGGGTTCTTGGTGAACCTAAAAGTCCTATATATCCCCACAACCTGAAGGGTCCAGCGGATGTAACGGTATATTGCTTTCAAAAATCTGTCATACTTAGAAGAAGTTACAGGTAAAACGTTTGCACAAATTACTGTTTTTTTCAACTCAATTTCAATAGTTTCTATTTTCAACTGTTAGTTTCTATAAAAAAACCTTGAAGGAGCTACACAAATGACCCCTTGATGAATTTTGTCTAGTTTTCAGAAATATATAGCTTTCTGTGATCCATTATTGGTTTCACACCCATTTCTACCACTAAGTGGAGAAGGTTGAAACCACAAAAAATAGCTTAAAAAGGCTATGTCCCAGTAAAATGCCAACACTGTGTAGAAAATTTTGGTTTTCTGACAAAAGTCTGCCTGTCCCTGAAAGCTGAGAAGATGGTGATTTCAGCACCACAAATCCTTTGTTGATGCCATTTGCAGGGAAAAATCCAGATGCTTTCTTCTGCAGCAATTTTTCCCATTTTTTCCAAAAACTCAAAATTTAGCTGTATTTTAGCTAATTTCTGTGTCCCCTCCAGGGGAGTTCACAAACCCTGGGTACCTTTAGAATCCTCAGGGTGTTTAGCGTGGATACCTTATGTGGACAAAAAGGTTACTGGGGCCTAAGCACGGACTACCCCAAATTTGCCCAAAAAAGGCTTAGAAGGGGGGGGGGGGGGCGGGGGAGGAGGCCTAGCAGCGAAAGGGTTAAAAAAATGTACTCTAGTTTTCTAAATTCGGCTGGCGTTTTTCTTGTGTTGCGCTTTCACTTTATTAGTGTTTGGGTACTGCATAAATAGTTTACACATTGCCTCTAAGTTAACCTGACTACTTTGTCCCAAGCTACCAGAGGATTAAGCATATTGGTTTATTTAATGACTTTTATGGTTCACTGTGATTATTATTTGAAGTGGGTTGTCACTGACCTCAACTAATAGTAATTACTTACATTTGTGATCAGCGGTGGGATTCAAGACTTGTATTTGTGCAGTGCCACTCAGGGATATGTGTAAAACTAAAATTTAGTTTACAATCTAACATCAAAATAGATTTTAGATTTTTAAATTCTCCTTTAATTTGATTGGGATTTTTTTTCCCTACATTTCACTCCTGTCCTTATATTTTGCACCTGTGATTTTTGCAAGAATGGCGATAGATCTCAGGAACATTGAAAGCTTCACTTTGGCAGAGCTGAAGAAGTTGTGTAAAAAGAGAGGACTGAAGCTAGTGACAGTCAAAAATTGTCTAATCAATCTTGGGAGGATTTCATGGATTACTCCAGAAAGGCATTAGTAGGTTGCGAAAAAGGACAACAAAGTAAGTGACTATGATGTGCTGTACAGTCTATTTTTTTGAGAGTGCATGTTCAGTAATAGCTTTACAGAGCTGCACCAATGCCTGATTGATTCATAGCTCATTTTGCCAAGTGAGCTTGAGCAGGAAGGTGACCTCTGGAGTAGTACCAGGGTGTCAAAGATGGTTTGGGATCGCCAGAAGAATGGGGAGGGTCCCTGCTAGAAGAAGGGGGGAGACAAAGAAAAACCAAAGAAGTTCTCTAAAGGCACCCCAAAAGAGTTTTCAGGAGAAGGAATCCCAGTCAAATCCTGAGCAAAAGAAGGGTGGCTTTAATGGGGAAAAGCCCCTTGGCTAATTCCAGCACCAGTGCCCTGGCCACCTTAAGGGGGATGCCATCTGCCCCAACAGGAAGCAACCCCCCACTAGTGGGACTACCCTGGAAATGGCCAGTTAGCTTTGGGGAGAGTACAGAGGTTGCCCTAGTGTCCTTGGGTGACAAGCAGTGGTGGCAAAGCCTCATTTGATTGACAATACCAAAACGTATTGGCAGTGGGTCACCATCAAGGGTGAAGGCTGTGAAAGACACAGAAGCCAGTAGTAGTAAATAGTTTATTGTATTAATCAATTGATTACAATAAAAATTTTAAACATAGCATATATCATATAATGGATATAAGAGATTCGAGTGTAGTTCCACAGAGACGACAGGTTATCCTGCCTCTAAGAGCTGGGTTCCATTTCCCTTCAAACTCTCAGATCGGAATGTAAAACAGTCTGAATCTTAGAAATTTTCTTTTTACATGGCCAGGTAGATTTAGACCTAAATATTCTTTGCTCTGTGCAGTATAAGTGTCAATTACTAAGTCCGTAGGATTGCATTTTACAGCTTGTAACTGATCTGAGGCCCACTGCTTGGTAGTAAACGCATTGCGAATAAGATTTTTCGGATGGAACAGTTAATTTGCCCCAGCGCCTGTAGGTAAGGCAAGTCATAGGATCCCATTCCCGTCAATATAGTATGCAGTTCTGTTTCTCTATATATATAGGTCTCCCCAGCTCTTCAAATATTAGAAGTTTCAGTGAAGATGGATTGGCCTTGGCACATTCAACAATATTATCCACAGTACTCCTGTAGTGCGATGATACCAAGGACTTTAAACCAAGCTCCACTCTCATTAATACAGTGAGGAGTTGCTAGCCGTAAATGCAATAACGTGGGTATGCATTTCATGACATTTTTTTCAATACTGAAGCTGACCTTGTTGCTCATTACTGGGGATGCATATAATAAATACAGAACTAGTAATCACTGTTGATTTTGATTTTCTACTGGCCCGGTGGTTTGACCAGGATAATTTATTTTTGAAAATCACTCCAAGGTATTCATACTGGTTCACTACTTCGATCGATGTTTCTCCTAATGCCCACCCTTTAGCTTTTGTTCGCTGTCCAAAGGTCACAATTTTTGTTTTGGACATATTGGCTATTAGTCCATTCTCTGTATTATAAATGTGTAATTGATTTAGTTGATGCCGGAGTCCTTTCAGCGTCCGGGATAAGATCACTATGTCATCTGCGTATGCCTGATATGTTATTTTTGTACCTCCTAACTTTGGAGGAATACCCTGGTTAGACTTTAATGACGTATCCATATCAGCATGTAGAGGGAGAATAATAACGGAGCGAGGAGACAACCTTGCCTAAGGCCGTTTTCAGTGAAAATTTAGGTGATAGCATTTTGTTTGTTGTTAGCTTTACCTGTAGCCATGTTTCGGAATGCAGTTCGATAATAAAATTCAGAAGGTTCGGGTCAATTTCCTATGCAATAAGCTTGTTCCACAGCCTTTGCTGATTAACCTTATTGAATGCTGTGAAGTAATCCACAAAACAGGCATATAATGTTGTTTTCTGCATACATGCTTTTTTTCCAAGTAGAGCGAATGTTGTGATGTTATTAATTGTTGAACATCCGAAATGAAATCCTGTTTGTCTTGTTGGAATTAATAATTTTTCCTCTGCCCAGAGTCTTTTTATTTTGGAGGTGTTTAGCAAACAGTTTCCTTTCGAAATCTAGTAATGCTATTAATCTATAGCTGGTCGTGTCTGATTTTGGACCTCGCTTATATATCGGATACGCAATCGCTCCTTTCCAGGAAGATGGAATTTTCCCTAGCTTGGTTACCTGTGAAAACAGCCATTCCAACAATGAGCTCCAAAAGTTATATTTAACTTGACCAGATCTATAGGGATACCATTTGGTCCAGCAGCTTTGGATGAGCGCAAACTTTTTATTAGTTCAGATATTTCTTTCTTTATTATATCCGGAAATATTCCAACAACTTTTGGCGGTGTATAGTAACAGATGATAGTTGATTTATACAGAGCTTTAATATACGTTTCCCACTTATCACTTGGGATAAATAGATCATCTGGCTGCTTATATGAAATTGTACCATTACCTACCAGGGACCAATGCGCTCGTTCATTCCGAGATGAAATAGCATGATATAACTTTGCATAGGCATTGTCCCCACTATCCCGCTTTATTTGTATGTTTCTGTTCCTAAATTCCCTCTTTAAGCCTTGCAAACTCAGATCACGATCCTTAGACATTGGAAGGTTTAGTGTATGTTGCACCATCTTACTGTATACTCTCTTTGATTCGATTAACTGCTGAGTATTGGGTGAGATTGCTATATTTATTCTTGATTTCTGTGATTTGGTCACAAGGATCAATAGTATGTTCTTTAGTATGGATTGCCAAGAAGTCATCCAATCATCCCCTACTTCCAACAGTGCAAAATCGTTTCTAATACATGATTTCAGGGCTCCATCTAAGTTAGACGCCTTCTCTTTTAACATGTTCCAAATAAGCTTTTTACCATTAGCAGCAATCATTCTATAACTCTTAGCCAATACATGGGTCTTCCACTCATCATATTTGACGTTGATAACTAGCTTTGAGGATTATGATCACTCTCGGGTCTTTGTATGATAGCATAGTTTTTACACAAGTGGATATATGAATAATGCACAAATGTGGTAGTGGAGGAGGGCGTGGCCAGCAACATGGCTGACTGAGACGTGTCTCTGCAGAGCTCCGGCCGGAGCAATAAATCTGTGAGAATTCCTGTTGCCTGACGTACTACAAAAGGTATGGAGCCTATATAATGATGTTCTAAAACAAGCTGGAGTCGTGAACACCCGTCCGCATTAGCCCACGGAGAGGTGACAACGGAGAACAGGAGAGGGCCGGAGTGACGGCATTGCCATGCGGCCTGACGAAGGAGTGCTGCGGCCGGTGTGGACCACCATCCCCCTCCCCGCCCAACGTAAGGAGACAAGAAGAAATCTGCCAGCGACACCCGAGAACTCCAAAAAAAGGGTGAGCGGACCAGGAGCGATGACCGACTCCCCACAAGAGGAAGACAGTGAGTGAAAGGCTACACAAGGAGACATAGAGGGGGCCGCGATTGCGGAGACCGTGTCCGGCCTATGCGGCGAGGATTGGGTCCGAGCGCCTCAGGCCATCTCGCAAAGCAATGCAGGAGGAACCGCCGCTGGAGACGACGGATGGTCCCGGAGGCTGGGAACCCCACCCTCCCCAACTGCACTTTTATTTATTTATATAAGTTTTATATAGCGCTAGCTAGACCCGTAGGTGTCAGAGCGCTTTACATGATCGTGATAGAATACATTTTGCAGTCATGCAATGAACATATGAGTCGAGAGTTCAATAGACAAATGGTACCCATCAAAGGTGCTAGTAGAGTGACCAACACTAGAGACACAATTCGAAAGGATCTAAAAGTCAGAGAAGCAAAAAAAAAAAAAGAGAACCGCCGCTTCAGACAGAGGGTCTAGGTCTGATCAAGCGATACTTTACTAAGAGTTAAACTCCCACTCCCCCCTCCCCCTAGGCAATACACCTAGGACAAGGAAAGGAATGACCCGGGCCCCGTAAAGGGGGGAACCGGGAGGGAGCAACGAGCAGCACAAAGCAGGCCGAGGGGTCAGAGGGTGAGCATGTGCCTACACCGCGAGAGGCCGCAATCTCAAAGGCCGGGTCGGGCCTTAGCGGTGACGAAACGTAGACTGGGCCCGGACCATCCAGGAGATACAGCGTGAAACGAGACACCAATACGGCCATATGGCTGTAGGGAGAGACAGTGGCTAGATCGCAGAAAGGTGCAGATCAGTGCGCAGCTCCTATCGAGCCTGAGGATCCCCCCCAGTCCAGTGCGGGCCGAAGTAATAGCAGAGTTCAAGGCACACATTGCCTACCAGTAGGAGGGGGTAACACGAGGACAGTAGTGACGCACCCGAAGGAACGAGAATCCGCCAGGCGCAGGAGAAGGTGGGCCACGGACAGCCAGACAAGAAGGTGTACAAGGGAGCAAGTCAGAAAGGGGGCGGAGGGAGGCCAGAGAAGCACGACGACAAGAGCCAGGAACCCGGAGGATACCACGAGGAAACGGAACACAAGTGGGGCCGCATTGCTGGGAAGGAAGACAGTGACCAGACCGAAACAAGGAGTGGGTTGGCGCGAAACCCCCACTAGACACAGGAGCCCACACGTACCCCCCCCACTCCACATCTCAACGTGGATCAGAGGCAACAGAGGGGAACGCGCAGCAGAGACTAATTAACTAGGGGAGAGAGATAGAAGGTCCACCCACAGGAACCGCCCCAGGGGGTGAGAACACAACCAGGCACTGACAGAACCAGACCGAGACCCACCGGGCAGGGGGAAGCACGTGAGTGCCGGCGAGAAGGGAGGCCAAGAGGGGCTAGATACCTACAGCACAAAGATACTCCCCAGAAGACACCATGCCAGCCTGAAGAAAGAGGAACTCCGGGGGAGAGGGAGACCGATGCCACACACCATCTCCCAGGAGCGGGGCATACCGCCTAATCCCCTGATGCAAGAGGACGCAGGGGAAGAAGAGAGCTAAAGAACACCACCGCATCACACAGCCCAGACACAGAGGGTGGGAGTCGGATCACTAAAGGCCCTTAACGGTCCCCACAAAATACACCACTGCAGCGGAGGGGAAGGAGAGCTGCACCGCAACTTAGGACTACACGAAATCGCGTAAAGGGGAAATCTCCCCCATCCCATGCATCCAAACAATGGGCAGAGACAAAGAGCCTAAACCCCCACGACAGGGAAAAATGGACACCTATACAAAGCATATATGTTAAACGTCCTGTCCACCTGGCTGAAAAACATTATCACAGCAGAAAAATTCTCCACCAGCTTCGTGATCGAGAGGGTGCACAGGACACTAAGCGCACAACCCCCACCAGGCGCCCCCGGAGACCAATCATAGTGACATTTCTCAACTTCCTGGATAGGGATATGATCCTGAGGGAAGCCAGGAGACTGGGAGAAGTGCAATATGACAACTCAAAAATAATGATCTTCCTGGACTATAGTCGAGAGGTTCGACGTAGTGAAGGCCAAACTTAGAGCCCACAACATACAGTACATGTTAATGTTTCCGGCAAAACTCAAAGTCATCTTTATGGCCAAGATGTACTTTTTCCAGTCCCCAGAAGAGGCCTGGATGTGGGTGGAGGAACGGCCAGCCCTCCACCCCTTGAGTGGGAGAAGAACTGGATTGCGTCCGCCAAACCCAGCGTCTGCTGGAACCTCTAGAAAGACACCCCGCAAACGCAAATTTGAACGCCGGAGAAGCCAGGACAAAAGTGGCCCCCCATATCCACTAAGAGGAACAACGAGATCTAGTGGCGATCCCGGGAAAAGAGGGACACCTAGTATAACGCAGACACCCAGAGGAACAGACGGCTCCAGCGTACGAGAATCTGTCTCTGAATTGGACAATCAAGATGCATCCTCAGACAACGAGACAACACACCTGTTGGTTGCTGAAATAAGACATTTGGAGCGCAACTCAGACCCGGAACATCCAGCACCAAGGGAGGAAACTACCGACCTGCCAAAGTCAGGAGAATGAACGTCAAGGTCGCTCCGGCAGACAAGGCTGGAGCACTGCACCCAGAGATGACGTACTTGCCAGCCCTCATATGGTACTGACACCTTGAATCCTCCAGAGGCAACGAAGGGACGCTCTACAAAGTAGACTGTTCCAATTGTAGGCTGTGAGAGTTTGAACTCGTAGCACAAAGTTGTTTGACGGGGGGAGGGTGACAGGCCTCTCCTTTTCCTCTTACATATGAACACTTGATTGTTGGGGGGTCAAGTGATGTGAGAAGGCTGCGGGGGGTGGGGAGGGGAGTTAGTTGGGAGGGTTGGGGACCGGATGTCCCACAAGTTAGAAAAAAGTTGTATTGCACAGTCCTGGTGAGACAAGGGTATAGACCTCGAAGGTCACACTCTCAGTACATGTTACACACACCAATAGGGAAAACAGAAGTTAAATACCACCAATGGCGGCCCCCATAGATAGTCCAACCATCACGTGCGTGACGTGGAACGTTAATGGCCTTGGAGATAGAATAAAGAGGGGTCTGGTACTACGCCATATTAAACGCCTCCATCCAGATGTGGTGATGCTCCAGGAGACCCACATACAAGGCACCAAATGCGAGTTCCTGGGGAGGGGAGCCTACAAAGTCCTGGTACACGCGGGTTACACCACTGGATCCCGGGGGTAGTGATTATGATAAGAAAGGCGCTTCCTTTTGCCACGAGACACGTATGGACAGACCCTGATGGAACATACGCTGTGGTGACGGGTACTTGGGACGGACTGATCTGACTGACACTGATCTGTGCTTACGCCCCTTCGCAACTGCAGACACGCACACTACACAAACTCACAGAAATACTCGTGGAATTCCCGGCATCATTACATGTGATAGGAGGAGATTTCAACGACGTGATGGACATGTTCCTAGATCACACCGGAGACAGGCCACAGAAGACCCCACCTACAGCACTGGCACAATTTGCAAACACAATGGGATTGGTGGATGTATGGCGGGTACAGAAACCACAGGCCAAACAATACTCATACTTCTCTGGGGCACATAAGGTGTACTCGAGACTAGACTACATCCTTATTCCAAAGGGGGAAATGGGGTGGTCCGAGAAATAGACTACCTAGCCAGAGGGCTGTCTGACCACTCACCACTGTGGATTAAAATAGGGTACAGACAGAAGAAACAGCAAACACAATGGAGGCTCAGGGCATGGGACCTAAAAAATGAATACATTATCCGTGGCCTTAGGGCCGACACCAAGGGAACGGTGGAATCAAGGGTCACACTCTGGGAGGCATACAAAACGGTGCTGAGAGACAGGGCGCAAAACCGTATAGCAGGGGAACGGAAGAAAGAAGTGGAACGGATAGAGACAATAGAACATCAACTCCTGTCGCTTGAAGAGCACACAATTACAAGAAACGACACACAGCTCACTCGGCAACTGGAGACTCTTAGACAGGAATTCAGAGACGTAGCGCATAACGCGGCCAGGGACCAATACTTAGCCACTCTCCATTGACTATATGACACAGGAGACAAAGCAGGGCCTGGCTTGGCAAAAAAGAAATAGAAAACAGGTGGATCCAGTCCATAGTAGATGGCAAAAGACAGGAACACATAACCGATGAACAAATCACGGCTGCATTCACCACATACTATAAAGACTTCTATAAGGCTAAACCTATATCTGACACTCCCGAAATAGAGACCTATTTGGCAGAAGTAGAGACCCGTCTTTAGAGGAGCCAGATAGAGAGGCACTTGATGAGGACTAGTCCCTGCAGGAGGTCAAAAGGCCATAACGAAACTTCACGCAGAAAAAACCCCGGGGCCAAATGGCCTGCCTGCGGAACTATATAAGAGATGCTCAACCTCTGTAAGGATACCCATGAGGATGGGATACTGCCTCCAGACCTCCGACTGGCCACAATTGTGACCATACATAAAGAGGGAAGGAGAGAAACAGATGTGAGTCCTATCGTCCTATCTCCTTTTTAAATGTTGAAGTGAAGGTCCTAGCGACCATCCTGGTCACAAGACTAAGAAAAGTCATAACATCACTGGTCCATTGGGACCAATCCGTCTTCATGCCCGGTAGGGCAACGAGGTGGAATCTCAGGAGAACACATAACTGGATAACGGCAGCTAGCAAGTGAGACACCCCACATATATTCCTATCACTAGACGCAGAGAAAGCATTTGACGCAGTACACTGGCCCTTCCTAGAGGCCACTCTGGGCAAATTCGGTGTGGGACCGAAATTTAGGAAATGGGTGGCCCTGCTGGGGAACTAGACAGGGATGCTCCCGGTCTCCCCTGCTGTTTGCACTAACAATAGAGACACTGGTGTGTCGAATACGCCAGCGCTCCAAAATCCAGGGTTTCAGGATCACAGCAGACGACACAAGAGCGGAAAAAATATCTCTATGCGCAAATGACATTCTGCTATACATAACCGAACCTGAAAGCTCAATCCACAATGTCTTCCAGACTATTGAAGAGTATGGTAAACACTCAGGCTACAAGGTAAACTGGCACAAGTCGTTTGCATTCAGTACCAGACCCATGAAACACTGGCCTCACTTTCCGGATGACCTGATGATAATAGAGAGAGGCTTTAAATACTTGGGGATCTTTCTTACAACAGATAAGGACCTCTGTTATGAACACAACGTCTCGCGAATAACGCAGAAGTTTAAAAAAGATACTGAAAAATGGAAAACACTCCCACTCACGATCATGGGGAGGACCGCAATGTTAAAAATGATCTCACTGCCCCAGTTCCTCTATGCCTTGCAGAACACCTATCATCCCCTCCCGCAGACAGTATTCCGAGGTATAGAGGCTGAGCTGCATTCACTGCTCTGCCTGGAGAAACACCCACGAATAACGTTACAGACACTACAGAGAAACTCGTATAATGGGGGCCTCGCAATACCTGACATAGAAGCATACTACTGGGCCGAACACCTCGTCCCCATAAATAACTGGATACATGTAGCGGGGGACCACCCCACATGTAGGTTAGAAAGAGAAACACTATCACAGCGCATGTTCACCCATTACCTCTATTGGGGAACAGGGAAGCACAGCCTCCTCCCGCCCACACGAACCACACTGGAAGCGTGGGAAAGAGCCACCAAGACCCTAGGCTGGGATCATAAAGTGACTAAAGCAACGCCACTCTGGAAAGGGAACTGGTTGAGGGAAACAGGGAAACTGAAAGGCTTCAGACAATGGGACATAGTAGGAATCTCGACAGTGGGGGACAGTATAGATAAAGGGGCCCTCAAACCCTTTACCACACTATGCTTGGAATATCAACTCCAAACCACCCAACTCTTTAAATATGTACAACTAAGGCATGCATGGGTAACGAAATCCCTGAATGTAGAGAACCTTCCGGAATATGCTCCATTAGATGGTCGCTTACTGCAAGAGTCCCTCACCAAAAAAGCAGTAGCTCTCACATATAAAACGCTGAACAACAATATGCCAGAGAATCTAGGTAAACTCCGGGCTAAATGGGAGGAGGAAGTAGGAGAAATGGAGAACGTAGACTGGGAAGCTGCCCTCATGCACCCCAGAGAGGTAGCGATCAGGGCATGATTACGACGTATCCAATATAAGATACTACACAGGGTCTATTACGATAGGGCCAAGCTCCATAAAATAGGACGAGCCAGACACCCACAATGCCTGAGATGCCACGGGGAGATGGGAGATTATTATCACACAATCTGGACATGCCACAGGATACAGATATACTGGGAGAAGATTATTCGAGAACTAAATGAGGTGCTCCAGGTTTCCCTCCCTTTAGACCCGAAATTCCTCCTACTAGGAATAAATAGTGAAGTAGACGTACCGAGACTACTGTTCAGTGCGCTGGGGTTAGTAGTGGCGAAGAGAGACATAGCACGACATTGGGGAGCACAGGATACACCAACACTACAGGAATGGAAAACAGGGATGGATCAATGTATGGCAGCAGAAAGGGTGACGTATAAAAGTAGGGGGTGCCCAGGCAAGTTCCGGAAGATATGGGGAAACTGGATGCAACATTATGTATTGGACCTCATTGACGAACCCACACAAACCATAGGTGGGGCTGAGGCATAAGGGATGGGAAGGGATAGTATGAGGGGAACACCATTGCAGGAAGGTGGGAAAAATGCAAATGAATGTAAGAAATACTGAAGAATGAACATGTACAGGGAACAAACTGAGAACATGAATAGGCAAATGTCCATGACTTGTGCAATTGCTGTGTTGTTACCGAAAGTAAATCAATAAAAAGATAATTTTTTTTTAAATGTGGTAGTGGAGCCCATAGGTTCTCGGTAAGTTGGTGCAGCTGGTTTGTCTTCTGCTAATCTTCTATTTAGTGCTCTATATCCTGAGACTACCATAAGATCATATGTATACCTAGTTAGAGTATTGGTGCTTTTTGGATTTTTTTGTAAAAAGATTTTTGGATGAGGGATATTGTAGCTCAAATCTGGTTCCTCAATGCTTGCGAGTTTGTTCGCCGATGTCAATAGGGTTTAATTGACCATATGCAACCATTATTTGCTCCAATTCCTCAAGTGTTGTCTGTGCTTGTTTTTCACCAGTAGGGGGGGGAAGTAGATGTTTATAATCAACAGCTTTGTGGCAATTTGGCTTGTTAGAAGGACTAGCAATATATATTCTGAGGATGTTTTTATTTTTCCACTTGTCATACAGAGTTTATTACTTACTAATATTGTCAATCCTCCACTCGGCCTTCCAAAATCATTCTTTTTTTCTTTAATTTCATGTGGAGTATAATTTGAAATTGCTAGATTTACAGATTGCCAGGTCTCCTGAAGACGAATTACACATTGTTCTTGTATAAAATTAGACATTTTTTTCTAGCTTTTTTCAATTGTCGCACATAACCTGCAATGTTCCATGATAGAATGGAAAAATCATTATACCGTACTTCCCTTACTTCATATTCATTAGGAGTACTGTTTAGCCAGGTATGGATATTGTGTTACTCCTGAATTCAATGGCCCTATAACTGATCGTACATTAGCCTCTGTTTCCTTTGCAGTGATTTGAACTTTTTCGAATCTTATACATTCCTCAGGGACTTTATAAGATGGTCTGATGTTTAGTGTTAATGTTTCATACTCTGGTTGTCTGTAGGAGGTTCTTAACATATGTGGATATTTTGGTTTCTCCTGTTGCCTGATTGTAATTCCCCAATCTGCAAAGGTCTCTTTTACGTCCAGTATTCTTAATGTCACATTTTGGGATGACCATGTTTTTCTAGTGGTTTCATAGTCCGTATTTGTTTTATGACAGACAAAAAAAATTGAACAGCTAAAAGTGATTTCGAGTCTTGTTCTTTGAAGTCTTCAAAAAAATGTAATAGCTTCAGTATGTTTTGCCGATTTAATATATCATGTGAGCCTTCGGATTTATATAGAGGTGTAATGTCAATTATATGTTTTTCTTCACTAAGAGAAGGTTTCTTGTATATTAACTTGTTATCCTCCTGGGTCGAATTTCCCTTTACTGCTCTTTGAGTTTTGCATCTGCTTGTCCGTTCAGTGCACATAGGACTCCCGGTTTGATCACTTTCTGTTCCTGAGCAGGTTTTCACTTCCTCATCTGTTCCAGTGTTCATTGAATCTATCAGACCTCTACGATGTTTGTCTTCTAGTTTTTTAGTTAGCCTCGTTATGCCTTCCATAATCTGTTTCAGTAAATCAGAGTTATCACTTGAAAATGGAGTGACGTTATCTTTGCTTTGGATATTCGTATTAATGATGGACAGCCATACATTATGTATTCCAAGCTGTGCTACTATGCTGTACATTGGTCGCTGTACTGTTATTACAGGGCTGATGTTAGGTGGTACAATAATATTAGTTGAATCGGAGGACATATTGTGGACTTGTTATCCACACATGTTGAGATTTTCTGTTCTGGCTTTAATCGTTTCTCTTCGGCTATTATGATTTTATCTTGTTCTTCAATGAGACATTGTTCTGTTTGGGATTGAATATTTGCAATCTAGTCTATCTCATCAGTATTTCTATTGTTACATGTTTTTAATTTCATTATCGACTTATTGAATATAGGGAATTTTTCACTTCCTTCTGGCAATGGAGCATCTAAGATTGTTTGCTGAGAGACAATATTTCTCTTAAGTTTTCTCAGTTTTTTGAGTCGTCTCCTACTCAGAAAAGGAGAAAAGCCGTCTTGATGTTCTTCCATTTGCATTTCACTAGAGTTGTCTATTGCAGTTGTTTCTGCTAGTGTCATATTCACGAGGGATTCTCTTTGTTCAGGACTATTATGATTTGAATTGGTTATTTCATTATCCCTCTCTTTAGTTTCCATGATCTTCTCCATGGTTGGTGATAGTGCATCCCTCTTTACGTGTTCCGTTATGGGAATTACTATTTTTTTGGGTAGCACTTATAGTGAGTCAACAATATCATCCAATCGCTCAAGATTTTTACAGGCAGTTGTTAGTTCGCTCATATTCTGTTTAATTGATAGTAATATTTCAGAGTTTGCCTTTATCAATGCCATTTCTACTTCAATTTGATTGAGATAGGCGACCTGCTCTGTCAATAGCAATGATTGCTTTGTTAGAATATCCAAATTTTGTGACAGTGTATTACTGATTGCCTCCATTGAGGTCAACACCGGAAATGTTGGAGGAGTATCTTCATCAGCCAAAGATTTGATTTCTTTTTTGTCCTTATTCTGAGTTTTTATCCCTTGACCCACATTAGGATGCAATCTTAGGTCTGGATTATTTTGTGAAGTGTTATACTGTAGCTTTGATTCATATGATGTTGAGTTTGATAAATTAACTAAATGATCCAGCTCCAGCAACTGACCAGATGTTATTGAGTCATTAAAGGACTCATATGAAATTTCTACTAGCTCAGATTCTCGGTCATTACTAGTGTCCCCATCCCCTAGAGTATTTGATTCCTCGCGTCCATATATTGAGTCTGTTTCCGAGTTTAATTCCATTGCTTCATTGTTTACTGCATTATTTGCTACAGCTACAGCTGCATTTACATGGTGTATCGATTTCTCATTTTCCTCTCCAACCACTCTAAGTAGAGATGACAAAGGCGAGCACTCCGATATGAATGAAATCAAACCATTCTCCAATCTGTCATTACTATCTTGGATACCCTGTATAGCTTGTGATACTTGCTTGATTTGTTTGGTTTGTATGATCTGGGGTAACGCAGCTTGAGCCTGCGATAGATTTGTAGTTGTTTCACTACTTAATGTGTCCTTTTCATCGGAATCTGGGACAGCCGCAATCTCTTTCTCTTAAGACATTCTACAATCGTCTGCTGCTTTGTAAATGGTGACTCCATTAAATCATATGTTAATTTTCTTGCCATATCACTTGGCATATCTTTTAGCATTGTGTTAAGTGCAGAGCCCCTCTCCACAGTTCTCTTTATTGCTCTGACAGAATTGCGTCGGTCAGAAATTTTTCTGCTTCAAACCCCTGCCTGGTTTTTAAGCAGATCCCTTTTGCCACGTCACCCTTAAGACTCCTTGTTTTCCTTTGAGTTCTACTACTTGTATGTTGTGTATGTTGCGCCAATGTTCTTACTGATCAGGTTTTCATCATCAGTTATTCCTATTAGCTTGTTTTAATTGATTGAGTAGATGATAAATTAAGATACAAGCTAATACTGAAATATACTGTACTGGATCAGGTATAGTAATTATCAAACACACGCCACCCACAGATGATTACTCTTTGATTACTCCCTGATCCTAAAGCCTTGACCTGTCTTAATCCTTTCTCGATCCTGGATCCTAGTGTTCTAGACTCATGGCCCACTGAATAATTTTATATCGCCTTTTTATTTTTTTATAACATCCCCCTTTCGCGCACCTTATCAGCCTTATCAACCGCTTTTGATTTTGATGTTTGGTCACAATTTAGCTAAGATTGTCCAAACTTATCCAGTTATCTAACTTGCGAGATGAACAAAGAGTACAAGCAAAGCAATCATAAGCAACTGCCGAATATTGCCTCACTCCACTTTATTCTACCAAGGAGCAATGTGCGGGTCCGGCAAAAGAGACCGCGAGGATCGTCCGGTTGATCAGGTGACCTGATAAGCACAGTAAAGACTCAGCAATGCACCAACGCACCAATGCACCTTTTACTGTTGCTATCTTTGCTGTCTCTTGCTATCAGATACAGCCTGGTGCAATCAGGAGCAACCAAGAGTAAAACATAAAGAAACAGCAGCCGGGACTAAACCATTCCAAAAAAGTGTTGTTACACCAAGCTCAACATTGCACTTTGCACTAAAATTTCCACCTTGCAAAAGGATTTGTCATGGAGCAACTCGACTCCTACGTATTATAACGGCTCTAGTCCACTGCGACCAATCCGGGTTCATGCCCGGTTGGGCCACCCGATGGAATCTCCGCAGATCACACAACTGGATGATGGCGGTCGAGAACTGCTACACACCCTGCATGTTTTTCTGTCGTTAGACACTGAAAAAGCATTCAACACCTTGGCCAAATTCGTGTTCGGCCCAAAGTTCAGGAAACGGATGCACTGCTACACACCTCCCTTAGAGCAGCAGTGCGAGTCAATGGCAGGCTTTCTCACAATTTCCCTATTACCCATGGGACCAGGCAGGGGTGCCCTTTAGCTCCACTTTTATTTGCACGAGTGGTGGAACCCCTAGCGTGCATGATTAGACAACACACTGGACTGAGGGATTCAGGGTTACTCCCAACGACCAAGTGGAGGAGAAGTTATTCCTCTATGCAGATGACATTCTTCTGTTTGTGACGGAACCCGACACAACGATTGATTATGACTGGTCCTCGGGCTACAGGATCAACTGGCACAAGTTGATACTATTTTGCCCGGGCCTAATAGTGGAATGGCCTCCACTGCCAAGGGGCCTCCAAGTCACCACGGAGGGCTATAAATACCTTGGAGTCTTTCTTACACCTCATGCGGAGGTCTGCTGCAGTCATAATATCCTGTGGGTGTTATCCAACTTTAGGCAAGACGCGGACAGATTGAAAGACTTACCTCTTACCATAGTGGGCTGAGCGGCCATGTTTAAAATAATCTCCCTGCCCCAATTCCTATATGCCCTCCAGAACACATACCACCCTCTCCCCAGAACGATATTTAAGGAAATAGATTCCGAACTCCATTCACTGTTGTGGCTGAGGCCACAAAAGGATTGCCTCAAAGACATTACAACGCAACCCATATAATGGGGGGCTGGTGCTTCCAGACATTGAAGCCTATTACTGGGCAGTCCACCTAACCCCCATAAACGACTGAATACAAGTAATATTGGACCATCCCACATACAGAATAGAAAGGGAGATACTGACACCCCACATGTTCCTACACTATCTATATGGAGGAAAGGGGATGCATAGGCTGCTCCCTGCAACACGAGTCACTGTGGAGGTGTGGGAAAGGGCCACTAGAACCCTGGGGTGGGCCCAATAGATAACTAGGGCGACACTACTGTGAAAGGGAAACTGGCTTAGTGAGGTGGGTGGGCTCCAGGGCTTTGAATTATGGGACACATTGGGGATCTCTACTGTTGGAGATATAATTGCAAGGGGCGAATTCAAATCCTTCTCCACCCTCCCTACAGATTTTAGGTTGCATAGCTACCAGTTCCTCAAATATGCCCAATTGTGACACGTGTGGACAGTGGAGGGAGTTGGGGAGACAGACCTGCCGGAATACGCACCATTTGAGGGGCGATTACTGCAGGAAAAGCTCACGACCAAGGCAGTGTCACTTACCTACAAGACGATAAATGATAATATGCCCGACACCCTGGGTAAATTAAGGGAGGCATAAGAGGGTGACCTGGGGGAGATGGAAGATGTAGAGTGGGAGGCGGCCCTGATTCACCCTAGAGAGGTGGTGATTAAAGTCAGACTGCGTCTCATCCAGTTTAAAATCCTCCATAGGATTTATTATGATAGAGCTAAGCTACACAAAATGGGCCGGACGTAGACCCTCATTGTCTATGCTGCCAAGTCGCAGTGGGGAACTTCTTACACACACTGTGGGTTTGCCTCCGTACACAGTCATACTGGGGTGCGATAATTAAAGAGTTAAATGCAATATTAAAAACATCCCTCTGAGCAGACCTGAAATTCATCCTTCTGGGCATCCCATGTGATGTTGATGTGGCCAGACCTCATTTGCTTAATAGCACCTTGGACCTAGTAGTGTCAAAATGCGATATAGCAAAACATTGGGGCATACAAGACACCCCGACATTGTACGAATGGAAAAGAGGCATGGACCTGTACATCACAGCTGAAAGGGTTACATACAGGAGTAGAGGGCATCCCAACAAATTTTCTAGGATATGGAGTAATTGGCTGAATCACTATGGTTTAACCTGTCGTGATGAAGGTCCTCGAACCGTAGATGACGGAGCACAGGACTAGCTGCCACAGGTGGCCAATGGAGACTAGTGGTGGGACGAGATGGGAGAACCAGGACATCTCCAGTAAATAGGGGGATTGAACAGGATATTGCACACCCGATAAGTATCGATGACGTGTGACTCTCAGGGCTGAGAAAAGTCGAATTACCATGATTGACCTGAGTGCGACTTGTTGTTATCGTTGCAATATTATCTATAAAGAGTCCTTAAAAATGTCTATAGTTAAGAAGAGCTCAGAAGAAAAGCTTGAGATTTGGATCTTTAAAATCAAGCTCACAACCCAGAACTGTTGGAAAGGTGCCCTGGTGTATCGCCCACCAAGGCCACTTTTAGATTTCACTGCCAAATTGATGGAACAAATTGCTATTCATGTTAGCTCCTCCAAACAGTTTATGCTTTTAGGCGACTTTAACATTCACTGAGAAAATAGTTCCAATTTAAATGCTGCTCAGTACCTTGCAGATTTAGCCTCTCTAGGACTGGAAAAGACTAACACGGGCCCCACCCATTTGGCGGGCCACACACTGGATCTCATTTTGACCAACTCTCCACGTATACATATAGAAGCCTCCCCCGTACTGTTGTATGGTCTGATCACTCCTTGATTAATTTTCAGATCCTTGATATTAATGTAGCCCCTACCTTTAATAAGTCCTCTCACAGTGTTAGGAGACAATGGCACAAAGTTAATCATGATACCTTTATGCAGGAATTTAAGGCCCCTACTATGGGAGAGCCGGGAGATATCAACTCTAGATTAGATGAATTGCATGGAACTATAAAAGCAGCTATAGATACTCTCGCCCCTCTAAAACAACAACACAAAGACATGCAGAGGCATCAAGCAGCCTGGTACTCACCTGAACTGCGTAAAGAGTTATGACAGGAGAACTACACCAGAACTCATGTTCTGTGTGAATTACAGGATCGGATCCTCAGTGTAGTCACCAAAACTGATACCCTATCCCCAGAGCAGATGAAGTCATTGATCGGTTGGGGGCTGCCAAGTTCGTCAGCACCTTTGACTTAACGTCCGGTATTTTGCAGATTGCTTTAACTGAGTGCTCAAGGAGAGGTCAATGTTCTCCACTCCTGACAGCCACATTCAGTTCAGAGTGATGCCCTTTGGACTACAGCATGGCCCTGCCAAATTCCAGAGGTTGGTCAACTGGACAGGAAGACTTTAGTGCTGCCTACCTAGATGAAATTGCTGTTTTCAGCTCCAGCTGGGATGACCACCTGCACCACGCCCTACAACGGGCAGGCCTTACTATCAAGGCCAGTAAGTGCCAGATAAGATAGGGTTCAGTGGTGTAATTAGCCCACTTAATCAGTAAAGGCAAGGTTCAGCTTCTTCAGCCCAAGATCCAGACCATCATGGATCAGGAGCCTCCCAAGATCCAGACCCAGTTGAGAGCATTCCTATGCCTTACTGGGTATTACAGAAGTTGTGTTAAGGGCTATGACACCACTGCTGCCCCCTTGACTGAGCGGACGTCCAAGAAGCAGCCCAAACAGGTGATCTGGACAGAGGTGTGCCAGAAGGCTTTTGACACCTTGAAGCAGGGCCTGTATACAGCACCAGTGCTCAAGGCCCCTGTCTTCTCCAAATAATTCTTAAAGCAGACAGATGCGTCAGAGCATGGCCTTGAGGTTGGCTTTTCACAGCTAAGGGCCTCATTATGATGCCAGTCGGAAAGCATTCTGACCGACTCCTTGTTGGAATCGTTTCCGACCGACTCAAGTTCGGAGAGTCCGACCGACCGATTACAATGGTTCCTAACACTGTTCGGAAACTCTCCCATTGACTTCAATGGGAGCCTGTGTTCCGACCGACAACATAGGCTGAAAAAAGGGGTGGTTGCGGAAAACCTTCCACCCTGTCGCAGGCACCCCATGAAGCCTGCAACACTGTGCATGGTTTTAAAGGTGGGGGGGTCCCTTGGGTACCCCAACGGGCCCCAACTGGAGCCCTCAGGGTGAGGCCCCCAAATTCAGTTTCTGACAGTCTTTTTGTGTCAAACAGTCCGACTCAGAAAAGCTTTCAGAATCTGACATCATAATTGGTCGGTCGGAAACGCTGTCCATTGAGTTGTACGAATCGGCTCCGACCAACTCGAATTCTCCGAATGCCGGTCGGAGCCAAGTCGGAATGACCGAATGGTTTCCTTCTATCGTAATCGGTCTGTCGGAAATGTTTCTGAGTCAGTCGAAAACATGGGTTCAGACACAGGTTAAGAAAATCCGAATGCCATTCGGAGCCTTTCCGACCGACATCGTAATGAGGCCCCATATTTTTTTCCCGATATTTTTGTACTTACAACAATATTTTTGTCACGATATTTTGGTACGCCAATATTTTGTCAGTGAACATTTATAAGGCCTTACCTAATTGACATGGTGGTTATTAAATGCCCAGATAGTGACCACTATGCTTTGGCGCTAGGCTTGGCACATATACCCATCTCTCCTTGCTGTCACTCTTTGCAAGAGACCGAAAGTATAGGATGACAATTTCTTTTACAACAATATTTTTGTCACGATATTTTGGTATGACGATATTTTCAGAGGCGATATTTTGTCACTCTTTGCAACAGACCGAAATGCCAATTGTTCTTAGTAATGATGGGAGAATTGTAAAATGTACTGAAATAGATAGTAACAAGGACATCCTATCCCATATTTACACTTTAGTAGTGCATGCACTAGTTGATATTACCTATCAAGAGCAAGATGCACAAACTGTTGTAAGCACCTTTATTAAACTAACAGACGTTATTAGAAAGTTCTTCCTTAAAGAGAGAAAGGGGAAGGCAGTTAATTCTAGTGGGGCATTGTGGTCTGAACAACAATGTAAGGAGGCTCTGCAAAGGTCGATGACTGCTATTAAAGGCGGTAGAAGGGATGGCATACCTGAAGAAAGGAAAAAATATAAATCAGCCCAACTAAAAGCCCAAAAGAGCTGGGAAGAGAAACTGTGGCGGGATCTGGCTGAGGCAGCATTAATATGTCATTCTGGAACTTGATAAGTAAAGGGACTCCACACCAGGTCAAGGAGGAAGATAATCATATCCAGCCACAAATATGGGTCAATCATTGTAGCAAACTATATTCAAGGCAGGGTGAATCAATGGAGGCTAAATGAGCACAAGATTTGATGACCAATGATGGAAATAGGAAAGCAGGGGAGGAGAGCTTGATTACATTCACCTTAGACGAGAGACTTGAGGCGCTTGACAGCATAAAAAAAGGAAAAGCCCCAGGTTTAGATAAAGTACCAGAAGACCTCTTTGCCTCTGAACCAGCTATCTGAGATATATTCTAAACCAAATTTTCAATTCCATTGCAAAAGGGGAGGAAATACCGAATACTTGGAAGGGCGCCGAAGTGGAGCCTATCCATACAAAGGGAGACAGAGAGGGCCCAGCAAATTTCAGGCCAATCAGCCTTTTTGATAATTCTCAAAAGTTATTCTGTAGGCACCTGCTGATGAGGGTTCAAGCATGGATGGAGGGGGAGTAGGTTTTATCTCCCCTACAGGCAGGCTTTAGAGCCAACACAAGTACCATAGATGAAGGGCCTCATTACGATGAGACCCCCGGAAAGCCTCTGACCGCAGGTCGGAGGCTTTCCGGGTATCATCGTGGGTTTCACTTTCGACCGCTGCATTACGATGCAGGCGGTCGAAAGTGAAACCGGACGGTCATTCCGTTTGGATTCAGACAGGCTCAAGGAGCCCATCAGCCAGTCGGAGGCCTGCCTGTAATCCCTATGGACGGCATTTCCGCCGTATGGATTACATTGTCGGTTTCCGACAGGCTTTTCATGTCGGGCTTTCCAACATGGAAAGCCTGTCGGAAAGCGACATTGGGGGCCTCTAGCAGGGCCCCCTTCACCCTGCGGCCTCCGGTTGGGGGCCGAGGAGACACCTATGAAGCCCCCCTGTTAATCCCTGCACCGTGTATTAGGCACCCTGAGGTGCCTGCCACGCGGTGCAGGGATGAACAGATTCTTCCATTTGTCTATGGGAGCTTGTCCTACGGCCGGTTTACTGCCACAGCACAAGCTCCCATAGACAAATGGGAGTATGCGACCACACCATATGCGGTTGCATTGTAATGCTGTGGTCGGGACCGCTGACCGGAGGTCGGTCAATCCCGATTCAGCAACAACCCGACATCGTAATATGAGCCGAAGTGTTTTGATTTTGACTAATATTGTGGAAATGTATGGTCCTAAAGAAAGAGCACATATATGTAGTGTTAGTAGACCTTGGTGCAGCATTCAATTTTATACCAAGAGCGAAACTATGGGCAGCATTTGAAGACATGGGGATGCAGACCAATCATCTGCACATTATAATACGGATCCATAGTGATAATTACGCCCAAGTGAGATGGGAAAAGAATGGTGAGCTAACTGAGCGCATTAGGGTAAAAAGAGGAGTTGACAAGGATGTGTATTAGCCCCAACTGTTTACCTTATATATCAATGGCCTCATCAAGACATGATCTAATTGTAATGGTGACCAGTTGCAAAATGTACTTAATCGATTTGTATCTGTGTGTGAAAGATATGGCTTGGAAGTTAATGTGTATAAAACAAAATTCATGACCTTTAATCCACACAAGACTTTCAGAGGCGGGGTTAAACTAGGGGCAACCTACCTAGAACAAGTGAGTAACTTTGATTATCTAGGGGTAAGAATAGCAAATTCGCTTACGTGGGTGCCACAGATAACAAAGAGTCAGTTGACTCTCCAACATGCAGGCTCAACTATAGTAAAAAGGCTAAAAAAATACCGGCTATAAGCCAATTACACCGGACCTAGATATTTATTGTGCAAGAAGGCTGGGTGCAGCACTATATGGAGCAGAGATCTGGGGACTGAACCGCACAGGGGGACTTGAGGAAGTGGAAAATAACTTTATAAGATCAATACACATAGTATCCCGGAATGCCCCTTTGACCCTAATGGAACTAGACCTTGGCCTTAAGAGCATAGTACATGTGGCAGCTTTCAAACATGTGGCCTATTGGCTTAGGGTCTGGATTAGTAATTGCTCACTACCATTGAAGCAATCGTCTATTGAAGTAAAAATATTAGATAAAATGGGGACTGTTACCCTAGTTCAAGCATATCAAAATTTAGCTGACCAGACTTGGGATAGAAGAATATTGGGACAAACCTGATCAAATTAGGAAGAACAATTTGGCATGTCTAAAGAGTAGATTTTGGAACTATATTTGTGAAAGATGGTTGTATAATATTGATACAGTTATATTAACATTGAGGTTTTTGATTTCAAGAGCATTATGATGATTGAATCATTTTTGGATAGAATCGAACCCCCGCAAGAAAGATCCATTTTCCTAGACTTCAGTTACGGAATTCTGCCAATAAATAACGTCCGTAGTCGGAATGATCATCAAACTCAATTATCATGCCCCACTTGCGAGATGAGCATCAAAACAGAGGAACATTTTATAGTTTTTTGCCCCGCTTATTCCGCATATAGGAGGACGTGGATAATCTCAATCTCCACTGAGAAATTGAAAAGCGATGGCACAGAATGGTTAGTTTTTGCACTCTTTAGATATTCAATGTATGATTGGTAACTAAGATGCTAATTCTGCCAGGTCTGGTTGCTTAGTGGACTAATGCGCCCACTGCAGGGGCCTGTGTTAGACCTCATAGTTACAGGTTCAAATCCCGGCAGGTACACTCAGCCTTTCATCCTTCTGAGGTCAATACAATGAGTACCATTGAGTTGGGTATCAATAAACATCTGTTATTCAGCGCCAAGATACCCTTCATGGTGAATGTGCGCTTTACAAATACACGTTATTTTATGTGCCGTGAAGAAGGATTCAAGATGCTGAAATGTATACTCAGTAAATGTTTAAGGTATATCTTATTTGGGTGTGAACTATCAGGAACAACGCCCTTAGGAAACAATTGAACAGATTTGCATTTTATTGTATAAGCACCTTAAGTATTTCAACTTTGCTAAATTGGCACTTTAGTGCACAAGCACTTTAAGTGAATTATTGTTTTTTTTTCCATGCATGCAGTGCAACCTCAAGCGTTGCAATTGAATGGTTTACATTGCACTCATGACTATATGATAGGGCACAAATATTTGGCATGTATGTATGCTATTTCTTCTTTTAATGAATGCTGTTACTAGATAGCAGCATTTATTTTAATTATTAGGAAGATAAAGTAGGAATGCTTAGGGTTGTTGTTTTATTTCAAACTGGTTGGTTTTTTAACTGAAATCCCTAGGATTTAGCTGTTCAGATATTTGGCACTTTTATGCACAAACACTTTCGACATTAGCTTTTGTCACCTTCTTACACTATTGGAAAAAAGGCAAGCGAATATGTATCTCTTTCTCTATTGACCTGGATCTTAATAAGTGATGTAATTAGCCAATACTAGCAAGTAACTTGTAACAGGCGACCATTTAGTCACATTGCACTGCATGGACTATCGGATTGTGTGTATTTTTATAACTGGTGCAATGTATGCTTGCGTCGAGATAAATATTGTATGTGTCATGTCATTATCGTGAAAAAACATAAAATGTAAACCGGACACGATCCGTTTATAGTATACCAGCTTAAATGGAAATATTTGAATGAATTCTGTAAGGGCGCTAAAACGACACGTGGGAAACATACTGAAAACAATGGTGCCTGATTTGCCAACATGTTTCCTATAATTACAAAGCAGGAAAATGAGCACTTTATCTGGGTTAATATTTGGGACATGGAAACAATTGTTTGATAAGGCATGGCTCCGGCACTTTTTTTTACAGCAGTTCTCCTTCCTTTTCAAACTCATTACGATGCAGTTGCATGTTTAACATCAACAGCAGACATAAGGTGCTGTGCAAAACCGCACCATAAGTGTCCATCTAGCATACATTTCCAGTAACGAAAAAAATATACTATTTATGATGTATGCAATTTGAGACATACATGTTTTTCACCGATGATAATATTCATCCACACAAATGTTCTTTTATATTTATTTTGCATTAAAAATACTTGAAGTATGTATGCAGGATTTATTGCAAAAAAAAACTTCTGTGCCCTCACCTGCCTTTCACAATTGAAGCAAGATCACCACTCCAGATGGTATGGGACATGGGGAGGAGAGCTGGGTAAACTTCTGAGGACTCTGCAGAGAACAGTTCACTAACAAAACGGTTATAAAAGCAGGAAATATTAATTTATTTATTTTACTTGTTGAGTTTTGTATAGCGCGAACTTGACCCGGAGCCATCAGAGTGCTTCACAGGGTTTGCATAGCAGCAATTACATGAGTTACGTGTGGAGTAAGTATAAGGACATAGTGGCAGTACGTAAACGAAATATACGAGGGACATTAGGACAAGTTGCCAATACAGTTTTGAGGTAGATACAGCATATATATTATATATATTTTTCAGCACACAGTAGCAGTTGCACAAGAGTGTCAGGGTAATAGGTACAAATACAGGTATAGAGGCATAGTGGCAGTAAGTAACGGAATATATGAGAGACATTAGGATAAGCTGCCATCCTACATTACTATAAAGCTTCCTTTCACCTCATCAACATGTAGACATATAGGGCCTAATTACGATGTCAGTCGGTAAACTTCCGACCGCTCGTCGGAGGCTTATCGATCGACATGGTAGGTTTACATTCCAACCGCCGAATAATAATGTCGGCGGTCAGAGTGTAAACACTCCGGTTAATCTGACTCGGTTCTGACGTGCTCACGGAGCCTGTCATCCAGGTGGAAACCGCTCATAATCCCTCAAGGATGGCGTTTCCGCCGTCTGGATTATGAAGCCGGTTTCCCACAGCCTTTTCATGTCGGCTTTTCCGACATTGAAAGGCTGTCGGAAAGTGACTTTGGGGGCCCCTAGCAGGGCCGCCATCCCTACGGTTGTGATCCTGGGGGGCACCTATGGTGACCCCCTGTAAATCCCTGCACCGTGGGTGCAGGGATTTACACAAACTCCCATTTCTCAATGGGAGCTTGTGCTGCGAGTGGATTTTTTTTTTTATGGAAGTTTGCGACCGCACCATGTGCGGTTGCAATGTAATGAGGTGTGCCGAACCACAGACCTGTGGTCTGTCGCCTCTCACACAGAAACAGTGTCGGTCGGAGGCAACTTCGACCGACATCGTAATGAGGCCCATAATATGAAATATGTACATATCGATTGTAGCAAAACTAGATTAAGGGAATGTTTGGAACTTCTCCATAAAGCAATGAAGTTGCACATGGCCTATAGCAGCTGGTATAGACCTTTTGCTACAAAATTTCAAGGTTTTTTCTGTTCTCATTTAATTTAAAATGTTCTACCCTCAGTGGGTGGAATATTTTAATAGCATTTTAGCCCTCCTGCTTCTGGCTACATTTGCAGTCAAAGGTCCTGCCTCTTGTTATAATACCATGCCTGCTGCTTGGGCCTACAACTCTTGAAGAGAGTCTTTAACAAGTGGTGCAAGACTTAGCAGTGGGCTATAATGCAATATTGCCTGATAAACAGGACAAATACCGACCTAACAGATCATGGTGCTGGTCTCAGTGTTTTGACTGTGTGACTCAGTCTGCTGAATAGAATGAAATCTATGTTTACTACAAATCCTCCAACCCCATTAAGGGAATCTCATGACAACTACAGTTGGGATCAACCTTACTTTTTATTTCTGTTCATTGATTTGATAGCAATGAATCCCAGATAAGCCAGTGCTTAATTTGAGCCGGTGGTTTCCGGTGCTCAGCACTGCTGTTTTTCTTGAGCACCAGTTAAGGACACATTCATTTACGGGGGATAAAGTGATTTGCCCAGAATCACAGGATGTTGAGCCGATGCCGAGACTTGAACGTTGTTCCCCAGCGCTGAAGTTGGCAGCTTTGGCCATTACGCCACATCCTCGCCCCACTTTCATGGTCAGTAGTTGGTTCTGTTTTAGGCGGCGCTAACAGGAGAAATGGGCTGGGGCAAGCTGCCTCCTGACGAGAGCCCCAGCACTTATGTTTTTCAAGTTAACATCCGAGGTGAGCCAAAATGTAAATCTCATGATCCAGTTCTGTACAATATCCCTTCATCTTAGAACCCACAAACAAATACACATGGCACCCACACAGTTTTATGCATATAGCACATGTTTTCTGCTCTATTTTAGAGAAGGAGGACACTGCTGTGCCTTGGTACGTACTCCAGATATTTCCTTTTTAATGCAAAGTGATCTTAGAGTTCAGCGTTAGTACACATACCCAAATCCTCTGCAGGGCCCTGCAGATCTCTGAAGTCTTAAAAAAATACCTTACTGAATCCCACAACTTACTTCCCATGGTGTCTCAGCACTTCTTCTGTCTTTCTACCTACTCATATAGTGCATCCTTCAAAAATCATCTCTCTTGGTACACCTCATAAGAGTTTGGGATTCTAGCAACTCTGCATAAACATTGATAAGTCCTGCACAAGACACTTTGTCTTTTCTTTTCAGTTCTGCCCGAGATGCGCCTCTGAATGCTACTCTTATTTCTGAATTTAAAAAAATGCTGGCCACCATCTTTGAACCCAAAGAAAAATGTGAGTATTGCCATGTGGGTTTTTGGCCCTGGCTACTAGTATTGCGTACAGTAGATGCAGTCTGTCCATATGAGATTTGCCAATCCTCCCTGGGACTTCCTGGTTCTCTGTCCTCCTAATCACTGCTATTGGTTATACTAGAATCACTTTTGCAGGATGGATTAAATGTCATAAATGCTGTGCACCACATCCATCCTCATTGATCAACAGGTTACAACATTAGTTTGAAGTCTTCTGTACCTGACACTAATTAATCCTGAGAAGTAGACAGGCACAATAGTACCAATTTACCTTATGTGGCAAAGGGTCTGATGTACAAAGCCATTTTGTCATTGCAAAACCAGCGATTTGCAAAATCATAGGGTTTGCTACCATAAATTGGATTTTTGCTATTTACTAAACCCATTTTGCATTTTAGTAAAAAGGGTTTACCAACTTGCTCCAAATCAAAATTGGGAAGGGGCGTAAAAGGGGTGTTCCCTCATAATTGTGAATCGAAATGAGATATATCAATCGTTTGTGAGTACAATTGCGGACACAACTAATAAACATGTACACACTCCTGAAAGGAAGTTGTATCCCTTTTGCAAAAGAGAGCCTGAAAGGGGAAGCTGTCTCTGATGGACATCTTACCCTTTGGAATCTGTGTCGGCCAATCCTGGGGATAGCAGTTAGTCATCCATCCTGATATCCCAGGTGTGTTCCCAAAATTAACATGGCCTGCTAAAAAAACACGTTTCCATTTGGGAATGCAAACACTGGGATGGTGGTGTGCTGTTCCTTGAAGGCCTCCATTCCTGTGTCTGCTGTAGCCAATTACAATGGGTTACAAATTGCAACCTTCCCAATCTAATACTCATTAGGCAGGTCGTTCTGTAACAGCAGAGTTTGCAACATGACATATTAGTACATAAGCAGCATTGCAAAAAAAAAAAAGATATGGGTGGCTAATAGTCTGTGTGCAATTTGCAACCATTTCATGAGAATTGTTTCTTTGACTATGTGGACCATAATGCTACAGTCCAGTGGCATGGTGTTGTGTATTACTAAAGCTTTAACCTGTAGGATAGTTTGACTGCCACTGTTTGTTAAGTTACCCCATTACATTTGCAGTTTTAGCTACATAACAGTTGCTCAGTGTTACCTGCTATGAAAAAGCATATTGTTGCTAATCAATTTCTTGAACCCAAATTATATAACTTTTCCAAAATGGTAACTTTCTAAAAAAAAACAATCTCCAGTAACATAACTGAACAATTTACTTTATAGGCGCCTACCAATTTCTCCATGTAAGTTCAATAAGAAACCAGTTACTGCTCCAACTAGTCTTGAAACTTCAAAACTTGGACAGGATATCTGGAACTGGCCTAACACCCAAAATAGAGGCTCTGGAGTGCCACAATTTGGAATCTGGTCACGACTGAAATTTCTGGGAGATGTAAGTAGCCAATGAACCTACTCATTCCCACTCAGAATTGGGGAACTGGGATTTAGTATGTGGCCAATTCACAATACGCCTGCAACAGTAAAGGCTACAAAGCTAGTTTAAATGATTCCAGAATCAGAATAGTCTATGCAGCTCTATCCTGAATGCTAGGGTGAAAGAAAAAACAACCTAGTGGTACATGATTGTACAAAGTCAGGGATTGGCTATAAACCAGTGATACATGCTCGCACAAAGTCTGGGACAGGATCGGGTGGGCCAGAGTGAGGCAGGCTCACCATGCTCAGATTTGGCAACTGGGCTGCAAGGTTCTCAATGCTCCTGGGCACATCAATTCTTTGAGATGAACTTCATGCAGGTTAACGTCATCTGTGGCTTGCTACCCATCCTTGTCAAGAGTCACCACGCAATAAAGCTTCCTCTTCTTCCAGGTCAAGTGCATCAGAGGTGTTCCATATGACTCAAAGCACAAAACCTACCGGCTTGAAGGGGACTCTAAAGTGTGGGCACTGATAAAAAGCAAAAACACATCAAGTCAGGAAGCCCGGTTCAAAAATAATAACCTTAGCCAAGAAAGGTGGAGGGTATTTACCCAGGTTTTCAAAATGTAGCGGTAGGGTAGGTACCCAAAGTGGTCATGGCAAGGTGGATTCCCAGGAAGACAATGAGGAATCCGTGGGCATGGTCTTTGCAATTTTGTGGCAGAACAAAAAAGTGGGTGGCTACAAATGACTATTAGGAAGTGGATTGGAACTCACATGAAACTGACACCCTGAGCAGATGCCACAAGTTTCCAGAACGATCATGGAGCATACCAATACAGGTGATGTCTTTTGTGTTGCATCAATGAAGAAGTAAGAAGGAGGCAAAATAGCTGTAAAACAAACTAGTATCATATATTTAGTACAGACCGATGCTACAGAATCGTCCACTGCAGTGTAACCAGTTAGGGCCCTACTCATCTCTCTGCACTTACACTAGTAATTTTCCAAGGTGCAGACCCTGGGGTTGGAATCCATTTATGTGATTCAGGAAACAGTTTTCGTTGGGGTTATGCAACATGTCCTCACAGAACAGATCATTTATATCATTTGCTGTTTCAGGCACAGCACAATACATACATACATGGGGGAGGAAACCACTTATCAAGTAATGAGCATGATTAAAGTGATCTCTAGCTACCCTCCAATAAGGGTGGGTTTTCACTTTGGATGTACCATTAGACCAGTACAGCACTGTTGTCTGACCATGGCAAAATCAAAAAACAGCGAGCACGGGGCGTGGCTTGGCAAGCCAACATGGCGGACGTGTGCTGAGCGAGCTCCGTCCAGCCCGCAACAAATCCTTCATTTATCCTGACTCTCCGATGCCTAATTGATCATCACGGAGAACCTGCAGTCCTGCGACCTCCGTGACTTCGTCCTGAGCAGTTTTGGGGCACCTGTGGGGGCTCGTGGTGGCGAAGTGGAGCCTCGGCCGTGACGGGGCCTTCTGAGGTCGTGGTCTAGCGGCCTGACGCGAGACCGGGGCGTCGCGCTCAAGGTTGCCGGAATCCGCAGACGGGGAGAGGGCGGCCGCCTAGGTGCAGCACTTCTACAGAGGAGAGGCGTGCCCTGAGATCAGCCGGCGGATGGAAGCAGCAGATGGGGAGTCGGCCACCGCTCCGCGGCACGGATTGAGGTGGAGAACGGCTGGGCGGCTCGGCGGCTGGATCGGGCCGCGGAGGTGAGGTGTGGCACCTGGGAGCGGGGGTCTCTGCACTGTGCGTGGGCCGGCGGTCCCCTGGCCCCTAGGGCGGGCGCGCCCCCATTTGATTAATACGGGGGACTACTACTACGGGGACCCCCTCGGCAGCGGTGGAGGCCTGAAGTGTGCGTGGCCTGCGGGCTTGGTGTAGCCCGGACTGCTCTCCCGGACCTCTCCCCCCTCGACCCGTATTGCAGAGGGAGTTCGGCGGCGTTATCGAGCCGCGAGAGAGGTGGACAGGTAGGCGGTGGAGGGCTGAGGTGTTCAGCGGCGAGTCCCTGGGCCTGCCTGGGGGCCCCCAGTGGGTGCAGGCCTTCTTCCTCCCCACCCCTCCCGGGCTATAAGGGGCGCTCATATCGGCGGTCAGTCGGACCGTGTAGGTGCCTTATGGGACTCCGTGGCTGGCGGGGACCGGTGCACGCCAGTTGGGGTGTGCGGCCTGGAGGTGCGTGGCCACGAAGGGCTTGAGTAGATGTAGGCGATTGAGTGCCCCCTATCCTAGATCCAAGGCGCCCTCGCTTTGGTGGTCGGTCGGGCCGCGCGAGCGCCGCTGGGGGACCCTGGTCAGATCTGACGCTGTGTGGACCTCTGGACTACTCGTTGGCCTTGGTCCTGGGGCGGCTCCCTACAGGTTCCCATTCGGCGGTCGGGTCGAGCTGCGGGAGTCAGCTGTTGGGTGATCCTCATTCTCGCCCCCTCCCCTGTTCTCTCTGGGCTTGCGAGGGGAGCCCCAAGGGCGGCCATGACGAGAGATAAGGGTGGTAGTGGCCCGCCCAAGCACAGCCCCATCGACAAATTTACTGGTCCAGGAGCAGCAGCTGGGGCGTCCGGAGGACAGCAGGGGACTATGCCAGATAATGCGGTGCTCATGGCGGCCATCACTCAATCCAGAGACATGTTGGATGCTAAAATCGGAGCGGTTGGCTCAGATGTTATGCTTCTGCGGCAGGATTTGCGCAACGCGGTGTCACGCATCACGGAGGCTGAGACCCGTATCTCTGGAGTGGAGGATGATGTTACCACGCTAAAGAAAAAGGTGGCTGCCATGGAGACGGCTCAGACGGGGCTCGCGTTGCGAGTGGAAGATGCAGAGGTACGGGCCCGATGTAATAATCTTCGCTTTGTTGGGTTTCCGGAGGGCTGCGAGGGGGGCAACATGGAATGCTTCCTCACGCAGTGGCTGAAGAGCTGGCTCCCTCCAGAGGCCTTGTCCCGTTGCTTTGTGGTGGACTCATGTAGAAGCCCCCACCGGGGGCTCGCCCACGGCCAGTTATAGCAAAGCTATTGAACTACCTTGATCGGGACGCGATATTGAAACAGGCCCAGATCAAAGAGCCCCTGCTCTACGACAATGTACGCATCCTCATTTTCCCCGATTACACGCGACTGGTGCAGCAACAGCGGCAATCGTTCATGGCAGCGAAGGCCCGCCTGAGAGACCTCAAGCTTCCATATGCTCTCCTGTTTCCTGCCCGCCTACGGGTTGTGTATCGCTCCCGCACACACTTTTTCGACACTCCGGAAGAGGTCTTCAAATGGACTGATGAGACAGTACGGGTGAGAGCGCACACGCCGCCTGGAAGAGAATCCGACTCCTCATCGAGCGAGGTGGCCCGGAGAGGTCCAGAAGGCAGCAGAAGGGTACCAGACGGTCACGATCCCGGCGCCGCTCTCAGTCCTGTGGCGCTTCCTCCTGGAGGGGTTCCACCTCTGGGCGGCAGACACTGGCAGACTGATTAATGGGTCCGCGAGGAACTGCAGAGTTCTAGACTACTAAATGCTAATCGGAGAGACTCTGACAAGGGCCGGTGTCTCTGCCAGGCTCTTGCTGGCGGGGGGCATGCCCAGAAGACATGGGCTGTAAGTTGGGGATCCATTGGTCGGGGTGGCTCTGGTCCCCCCGTTGGGGGTCGAGGATCAGTCCCGCTGCAACAGATGCTTCAGTGTTTTTGAGGTATAGGGTGGGGGGCTTGTTGGATGGGGGTTGTTTATGTTCGCAGATCGCACCTTTATTGAGGTTCTGTTACTTTTCACACATGCACCAACAAGTCCCCATTCTTGTAACAGTTGTAGATACAATCCCAGATGGCCAGCATACCCACTAGGGGGCAGGTGACCCCAGTTACTCTCCGCATCATTAGTTGGAACGTGCGTGGTGCCCTGGACAAAATTAAACGTGGGGCCATACTCCAGCATGCCAAACGGGCTGGGGCCGATATCCTTATGCTCCAGGAAACGCACCTCATGGGTACGAAGGCCCTCTGCTTTCAGCGCAGTGGGTTTCAACAGGTCTTCCACTCCGGCTTTACGAGAGGTTCACGGGGGGTGGCGATCCTGATTCACCGCAGGGTCCCCTATACTCATATTAAACAGTGGACAGACACACAGGGGCGCTATTTATTTCTCCGGGGTAAGATCGGGGAGGACCCTCTAGTGTTGGGCAGTGTCTATGCTCCCCCCCCCCATTGCAATGGAATCTGGTGGAGCGGCATATGACCCTTTGGGCAGACATGCCCGATGCGCTATCTGTGGTTGGCGGGGACTGGAATGATGTCATGGATCTGGCCAGGGATCGATGGAGGGCTGGGGGTGGTCCGGAGGGTGGTCGCCCCACGAGATTGTCCTCCTTAGTGACAGGGCTTGATTGGGTTGATGTATGGCGGCGCCTTCACGGAGATAGCCGGGAATTCACCTACCTCTCCGCGGTCCACGATTCATACTCCAGAATTGACTATCTCTTTGTTCCCCGGGTGGCGGTTGGCAGGGTGGTGTCGGCGGAAATTCTATCACGGGGTGTGTCGGATCATTCCCCGGTAGCCCTCACGCTCCAAATAGGTCGGAGGAAACAACCGTTCAGGTGGCGCCTCTCAGTATGGCATCTGCAAAACGATGATTATAAGGAACACATGAGCAAAGCCATTGATCATTATCTGACGGCTAATGCGGGGTCCGTTTCTAGCGCCGTGATATTATGGGAGGCACTGAAACCTACACTGAGGGGGGCAGATATTTCCTGGTGCACTGCAGCGCGTAGGGAGCATAAAGAAGAGCTGCTGCAAGTGGAGGCAGGAATAGAAGCACTCGAACGCAGGAGTCGGGAGGTAGAAGGAGGCCAGGTTAGGAGACAATTACTGATGGCACAACAGAACTATGCCGCCCTTCTGATGGATGAGGCCTGCCAAGCCTGGCTGGCGACGCGTAGCAGGGTATATCAATGGGAGACAAATCCAGCAAGATGCTACACCGACTCTGTCAGGGGACTTTCCATTCCCAGGCCCTACCGGGCGTCTTGGGCCCGGCGGGAGAGCCGATTACGGATCCCCTGGCCATTGCGGAAAGCTTCGCCACATACTACGCGGAACTGTACGCCCCCAAGGAATGCCTACCCGCCGCCACCATAGATAAATTCATAACCGATTTATCGCCCAAAACCGTATCGGATGAGGTAAGGGATCAGTTGGAGCTACCACTGACAGAGGAGGAGCTTGGCACAACCTTGGGGGAACTTAATCCCGGGAAGGCGCCGGGACCCAACGGGTTCCCTAGCGAATTCTATAGACATTATTTTGTGCAGTTGGCCCCTCATTATCGAACTGTAGCGGAGGAGGCTCGGGAGCGGGGCTCACTCCCCACGGACTGGAGACATGCGGAGGTGGTGGTGTTCCATAAGCCGGGCAGGCCACCGGAGCAGCATGCTTCATATCGTCCCATCTCCCTCTTGAATGTGGAGGCAAAAATTCTGGCCAAAGCTTTGGCCAATCGCCTCTTGCCTCACATCTCCACCCTGGTCCATCCTGACCAGGCTGGGTTCATGCCCCAGAGGGCGACCAGGCATAACATCCGGCGGGCGCACGTGGCGATGGCAGCTATCCGGCAGTTGGGGGAACCGGCGGCGCTCATATTGGCCGATATGGACAGGGTGTTTGACTCCCTGAGTTGGGGCTATTTATTCACATTGCTGCGAAGACTCAACCTTGGACTGCGCTTCCTCTCCTATTTAACGCTCTTATACACAGACCTGACAGCATCGGTGCGGGTGGCTGGTGCGATCTCATCCACTTTTTCTATCAGGCGGGGCACGGGCCAGGCTGTCCCCTGTCCCCTTATTTATTCGCTCTAGCTATGGAGCCATTGGCTGCATGGGTGCGCATTGATGCGCAGGTACGGGGATTTGAATGGGCTCCGGGACTGTCAGATAGGATCGCATTATATGCGGACGACGTTCTTTTCTTTCTCACAGCCGTGGACAGGACGGGGCCATGGCTACTGTGTATCATGCAGATTTTTGGGGAGACCTCTGGACTATATATGAATCCCCGTAAGTCCACGTTATGGATTCTGGGGGATCGGACGGGAGTGGGCGCGTGGATTTCCTCGGTTCAGCTGGCAGTAGGGGGACTGAAATACCTAGGCGTGTTTCTGTCAGATGTACCTGCAGTCTCCTGGGAGCGTAACCTGGTTCCGGTGTGGGAACAGATACGTGAAGATCTCAAGTCCTGGTCCCGTATGCCTCTGTCATTATATGGCAGATCGGCTATATTTAAGATGGTGGCGCTTCCCCGGCTCCTCTATCAGCTACAAAATCACCCATATCAGATCCCGCCCCGATGGTTCCGACAGGTGAATGCAGCGCTTGGGCAGTTTCTGTGGGAGGGGGGACAGGTGCGCGTAGCTCTGCGAACATGCTTCTTGTCCACCTATTGCGGGGGGCTAGCGTCCTCTGACATTCACTCGTACTATCAAGCCTCGCACCTGCTGGTCCTTAATGAGTGGTGGCACGGCAATAGGGAAGTCCCAGCATACGCGGTTGAGCGGCAACTTATGGGACACCACTCGCTACATACAATTCTTTATTCAGCGCCTCTGCGGGGTTCACTGCCGTCGGTTACACGGGTGGTGTTCCAGATCTGGAGGCAGGCGCTGCGACGAATGGGGTGGTGGAACACGCTGACTCGGGAAACTCCCCTCTGGAATAATGGGCGCCTACCTCAGCTGGCGGCTCTGCAGGGCTTCCGGGGGTGGGATAACATAGGCATCTCAGTCCTGGGTGACGTTATGAGGGGCCGGACGCTCAAATCCTTCCAAGACCTTCAGAAAGAATTCCTTATGCCACAGTCCCAGTTCTATCGCTACCTTCAATTTAGACATGCCCTGTCCCCTAGCTTAGAGGGTTTGGAGTCTTTTCCGGAATTTAGCCCACTGGAGGCAAAGGTTTTTATGGGGGACCTAAAAGACCGAAGAATTTCCCAGATTTATCAATCCCTGGTTACTCATTGCTCCCCCACACTACAGAAGCTGCGGGGGGGACTGGGAAGGTGATGTGATCCCACTGGAGGAGGAGGACTGGACCGAGGCCCTGGCAGCTCCACGGGGGGCTGCCATAGCAATGCGACTCGGCCTTGTCCAGTTCAAGTATCTACACAGGGTTTATTTTACACGAGTGCGCCTGGGGAGGGCAGGGCTGATCACCTCTCCTATGTGTCTTCGATGCAGCCGAGAGGAGGGTACATTCATTCACACAGTCTGGCATTGTCTTTCCCTAGACCGCTTCTGGAGGGGGGTGTTTACCTGTCTCTCGGAGGTCCTGGGGTGGGACCTCCCCCGTATACCGCAGCTGGCCCTGCTCCATGTTATGGAGGGAATAGGAGGCAATATCTACAAGCGGCACCTCATGCACTTGGGTTTTACTCTAGCGAAAAGGGACATTGCCAAGGCATGGAAGGCGCCGAGGGCCCCCTCAGTGGCCGCATGGAAGAATGGGCTGGACTTTTGTATGGGGCTGGAACAACCTATCTTTGTCGCTAGGGGGTGCCTGCACAAACACCACAAGATTTGGAAACGATGGGCGGACTACCGGGGCCTGCTGTTGGAATCGACATCAGCAACGGAGGCTCCCCCTTTGGGATAACTTAGATGTACATATTCGGAATGCGGAGGTGCTGTGTGGGGGGGGGCCGGAGGGGTAGACCCTCCCTGCTATATTCACAAGCTGTGGTCAGGATTATGCGGACCTTGTGCGATCAGGGGGGGAGGAACGGGGGTGGGAGGGAGTTGGGGCACTTTTTATATTGTTATTCGTGTGTTTCTATATTTAATTGGAAAAAGTCAAAGTCATTATTTTTGTATGGTTTGATGGTGCAGATGTCTCTGGTGTGCAGAGCCCTGCAATACATGTGCATTTTGACAAATAAAAATTTGTTTAAAAAAAAACAAAAGACAGCGAGCACCCTGGGTGGACGGGGAGATATTTAAACATATTGAGGTAAAACCATAGAAGGTCAGAAAGAGTCAAATAGGGGAAAGATGACACATTTTTCCTTGCCACTGGAAGACTTCTTGCCCAACAAAAATAACATAGCATAGAATCTAAACAATTTCCTTAAACTCTTCCATGGAATGCTATAGGTGAAGCTGGGAAGTTGAGCATAGTTTATATTAGGTGGAAGTGCTCTGAATTAATAATACTTGCAAGGAGAATATTAATGCAGTTAAAAAAAATTTAGTCTATCCATTTCCAGATACACCTAGATAGTTTAAATGAGATTGGGAGACTAGAAGTTAAAGTCTATCACAACATCTGCCAAATTACTTGTTGGCTACCTACTGATGATTGGTAACACTGACAACAACACACAAACTGAAGCACCACACAATGGTATCAAAAGATCTGATCTAGAATATGTATGCCATTGAGATGACAAAATATGCCATAAACATACTGCAACGAAAGATAGCGTACATGGCAAGAATAGATAGATACCTCTATTTCACAGCTATGCTAATATTCCTAAACCTGTTTAGTTGAGCTCTCGAAAGGAAAAAGACTGCAAATGGGCGATTCGCTATTAAACACCAGTTTTCAATAAAGAGGGAAAAGTTGCAGACCCAAATCCCTGATAAACTGGAGGCTAACATTCTTGCCACCTTTCTGCTAATTGGCTTCTTCATTGCATTCAGACACTAGTCCATAGTCGGTAGACAAACATCAGTCCATGTCAGGCTACTCGACTTGCCACAAATTTAGAAATCTTCATAATACTCTCACTCGCTCATCTCACCTGAAATGCCCTCTGGCGTAGTTACTTGTTGATTTTGAGAAGCCGCCGGATATGGTGGGTTGGAGCGACCTCTTTGATGTGCTCCAAAGGATGGGTTTTGGGCCTCTATTTTTATCCTGGCTGACTCCTTTATACAAAGCTGACTGTTAGGATTCTTGTACATTGTGTCTTATCTTCTTCATTGCCTATCAAGGGGGGCACTTGGCCATACTGTTCTCATTGTTGCTTTTTGCCTTTTCCATAGCGTCATCTCTGGATCAAGTGCTGAGACTGGATGAGGAAATTCATTCATTTTAGAGAGAGGCAGGAGTAGAGGACCTCGTTTCATTATACTTTCTTACCTTTGTCACTCCTTGGAGTCTGGTTCTTGTGTCATGCAGCTTCTTAACTGCTCAGTTTAATTTCTGGCCTACGGTTCAATTACTTAACTTAATCCACCAGTTTCTAGTGATAAGCATGATGTGCTTGGAGATCGAGAACTCAAGGAAGACCCTGCGGACGTCACTTACTTAAGCATTTGTATGCAAAATATGCACACTCGTTGCAGGTCTGAAAACATTAGCCAGAGACATGCACTCCACTTGCTTTGTCCCTGCTGGGGCATGTAGCCCAAAAAAATATATATCTCTTATTTCATACTGTTATATGGTCTTCAGACCTGCCCACACAAAATTCCTCCCATTGTCTTCCATTGTTTTAATGCCTTTTTAGGGACTTCTCAAGGAACGGCGAGACCCATGGGTGTCCATGACTAGATTTTGCAAATCAACCTATTAAGGTAAACTTGGTATGTTAGATATATAGTGTGTTACCAACAAGCATCCCACCGTCTGGTGCTTGTCAAGTGGCTTTTTGGTGAGCGAGGAGACCCAGCTTACTGGTACGAGAGATAAACCCTGGAGGACTGCTTGCCCTTGCACCATTTGCAGGCAGCCCACCAGCCACTAAATTACTATTCAAACTTTGTAGAGAGTGTGCGAAATTCAACAGGAGGGTAAATTGACAAGTGAGATTCAACTATGGGTAGTTAGCAGAATGGCCCAAGTGACCTCAGTATGGGTTTCACTGAATGGGATGTCATCAGCATTTGACAATTAGCTCAAGTGACCTCTGTAAAGGGTTTCACTGAATGGTATTTCATTGGCATTTCACAATTATAAGATGTGGTCTCACAAAAGCTGCTTACTTCTTTTTCAGACCTTTCAAATAACGTTGCTCTTCACAAACCTCTGTTCTTCTGCTATCAACAATTACGACACACAATTACTATGTACCCTAAAGTAGACATGGATATCGCTGCCTTCAACCCACTTGAAGCTAAGATCACAATTGGAGGTTTAGGGACAAGAAGATTTCTCAAATCTACAAATCCTTCTTTCAAAGCATCTGATTCATTTTCATCTTTACACAAAGCATGGGAGGATGATGTGGGTGATCCATTGGAGTATGACTGACAAGACATTCTTATGTCCTTGTTTGTGGTGGCCATCTCTGCCTAATGACCTATTATTCAATTTAAGTACCTTCACAGACCATACTATGCAAGATCCTGGCTCTACCAAATGGGATGTGACTTCTCCCCAGCCTAGTTGTCGTGTCATGGGGTTATGACCACCTACCTGGGAATGTTCAGTAATCCAGACTTTCAGGAAGCTGGTCCTTGACTGACCAGCAAAGGTTCATATTCAATACATGTTCACTGCCATATCTTTGAGGACACTGATGCAAATCATTATGCTAAGATCTTGTTGCACACAGGCTTGTAATTCCACAGATGTTTATAGCTCAGCATCGAAAGACCACAGACCCCCTCCCACTATGGGAATGAATACAGGGCATGAAAAAGATTATATATCCATAGGAATTGCTATACAAAGGCAGGAGGTCACTTCACAAGCACAAAAGATATATGACCTCTGGAGAGACAACTTTCACTTAGACCACTATTAAGGGAGATATCTGTCCCAGGAAAATAAGATTGTCCTTTATGAAAGGACCACCCATATGACTTTTCTGTATTAAGTGTACCTGCTATCCACTCTTATTTAGTTTAGTCTTGTTTATGTAGCATGAATTGTCTGATGAAGGTGGACTATTATTGTTCTGTTTGTGATATTGCACATCGCAAAAAATATATATATATATTTTTTTTTAAAGAAAAGAATGAAAAGTAAATCATAATTTTGAATGTTATATTCACATGTACCCTAAAACCCATTTGGGAAGTATTACACATTGGACAAACACCTAAATAGCAGGCATGTGTGCTGAAGCAATGGGGCTGCCTTACTCTCCTCTGCAGTCACTTAGGCCCCTCATCTACTGTGAAAGGATAAAAGGCTCAGGAGTTTGAAGCACTTTTGGCTGCTACTTCATGGCTCCTTCTCCTAATTACGGTTAGGAGCTGGGCCCTGTTCCATAAAGCTCAGGAGAACTGTGTTTACCTTCAGGGTGTGCTGAAAATTGGGGCCCTCTGATTGTTCTTCTCTCCTCCCCACCACTGAACAACAATTGCATTAACTACCACAGACCTACCCGACCCCTCTGCTCAGACGGACTCCTACTCACGCACATCCCCTCATACTAAGAAACAGAACCAGTGGCCGGGCCTTCTCCTACCTCGCTCCCAAAACCTAGAATGACCTACCTTTGCAATCAGAGCTGTAAGAAACTGAAGACATGGCTCTTCATCTAGCCTCGCTCCACACCACTCCTGCTTTTCAGTGCCAGCACACCCTCCCAGGTGGGTTGTGCAGTCTACAATACCAATAATATAACTGTTCCCTTCCTTACCACCGCCAACAGCGACTAAACAAAATAAGAATATGTTAGCCAATAGTAGAAACACGGATGTGGCAATGGGGAAAGGGAGAAAAAAAAAGACATTGGATATCACCTCTCTGACTTGTCATTCTGCTGGGCAGATGGATGTGGATATATCATGACAACAGGAGATGATCTGCATCTCTCCTTAACAGGGAGCGTTTGTACCTTAACAGTATCTCTTACTGCTCTTTGTCCTACTATGAGGCTGATATTCCCGAAACTGAAGCATAACAAGAGAAGAGTAACTTTGCATATGTTTGCCAACATCCTCCTCTAGTGACAATGTCACTACCTCAAGCTGCAGAACAGTGCGCGCTCTAGTGCAGATACGCTCAGGTTCTACTTCACTCTGGTGCAACTGAAAATGAAATAGCAAGAATTCATATTTTGTGATTCATATCATTAGCAATACATTTATCACTTGCTAAGAAACCCTTGTACTTTAACACCAAATATACTTATTGTGAACCTAAAAACACAGACACTTGGGCATTTTCACCTTCACTTCAAAATACTAAGGGCCTGATTTGGAGTTTGGCAGACACAAAAGCGGTGGATATCTCATCGTCTTTATTAAAAGTGCATCATATTCTGTAGCACTTATAATAAGTGGGGAGGATATTTGTCATGTTTGTGACCGAGTAACCTGTGTTCAAACTCTAAGTAACGCCCCATGTCTATTGCAGACCCATATTCTATGGTGACTCTTAACATACCCTCACCACCTACTGAGATTTTCTGGAGTTTCAAAGAAGTTTCCATTATTCTTTAATTAGTGTCAATTACTCCTTTTATGCAAAACCAGCACTTTTCCAGATGGTCGAACATAAGTAGCCTTTGTTACTGACTCTATTTTAGAATACTTCTCAGTATTCACAAAGCATTTCCCCAACAGACTCTCAAGGAAGCAACTCTTATCACAAATTCCAAGTAGCAAGACCGCGTTGCAGCAAAAATACAGCCTAATTGACTAGCAAGGGTACTGTGAAACACGAGTAGAGATATACCTGAAGATCCAAGATGGCCACTGGCAACTGCAAACAACATGAAAGTTCAAGGAGGACTGGGAAGTGTAGTTTGCTTTTTGGGAGTTGTTGCATAGTGCATTCTCAACAAGCGCGAAGCCTTACACCAGGCAGTGCTAACACTCTAAACATTGTCAGCCTTTCCTTTTATGAAATAAACTAAGTGCAACTGGTTTTGAAGTATTGCACCCCCATCAAGCCATATTTGGTAAGCCATGCCTCCTGACATGACTCTTGACATAGATTACTTGTGTACTATTATGCCATTTACTGAAGTAGCATTGCCAGTACTAAGGTGAAACTATAAGAATTAGAATCCTGGACAAAGGGAATAATTAGAGAGTACCTGAGTCTTTAGAAAACTAAAAAATGCAAGACCTCAGGTTGCAATAGTGTGAGGTATTTCCTATTTAGATCTAAGCCCCATACGAGCCAAAAAGTATTGACAGCAGGAGCCACTCAAATAGTGTGTATATATATCTATATATATATATCTATATCTATATATATATATATATATATATATATATATATATATATATGTATGTGTGTGTGCATATAGATAGATAGATAGACAGATAGATAGATGGACAGATAGATAATGTTTCCCAGACGTTTGAAAGCTCCGATTTCACAGAAAAGAGGTCTTAAATGTGAATTATTTTCTCTGATAATTCATAGTGCTGAATTCATTTGCAGGATATTTAGCTTCCATGAATAAAAAAGGACGTTCAACACAGTATTTATTCTTTTTTGTTTAGTGTTGAATAAAAAAACACTTTCATAACAACAGCGCTACTTTCAGAGTATTCATCTGCATTCCTAACAAGCTCACACTTGCAGGCCCACACTTGACCAAAGCATCTACACATGAATTCTCCCCAGTGTGGGAAAATAAACATTATAAATGCAGAAAGCAGTCAGCAAAAAATATTAAACTGGCCCACATTGCACTTTCTTTTCTTTTCTTAGCTATGTCTTGGTAAACCTACTCTGTAGTGTCAATGAACTACAGAAGAAAAACACTTTTAAGAATACATGTTTCAGTTTCCTTACCTTGTGCTTTACATTAAAAATTTGACTTATAATAATACACATTGTTGCATCACACACTTTAATTATAATCACATTATAGCCAACATAAATATGCACTATAGCAAATCTCTGACAGACTTATCTGCAGTAATAGGCATGCAAGGAATACAAAATAATGATGCTCAGATGCTCTTCTAAAGAGTACTAATATTAATTAGTAAATATTGTAAAATAAAAAATACATAATGAGTCACGTGTACCATGGTCCTATATTGCCATCTCAGAGTTCAGGTGGCATACATCACTTGCTCTTAAGCCACGTGGTTCATAAATGTCACCACAACCCCTCAATGGCAATATAGAACTGTAAGAAATGTGCTTTTTCTGTATAATCCCCATGGATTTTTCTCCTTTTTTGGACCCTGTTTTTATTGGCTTTAGAATTCTGTGCACTTTATCCCTGCTAAACAGAGTAATGTGTCCTTGCGCTCCCTTTAATCATAGATAAATTGGCCTATTCCTAACTGCCACATTTAACTTGCCTGCAAGTCCCTAGTATATGGTGCAGAAAATGCACCCAGGGATTGGAAGTTAAATACCAGTTGTGAACTGCAGCACCTATTGTGATATCCACTACAGTGGAAGTGCAAACATTGTGACAGGCCTATCCTGTGTTGCCTGACTGCTGCAGTGTAAAACCTGCATTGTATCCTGTCACAAAAACCTGTTTTGACAGTTAAAGACCACCCTTTAAAATATTATTAAGTAACCACTATGTAGGCCGTGTAATCCAAAAGACAGGATGCCTGGTATTTAAAAGTAGAACATGTAGAATATGAATATTACTGTGTCCCTTAAGTGGCAAGGCCCTAAACGCTTTTTAAACTCTGGTAGGCCTAGCTGTCTTATGTAGAAAATCAGAGTACAGGATATTAATACTGTATCTAGGGAATGGAACCAGCTAGAAAAAATAATTAACTGGTTTTAATAGTTCTTGAAAACCCAATTCATTAGTGAAAGTTGATTTTTAATAAATATTGAGGAAAAGTGACTTTTCAAAAGTTACCTTTTCCCTTCCTTAAGTTCTTGGAGGCTAATTTTCATTAACTCTCCAGCAACTCACAGCCAGTGCTCATCCGAGAGAGAGGTGTAAAGATGTGTGAAATTTCTCTCAGGAGCACAAAATAGGCTGACGTGAACGGGCAGAGATGTCTCCTCTGAGCCCAAAAGAATATGCAGGGAGGGGGCACTAGACATTCTGTTGACATCACAGTGTCAAATCCTGCCTACCAGTTCTGTTGAGCCACATGTAACACTTTGGTGCACTTGAAAGTGAGAGAAGAAGATGCAAGGACAATTCTAGTGCACCCCCTGTCGGGATGCTGCAGGATCCTGTTGTTGTCCTACAAGACTGCTGTCTCTGGGTTTGATGTGGGCACAGTGCCTGCTTCAAACTGGATTTTAGTGTTAATACAAGTGATTACCATAGTGTACTCATCTACACATCCACAATCCTCAGAGCTCAGAGCAGAGATTAGCCAAAGTATTTTGCCACCCTGAAAATTTCCTGATACATGGCATTCTGGGCCTGTTACGGTAAGGCAAATTGGAACTTCTGAAAACATGTGTACGGTCGCCCCTGGGAACTTTACCCATTGGTAAGGGAGTGACCAGAAGTCACCATCACCCACTGACTGGTGCAAGGCACAAATGTGGCCCCTTAAGGCACCTAAACAGAACACTTTCTGGACCTGTGCAAGAACAATAGAGGACTGGACCTGCTGTCTGTGACCTGAGAGGGGCACTGAAGGACTCTACCTAATTCTCCTTGTACCCAGGACAAAGAAGCAGACTCCCAACGGCCAGTTTGCTGACTTCTTGGGTTGCTACATGGGACACAACAAGCTGCAAGAGGCTAATTACCTGGAGTGCCCAATTGACCAGTAGCAACTGGACCTGGCCTGGACCTTGCTGGTGTCCTCTCCTGGAGTGAGTCTGCACCTGTAAGTGCTGCCTGGGGTAAAAAGCGGGCCTATTGGCTTTATCAAGGGGCAGCCCATCAACATATAAAAAGCAGCCCTTTACGCTTTGTCAAAAAGTCCTTGATAAATATAATCAAACGTATATTTTATAAATTGACACATTGCAATGTTTAATAGCAGTGAATACAGCATTTATTTTAAAAAAAACTAAAATGTCTTTGAGTCTTTTTTGTAAAAATGTTTTGGGCCATAAAGCGTGGCCTGAGAACCAATCAAAAAGGGTCCCTGCAATCCAGCTGAAAAGCATACAGCTCCAGCTAGGACTGCTTTATAAAAAATTGATTCAATTACCGAAGAGATTTATTGTGTTTGTTTTTTAATGTTGGTAGGGGGGGGGCTGATACACATTTAAAAAATACTTGGTGGTGCCCCTGCACCTTCTAGGGGTACCACCAAGATCACAAAATATAACTTAAAAGCCCTTGCAGGGCATTATAGGGCACACCTTGACTGGAGCAGTGAATAATAAATAAGCAGCTTCTGCCGCTCATTTATTATTCTTTTTCTATTTCTTTTTGGGAGTTTTGGGTGCCCCGGTGCCCATTCGGGACAGCCAAAAGTTTTTATTAATGTTGGGGGATTTGAGGTGAGCCCCAAGACACCTGTAGCCCTCACCGGCTCCCCAGCTAGCACCAATCCTGGGTGCCGATGGGAGCCAGCCATTAATTTCCTGTGGATGCACTGGTGCCCAACTGGGGCACCCAAACTTTGTTTTAATGATGGGGCCATGGAGGAAGTCCAAGGCTCCAGTAACTCCTGCTGGCTCACCAGCCAACACCCATCCTGGATGCAGCCTGTGATGGCTCAGGTCTGTTTTTTGCTCCAACTCGGGCGGGAGCAGGTTTTTGTTCAGCTCCCATCCGTGCAGGAGCGAAGCTGTGTTCCCTACTCGGGAGTGTGTGGACAGGGAATTAATTTTTTATTCTCTGCCCGCACTCTTCCGGGCAGGGAACAGCAGTGTCCCGGGGAGAGGGTTTCTGAGAAACTCCTTTGTTTGGACCCTAAGGGTTTGGGTCTCTGGGGCTGGTATAAGGCTTTGGGAAAGGCACTTGATGCCCTCTTCCCTAAAAAAAAAAAAAGATAAGGCCTGGGGGGATTGGGTCTCGGGGCTCCCCTATGGCTCTGGGAGGGGGGCACATATCCTCTCCCCAAAATAACAAAGTTGACCCTGGGGGATGGATTCCTGGGGCCTTTTAAAGGCTCAGGGAGGGAAGCTCCAGTCCCCCTCCCTCAATTATGTATTCAGCCCCAGGGATGGGGGCCCCAGGGCGTTTTAGAGGCTTTGGGAGGGGGGCACACGCCCTCTCTCCATAATATGTATTTAGCCGCAGGGGGTATGGTTCTAGGGCCTTCTAAGTTTTAAAAATAAACCTTAGAAATGCACTGAAAAAACAAAATATTAAAGTGCAGTATAGTTAGGTATGGTAATACTATCTACATTTACGTTAGAAAAACCTTAGAAATTCACTGAAAAAAACAAAGATCAAGGTAATGTTATAGTTAGGCTTAGTAATTATATAAAACCTATTGTTTTAATACAAAAAAAACTACTGAAATTCACCAGTTATAATTAACTGAGCTAACTATAACTTGAACCCCGTGATGCAATGCTTATGATCGCACGTATTATATCAATCATGATTTTTTTTAAATGGTCCACAGCTGTAGTGTGTTGAATTATTTAAAGGTAAAAACCCTATTGGATGGAGTCACGTGAGAAAATACTGATTAGGGTGTTTTAGGGAAAAAGCAATAATTCTGGCAAGACCATTCATATCCTTCAGCTTCTGGTGGATTATTTTAGCTACTATTGTCCTTAAGGGCAGGTAACATTTTGGAAATTAAGCGTTTGGCATTCAGCCATTCAACTAAACCAGATTCTGGTATCAGAATTAAAAGGGCTAATTTTTACAACTAACTTCAAACACGTTTTGATGAGAAGGGAGATGAAAATACCTCTTAGAAAAATTGAAATTAATAACAGTCCAAAGTTCTTGGCTTTTATTTAGGTTTAGCAGCACATTTAGAGGTAGAATGGCTCTGGCAGTGACAACAAATCATCTCAAGTTACGCCTGCTGGCAGAAATTTGGGAAACTAGGTGAGAGAACACCGAAACAAAAACAAGCATTGGCAAAGCCTATATGATGCAAGTGCTGAGCTGTTTGCTTTGCCAATCTTTGTCTGTATCATTTAGAAAAGTAAAAGAAAAAACATTTCAAAATACTGGAGGAAAAGTAAATAGATATCTGGAATGTTTATTGTCAAATACTTTTCACTCAGGAAACTCTGAACAGAATCTAAAAAGAATAAGTATGTGTCAAAAAGTAAAAGTGCTTGCAAAGGCCTAATTTACTTTCCAAAGGATTCAGCCATTTTGTCCTTTGTGGTAGCCCAGGAAACAGATTTATGAGCCTTAAGGAGAAGCAGCATGGTAAGTATACCTTCTGTCTTGGACGCACCATAAAAGTCTTTGAGTGCCATTTCTTGTGCTTTCATGCAATATATGAAATACAGGAGATAAAACAGAAACAAACACTTAAAGTCTGTTCTTCCGCTATACCCTAGCAAAAATATCCCCGTTAATGTGCAGCAGATGAGGGAGACAGCTTGAAAATACATGCACTCTCATGGAGTACTGAATAAAAAAAATGCAGTTCCCTAAAGAGAGTAGGGGAAGGATTCGAGTCAGCCACTCAAAAGATCATAAAGATGCTATGCCCCAAGGGAGGGACAAACAAAAGAAGAGGAAGGCAAGCCATTGAATATGAAGCAAGCAAATGAGAGTGACACTAAAGCCAACCAATGGTAAGCAGTGGAGGGGATGTAAGCCCACTGTAAGTTCACAATAGGTCTATCCCAGCTAGACAGCCTGCGCTGTCTGGTAGGCGATACCAAATAATCATTGCAGCTAGTTAACAGTTCACCAACTCTTCTTAACACTGAGATTTTGCTATTGGTGTATAGAAGTGAAGAACTGTTCAGACAAGACGCTGCTAATGGCCTAACACTGGTTTACCCCATTACATGGGAAGGAAAAAGGAAGGGGAAAAGACATTTAAATGGTGCCCTTCTATAACAACCAAACTATCTTAAGAACTCAGGGACTGGTAAGGATACAATTGAACTGTAAAGGATGCAATTTCAATCGCAGATAGGAAGCCCTTTCCCTGGTTTTAGTGTGGACAGAATGCACTGACTGCTATTGTTATATTGCCATATTGGGATAATCCCCATTTGATTGTAAATTCTACCCCCTTCTTCCTGAAGAAAGACTATTGGTGCTTGGTGGAATAAAGCAGGCTACTCACTATCATAAATAATAAACATTATGGATAAAAATGCAAAGCAGACATTAAGAATGGCTATGGTACCTTTAAATAGATATCCGCTAGCTGCAAACCAGAGAAATGTACTTACTGTGCTTTGTCAGCTGAAACTGTGGCCCAATTCTTTTTGGGCCCGGTCAAAACACCATTCAGAAGGCCACAAGGTCAACAGGGGTCACTGTGCCCAACTGTGGTGATTGAGGCCTTTTACTCCTGATGTCTGTTGCTACTATGGATCCCAAGTAACTGGGACAAGTACCCCCTTCAGCACTTGACTTTCAGTAATAGCGTGGTCAAGGAGTCCAAGGCTCTGTTGGTGTGGAAGGTAGATACAGGATGTGAACACAGGCTCACAACTCAAAATATGCACAGCAGCAATAAATTATCATCCAGCCAAATACCTACTTTTATTAATAAAAATATTATATTTTACCACTACCAACACAAATGGAAATACGACACTGGAGCTTCAGAGGTCTGAAGTAGATAAATAAGTGGGCGATCACACCTTGACGAATGTGGGATTACAGACCTCGCCCCCTCGGAACCTCCATGTTGTGAGGAAATACTGAACAACAAAAACTCAAAAGGAGTAACACAGACAACCGTAAGTTACGAGCTGTGAAATCTATGTTGCATGTCTTAGCGCATACACAATACTGGTCCTGAAGAAAGTCATACTGACCCTTGGGGCATTGAAATATTATAGCTGAAACATGTCGACCGAGTATGTGAGAGTTCATTGCTTTCTTGGAGCACATTCACCACTGGTTTTAAACCTTTCCCAAGGTCACCACTATTAAATATACATTTATTGGCTGGCAACCTGGAAGCAATTTTAAATCACCTTTTTCCTCACTTGAGAATCACCAAAAAAAAAACCACTCCGCTGTAATCCGGAGTCGCAGCACACCCTTGATGCGCTAGGTGTCTTGGGTGGGGCCCCAATGATGAAGCATGCCACCAACTAGTTTAGTGGGTGTTGAGTCTTTTAAAAAACCTAAGTGTTATTCCTCATGGACATGTGAAGAACATCTCAAGTAGACAGAGTATGGTAGCATGCTCGCTTTTCATTGTTTAGTGCATTTCTAATGGAAGGTGAGCAAGTTCTCTTCTCATTGTTGTTATCTTTCTATCAAAAGGTTAACCCAGGGCCTCAGTTTTACTCTTTATGAGTCTTTTATCAGATCCACCTCCTTCCTGATATGCTCCCAGGCCCTTCTTTGTAACCCCACTGAATCAAAGAACACCCTTTAAAGGGTACTAGGGGGAGCTCGGATCTCTATTCTCCAGTGTGCCCCACCCAGCTTACAGAAATGCAGCAATACACAAATCTGCCTGGGGGGATTTCCTCTACCTCCTCTTCTCATGTTTCACCATGCAGCCCTGTGTCTCCCAAAACCCAGATTTTGCCATGTATTGTACTATGTGCACAGGCACACATTCACCCAGTACATGCATAACGCATGCACACACTGCATTTCAATACATAATTCATGTATTTTACCACTCACAGGCACACATACAGCCAGCATATGTTTATAACATGCACGCACTGCACAGTACTGCATTATACCTGTATTGTACAATTCGCAGGCATGCATGCACCCAGCACATCTACAGCAAACATGCACTACGTAGCACCACACACCAAACTGATGTAAACTAAGGATGAGTTAAGCAAACTGCAGCAGAACTTTACATGAGTGAAACTTTAGACCTCACTTCAGTGACACAGGTAAAAAGGACCTGTTCACTCCTACTGATCACTACAAGGTATGCTGCCGTCACCGCGCTTATGCTGCTTAACTCATGGTAAAAACAGTAGCCTTTCCATCACTATGAGGATATTGCTTTGGGCGCCCCTCCCGGTTCAATAAGACCACAGTGTGTGAGACAGTCCTATGTCATGGTGCACAAGCATGATCCGGGTTTGCCTATGACAACAAAAATCAGCATTAGGAATCCAGATATCAGCACAGCTGGTCAGTGGTGTACATCCATTACCATGCAGATTACTTTTGCGTTCCAACGTGCCCACTACATAAAAGTCCAAGAAATCACTGGTGGAAACCCTGCTTATTAGCTATAATGCTAAGAATGTGATACCTGCCTTACTGCTATGTATAGAAACAGAACATCCTCAATCATGGTAGTGGTCTCTAATTTTTTGGGGAAAGGTTGGACATGCAGAACAAAACTGACCACCTTGTGTTGCCATTCTGTATCCTGAATATTGAGGCACCTTGTACTTTACACTTTGGGAAGTAGCTCCTGTAGAGATGTAATTTAATATTTTATGGATGATGGAGGCAATTGAAATATAGAGGTTTTTAGCGGTGTTCATGCAGAGCTAGATTTTAAATTGATGTCTTAATATTTGTAATTTTAATGCCCTCAGGCAATGAAATACATTCTTTGAATTTAACTACATTATATGGATTTAAAACTACAGTGCATAAATGTAGCCGAATAAATGTATTCTTGAATTGACATGATGTGGTAGGCTATTGCACAAAAGCACAGATATTCTATGGCTAACACACTGCTGTGCTAATAACACACCTTCATCCTTGAGAAATTGCTGTGCTAATTACAACACTCAAACAGAAGAGCATTTTATCTGGTGTATAAACTTTCTGCTGGATACACAGGGGACTGCCTGTTCAATGTACCCAGATGTTCTACTTATTTCTGGAATGGTCTGTAAACATAGGATAAAACAGCAATGAGCACAGCATGTGGTTCTTCTCAAAGGATGTTCCTGCAATGTGCACTGGCAGTAGCATAGCCAGTGTGTCATGGGACCCTGTGCACAGAAGGAAATGCCCCCTGGTTGCTGTTTGAATTATAAAATACAACAATAAACAGGGTACAGAGGGCCTCTCAAGCCTCTGGGCCTCGTGCCACTAAAGCTGTTGCACCAATGGAAGCTGCTCCCCTGTTTACTGATGATTTGCTGTCACCCAGAAACAATGACGTTAAAGAGTAAATCAAGTGTGTTACATTGGTGCTCAGCTTTCGTCTAAATATAAGGTGGCTGGGTATGGATTTCCTGTTTTGAGAGCTTTAAAAGTACAAGTCAAGTTAAGTTCAGAACCTGTGCGGATATCTGGTGCACAATGCAGAATAACATGCTAGCCATTAAAATCTAAGGCAAATGCCTAATGTACACCAATGAAATGTACAACTTTTGTTGATTTCCAGGTTTGTTCTACCCCGTACGACATCTGCAAGTGAGCAACTCATAGGTGTAAGATTAGGGAAAAAGCACATTTCCATATTCCTTTTTCCATCTTTTTCTTCATATGCAATCCATAAAAAATATCTGAGCCTTTAATGCATTTTTCCTGGCTACCTGCATCAATTACTCCTCCTATTTGTCGGTGTAATTTTGGTTGCACAATTAATATCAGAAAGCTACAAGAAATGTGTAAGTTTGTGGACATTAACTACATTTGTACTGCTCAGTCCGTAAAGTATCCAGAGGACACAACTGGTGTATGCACCTGCCTTCTGAACCCCCAGGGCACTTTGGTATTAGAAAAGAGGCAGCAGATGCTTGTGCAACTGCTTATGTAATACATGTAGCGCAGGCGCACATGTATCCTAAGGAGGCTTTGCCTCATTACTATAGGGGCATGGCCCCATGCTAATGAGGGAAACGCTTTGCCTCTGCACCTGTGCTGTATTATGGATGCAGCAGTGGAGGCAAAGAAGCAGTCAGAAGGTGCACTGACTGTATGGCACATAGAGGTGGCTCACAGTCCATCTGCCCGCCAAAGACGCCCTCTGAAAGTGGGGAAAGGGGGCTCCCATTGACCCCTCAGATGCCCCAGAAGGCTGGTGCAGTCAAGCACTGCACCCACCCGCAGGGGGATCACTGACTGCACTTTGAAAGATGGAGCAGCTGCTTCAAAGAGGGGCTCTGCCTTTTATTCAACTACAGGTTATTAAACTGCACACGGAATTTATTGAATCAGCCACACACAGAAGAGCCAACAATGCCCAATTTTCCTTCAAGATCCTGATCTGTAAAGAACTACCTCTAACTACTGTGTGGTCATAGAAGGGACATCACTGGTTCAGCACATGTGATTGTGGGCAATATATATCCTCTTGTAATTAGTGGTCGCTTAAAAAGTAACTTTACCGTACATTGCCTAGTAATGTTCCATCAAAGTTGTTTCCTCCACCTCTTCATCACATTCCATTTTTCGTCATCTGGCTGCATCCAGACCCATAGAAACGATATTGTTCTTCGTCCAGCAGCAACTCTGAGATCCCCTGCTATTATCAAAATGCTACATGGAGAGACCCCCAGGTCCACAATATTTCAAACACCTAAAAAAATAAAAATAATTTTGCACAGACGCACATTTTTCTCCCTTTCTCTCTGCAGCCTCCACCTGTGTGGAAGCAGTTCTGTATATATTAACTTTTTTTTACTAATAAGCTAAAGTGTGTGTTATGTAGAAAAATGTTTAAATGTGCTCTTATTAGTTTATTTAATATTTGCAAGTGCTTAATCAAGGAGTTCAGAATATGTTGCTTATGTAATTTCGAGTTGAGATTTTGTGTCAAAGTAAATAAATGTCCTTCTGAAGTGATTGAACTAGTGTGGGGCATCTCTGGCTGGCAGCACTGTTTGTCACAGTAAATGTTAACAATGAGAGATACAGCAGAAGCCAGCCCTCAATAACAAGGACTGATCTAGTAAATTAAACTAGCAGTGCAAACTGCCAATAAGTGTTCTTTTTACTGTAACTATACAAGTAGCAGTCTGGAACTTTAACAGAAAGTAACCTTTCACTAAAAACAAGAATCTGAACGGTGAGCTCTTCCCCGACACTGAGCACCAGAGAATATCAGTGCAACTTGTGCGGTAGAAAAACAAAATCAAAACTACAACAGAGAGGCAATGAGAGAACAGCAGGGCAAAGCACCCGTCTGAATACATCAAAAGAAGCAACAAAATGGGATTCTTTTTTTCCCTGCAAATCCTTCACGTTGTCACTAAGCCTCAAGTCGCAAGGCGGCGTGACTGCCGGCCGTCTCAAAACTAAGCCCTGTGGGAATGTGGCCATTAAGAGAATGTCTCTTACATCATTTCATAAGGCCTTCTACAGGACGACGGACCTAGTATGTACCCTTAATCCAAGTATCCGAGAAATTAATTAATGGTTATGACTAATCAAAGCCTCTAATGTTACGGATTTATTGATTGGTCACATTGATTATATCAATTTATTAGTCAAGTGTTGTTCGGGTTTTCTCAAAAATCGGAGGTATAGCGTGTGCAATCACCTGTTTTTTTTTTGTATTTCTTTTAGCTCTCGTAGGTGAACCTGTTTATCCTTAGAAATTTGCGACATGAAAGGAGAGCGCACCCTGCCAGCTCACAAGCGACAAATAGCAAATAGTAATTTTCCGTAATTTTCGTTTAAAAAAACATCGCTATATAGATATGCCGACATATTCAGATATTTTGATTCATTTTTTAATTCCTCTTTGTATTTTACAATTTAGCCGACGTGGTTTCCTAAGCGTTACCGCAGATAACGCAGCAGAAGATTGTATTTCTAACAAAGGAACCCATATACAATTTTGGTAGGAAGTGTATTATTATTTGGAAATTCTGCCGTAAACATTCCCACAAGTGTGAGAATATTCTCTCGCAATTCCCAGCCCCTCTGTGAAAGGTCAGCTCATATTTACTTTCCGACCACGTGCTGCTTAAGTTTGCCTTCCAGCTCGGTCGTTCCTCCAAACTCCCACAGCTGAGTTTAAGATAACGGGCCTCAGCGGCTCGTTATCGCCGCAGCAGCCGGGACATTCCTCTCCGCGTCCGATGGCGGGCGAACTAGAGCACGAACTGCAAAGCATCGCGGGTCCTCCCGGAGGAAGGATGGGAACTTACGGCAAACAGCCATCAAGAACTCGAGCAAGACCACCCGCCCCCTCAGCTGCGCCAACTTCGCATATCTCAGCAGTAGAGGAGCATCAAATAAAGTATGGGAACTGTGATACTGAATGCAATGGGGCGGGTGTCACAGGCCTGGATAAAAAGAAGAAAATATTCTGTAACTATTTTGTTGGTCTTTCTTTGCCCTTCTGATAACTGCATTCATAACAAGCATTTGCAATGCAATAGGTCTCGCATTATTAAAGTTTGAGCTATTGGCATTGCTAAATAATGCAACACCAATAGCTCAAACTTTAATAATGCGAGACCTATTGCAATGCAAATGCTTGTTTTATAATGCTGTCCTCGCGCTATTCAATGTGGGATTAGATGACTTGCGAATTTAACACTAGTTGCTGTACAGAGACGCGCACAAGTGTTACATGCAATAATATATGTATCTGGTTATAAATGTGGGTTAATGGCTCAGAGTGACAGTAAACTAATGAAGTACATGAAATACGGGGAGGCGAAATCACCGAGGAAATATAACACATGCAAGTAGATGTAAATTTGGAATTACACGGTTATTAAAACAACCAGCTACCCCCCCCATCTAAAAAAAAGTTAGTAAAACCGCGAATAAAACTCTCTACGAAAACAGTTAATAAGAAACCCTCAACTACGAAACACCTGACAATAAAAAATAATAGAATACAAAAACTGAGCGCATAGGCGCGGGACAAATAATTCCACGGACAATAGAAAGTTGAAAAACAATCCCTGGTCAGTAAAACCGGGAACTGTACCAGCGCTGACAGATCGAAGCGCCGCAAGCACCAAACCTTGGCCTTTGGGGCTTGCGTTTCCCGGGACTGCCCCGTACCCAGAGCCGCTGTTCGGAGCAGGCAGTAGGAGTGGCAAATCTTGGACATTAGTGCTTGCGTTTCCCGGGACTGGCCCGTACCCAGAGCGTGTCTAGCCACTCCCTCCAAGGACACTGAATGACATGGCACCATTCCCGGTCAGCCACTGGGAAGAGCACCACTCGTGATGACATCAACGCTCCTCTCAACTGCACGGCAAAGAGCACAGAACTATTACATTTGCGGTTATTCAGATGAGAAGGCGTCTCTGTTTAATTCATTAAGGTCTCTAAATACGTGACAAGGAAATACATTGCACAGTGGTTACGTTCGCAAAACCTCTGTAGGAGCACATGAATGTGTGGATGTACGCCACCATGCATGTTTGCACCTGTGGAATGTCGCAGGCACCTTTTTATTAGTCGTTTTTTGTAATTCACCCGTCCAAGATGCACCTGCCAGGAGGGATAAATGCAAAAACTGAACTTTGACTTGCGCAAAAACCCTTTTTTGAAAGAAGAATGGCCCATATCAAATGGCATCTGCAGACCCCTCAAAAAAATAAATATTTTAAGGACCGCAAGGAGTGAGGGAGCAATGGAGGAGCGCTGGGGGTAGATGGTGTTGTGGGAACCACCAGGAAGTGTGCGAAGGGAACTACTGACGAACATTAGGCTGGAGAGAATAAATGTAACAAGCAGTTCTACTGAAAATCTCATGCGAATTAAATGCGCCCATTTAGAGTTTTTTATTTTAAAACAAGGGTGTAACTTAGCAAACCTGGTTGGTTGTGGCTGTTGCAGCGAAGGGGACGCTTGTGGCAGTTGTTGCGGCTGCAGACACACTCGCCGGGGTAGCACCGTGCACCATGGGAACTTTCGTTGGGAAAATCACAAAAGCAGACACACAGAAGAGTGCAACATTATGGGAGCCATGGCAACACGTGGCGGAATAGTTCAGCAATCTGTTTGTAAAAGCGGTAGGCCACATTCGAAGGTATCATGCAAACACAGTGCAAAGCAAGGCAGCGTCCCAGGGAGGAGGCGAAGGAAATTGAAAGAGAAACCAGTGGTGCGCGCGCACCACAGAGGAGCGGGGGGGGGAAAGGGAGCGCGGCAGCGAGACGAACGTGCGCTGCTGCGCGTGCTAGACACCGGTGGGAATGGGCGCGGCAAAGGCGGGACATGCGCCCGCCTTTGCCCAATTGCGGGCTGTCTTTCTTATAAAGACGCACGCAAAGCCCAATAGCCGGGGAAAAAACAAAAAGCACACGCACAAGCGTGTGCGATTCCTAGGTCAGCTTCTAAACCCCCTACATGAGGTCTCTCGCTGCACGAGCAGTGCTGCGCACTGCAACTCTAGGCGCGAGACCTAAAAAGCATATGAGCACAGTGTATGTAAATAAAGCAAAAATTAATGAGTGGAAAAGGAGAACACAGCAGGGTGCAAATTCTAAATCTGCAACTACTAGTAAGACAAAAAAATAAATAGGGGTAATTTAGGAGTGGGTATCGTGCAAAAAATTCAAGAACATACAGGTTTAGGTACCTGGTTTTTAAAATGCACAAGAAAACTAGTTTGAGAGCTAAATATTTAAATTGGTAAGACAATCCAATGGTCACGTAAAAAACACATAATTTGCAAATCTGTCAACTTGCATCTGCAGTTTCCTAGAGGAATTCCGTCTGTTGGTCTACGGCTCAGATTTGTAACTGAGCACTTGTTTATAGTTTCCCAATCTTCCTTCCACACAGAAGCGTCACTTTAGAAAGGGCCATCCTTACTGGGGGTCAAGGCAACACTGGATTACATATGGTTTGCCCCCATCTGTAGTGGTACAATGAGTAAACAAATGATGGGTAGAAAGGTGGCCCAATAGCTTAGTTTCACTTCAGCAATCCACCTATCACTGAGCATCTGACTTTTTAAAATCCGGCTTAACAGGTTTAGCTGTCTGCTAAAAGTCTTGTAAATAATACACAGTGGGCTTTGGGTCAACCTCCTTCAACCACTGGTTTCTTCTACTCACTCCTTTTAGCTATTAGCTGGAGACAGGGTCCATCACCACTCTGATCAGCCCAGAGGAGTCATTCTGTCTCACCATCACACTATTGGCTATATAGTGTATTATTTTGCCTCGTAGGGAGTTCTTCAATTGCAATGCACAGAGTGCATTGTTTTCAGGACCAGCAGCTGGCAAGGACTCCTTAGCTATTGGAGACTATCTTGAAAACATGGCGTCCTCCAGTAAAAGAAATACATTCCAAATGATGACCAATTTCTTGAAGTTTCATCAATCTAATATAAAGTAAATGCGCTATCATATTTTTTTTCCAGAAAATCTTTTGCGTGCAATGGAACACGAAGCCAAAAAAAACAAAACACATGACGGAGTCCACCAGTAAATTCTACCCCAGAATAGTAGTGATGGAAGCAACCAGCACACCAGCCTATGGATATCATTCCTTTATTGTATATTCTCAAGATTAGATGATGCTTAGAGAAACGTCAACACTCAAATTCATTTTTTCGCACGGGGCTTTGATTAGTGGGATTGCTCACAATGTTAGTTGGGCTACTTCCAAACATAGCACACTTGGACCCAGAGCCGTGTCCTACTAAAGAGTACAAGAAGACCCAATTTTTCTAGATAATTGTCTAAGTCAATTAAAAATATCTTAACAAATGGAGTGCTCTAATCTTAACTGCATTTGGCTGGCTGTTTTAGTTTGATTCTGCTTCGGAATTGTCTTTATGTAGACATTTAAAAAAAAAAATTCCTTGACATTTTGACTAGCACTGCAGTGATTGCTACAAGCCCAACTCTCACTGGAAGTTTCACGCCTTGAGCTGTGATCCAGTGGTAAACTGTGGAGAAGGACTCCATGTGAAGTCCCCTCTGGCTGACCCTGAGGGAGCGACACCAGTACAGCTGTAACTCTAATGCAGGGAAACTCCTGCAGATGGAAACCTATTCATTCAGGACACCATTGATAAAACGGTCTCCATGTACAAATGTGAGTAGGTAGAACTTCTAAAGTTCAATACAGCAACAGTACACTGGAAATGAGATAGGGGTGTGCAAGGTAAGATGATGTGCAGGAAGGAAGCTAATGTAATCAAAGGATGGCCTAGGATCCGGCAGCTGCAGAGGTTTGTAGGAGAGGCTCAGAGGTGGAGGGAACTTGGAGAATTCGGGGATATGGTTAAAGCACAAAATACTGTGAGGAGGCTGACTTTGGTAACTGAAAAGTTACATTGAGATGAAGAACTGCATCAAAAGTGACAACCTGAGCTCCTATTAAGTCTGGCATTAGCCAAGACCTTTTGATTTGAATAAAAATATATATAGCCCTCTACATCCATTGGTCTTTAGTCTCAATCACATCTTTCTTAAACCCAGTACAGCATGGAGCAATGAGTTAACACACGTCTGCCACTGTCTAACTTCACTGAGTGAGTGCATTCTGCTCTTTCTCAAGGAGAAATCTGCACACAAAATTAGTGCTTTCCTTCAGCGCCACCAACTTTATGACAATATGTGTTTTTTGAGGCCCAACAATATTTTTGCTTTTAACCAGTGCGTTTTTATACTGGTGAGGTCCCAGTAGCTCCCCCAAAAATCCAGTTGTATAAAAACCATTATGAAACAAAACAAGCGTTAACTGACCGCTAAAGCCAGACCTACAGACTTTGTCAGTGTTTGCTTGAGAGATGGCGATTGTCGAATCATGACTGGCATTGAGTTCAACACTCCCACATCATAGAAGAAGAAATAACTGCATTTGGCATTTCCTTTCCAAACTTCCAGGATTTTTAGCTGCTATTGTTGCTGCTACCGGTTTAGAAAGCTGTCCAGATGGCTTGAGGTTGGTTGCCAGGAATGCTGGGTGACCGATGCAGACAGCTTTCTGCAAGATGCAGCAGTTCTTAAAAATGAAGTGGGTGGGCAGAGGGACCCCTTAATGCACAGTCCACCTACTAACAAACACTGAGCATGCTCTCTCATGTAACTGAAGTACAACACATATGAGAGATCAAACAGACTTTCCACTGATAAAGTTCACTGATGCCCCTCCAAAACACGATGACCAAGCTGTGACCACTGCCAGTCTCGATACAGCTTGGTGAAACGGACATTAATCACCTGCCACCGTGGGTAGGTTGCACCCTTCATCCAGCAAACCTGATCTGCGGGGCAACACCAAACTGGAGCGCACCTATGATGAACTCAAAGATGTGGAAACCTTAGGGAGTGAAAGTACAGGGTCAGCGAAAAAGGCCACACAGAGCGTGAATGTGAATTCTTGCGGCAGGAATTTAAAAAATGCTTGTTCATAGACTGCAGCGGGCATAGGAGGTGCGGGCTTCAGTGTACATGGAACAGCTGTGCGTTCCACATGTCTGCGGTCCTGAATGTAAGCAGTCATTCATTAAGCTGGTGGAATGGCTCAGTGACTGACTGTCCCATTGAATGCTCTAGCCTCCACATCTGCGCAGCACTAAAGTGACACAACGCTACAGCCATGGCATGTGGCAGCCCAGGGAAAGTGCATTCCGGCTGGATTAGCCGTCAGCTGGCTCGTAATTGTGGAACACCTTTTTATGGGCGATGATGTCAGCAAAGCAAAGCTGCCGGGCTTGCTGACCTGGGAGGAAGCGACCAGTCAGTGTGCGTGACCTGCGCCGAGGTCTTTGTTCGTACTTACTCCATGCTCTTTAAGATCCCGTCTGCGCCTCGTGTGGTAATTAGTTCAGACATCACTAATGCCGAAAATACAGCACGTTAGTCATGCGTCTAAGACGTGGATTACTCTGCAGTGACGATGAACGTGCGCCGTGCAACAACCTTCTAGGGGTAGGGGCCTATTTAAACGCATCACACACACAAATCGAACCAGTGGTGCGCGCGCACCACAGAGGAGGGGGGGAGGGAGCGGCAGCGAGGCGAACACGCGCTGCTGCGCGTGCTGGCCACCGACGGGAATGGGCAGGGCAAAGCCGGGACATGCGCCCGCCTTTGCCCAATTGCGTGCTGGATTTAAAAAAAAAAAAGCACGCGAAAGCCAATGGCAGCCGCGGAAAGCAAAACCACACGCACGAGCGTGTGGTTAGCTTTCTAAAGCCCTTTCTAGAGGTCTCGTGCTGCGCGAGCAGTGCTGTGCACTGCAACGCTAGGCGCGAGACCTAAAAACGTACACCTTAAATGAAAAATGAATGCAAGTTAAACTAATCAGTGGGAAATCCACTCTTTTACCTTATGAAACCTCTATTGGTTAATGTAGTTGCTGCAGATGTTTGTGTGCAACCAGAGAGCCACAGAATTTAATCCTGATTGGTGTAGTGGGGTAATAGTGACTTGTGAATTTTTAGTGCTACTAGGTTGCAGCATGTGATAGAAAGCACTTTGAATAAGACTGCCACATGATGTGCAAAAAGATTTAGGCTTAGAATAAACAAGGATTGGCATCACCTACACAAGAGCTATTGGCTTTGCCTCAGAACACCAGATGGACCGCCACACAAGCACTCATCCCCAGCAGGTTGGACTACGGCAATACTCTCTATGCCGGAATCTCCAAACAACTCCTACTCAAACTCCAGACCATCCAGAACAGTGGAGTAGAGTGACTCAGAATGGAGTGAAGCAGGGGAGACTGCATTGGAGTATAGGGGTGTAGAGTGTAATGACAGAGTAAAGTGGTGTAGAGTGCAGTGGCATAGAGTGCAGTGGTGCGGAGTAGGTTAGAGTGATGTACAGTGGACTGGCATAGGGGTGTAGAGTGGAGCATTACAGAGTAGAGTGTGTTGGCACAGAGTGCAGTTGCGGAGTGGTGTAGAATAGAGAGGCATAGAGTGCATTGGCAAAGAATAGAGTGTTGAAGAGAAGAGCGCAGCTGCGGCCCACCCTAATGGGCTGAGGGGCCACGCCCCCTCACCTTTTGCCCAAAAATAAGCATGTCTATCAGGCTGACCAAAGATAAGCCTGACATACACTCTTTATTTTCAATTCATGCAATCTTCAGCTAGACATGTGCTAAATGTGCAGGCTCCTGGTTGCCTGAGCTGAACTTTGCCAGGGCTGAAGATATCACAGAACCTGTGGGCATGACCTCTTCAGCCTCAAAGCCCTCCCCCTCGTGATGAGGAGGAGCATCACTGATTGCCTTAGACCTGGGCACTTCAGTTCTAAGCCCTGAAGAACCCAGGGTTGAGTGTCAATCACTGGCACCTCATCACAGAGTGTGGTAGGGCCAGCAGTCTCACTGACCCCATAGCACTCTGATGAGTGAGGGACTGCTGCCTTCCTTCACGTGATGTCTGGTAGGTTTTGACTTAAAATATGCTTCCAAAAGGTAGATTTTGTAATGTACCAGTCTGGTGGCTTAGTGGATGAATGTATTCACTGTGGGGGCCTGTGTTTAACCTCATGGTTGTAAAGTAGTTCGTCCTTTGTCAACACAACCAATATAAAACCCAGATACACATTGTAAACACCATCCACTCTCAAATGAAACTGAGATTCTCACACTCAATTACTCAGGATATACTGTTTTGTCCAATAGAAAATTATTGCCACTAATAAAATCACATCAATCATAAATACAATTATTAAAAATTCAATTTATTAATACGTTTGTGCACTAAATTTTTTTCCCCTTTTATTTAAAATAAAACATGTATTATTAAAAAATCATCATTTTATACTAAAAACCAAACATATTAAAACCATTCATCAATACAACAGTTCATAGAAACAATTATCAAAAAATAGCAGCATGAGAGAAAACAAATAACACTGAAAGACATTCAAATTTGTCGTTTGTCGTTTTTTAACGCACAAACGTATTAATAAATTGAATTTTTAATAATTGTATTTATGATTGATGTGATTTTATTAGTGGCAATAATTTTCTATTGGACAAAACAGTATATCCTGAGTAATTGAGTGTGAGAATCTCAGTTTCATTTGAGAGTGGATGGTGTTTACAATGTGTATCTGGGTTTTATATTGGTTGTGTTGACAAAGGACGAACTACTTTACAGTTTTGGAGAACCCCAGTCCTTTGGTCACAAAGGGTCCCTCTCTTTGTTTTATATATCTTCTGTACAGCCAATTGGTTGGAGACGTTAGCTTTTATTGTGGTTATTATACCCATAAGATTATATATACATATTAGTATGGACGTTTTTAAAACTTTCGGATTTTCGGAAGATCAGTTTAATAGGTTAATCAATCAGAATCCTCGTATTAATGGTAAAACTAATTTTAATCCATCGAATGGTGAGCAACTAATCAAAGTCCTCAACCTTAAGACAAAATATATCATGCGGAATTCCTTGTAGAATATTTAAAAACAGGAGTCATTCCGATTGGACTCCAGGTTAGAAATGAGCCAGGTCTGTTTATTGATAACAGAAAGTTTTTAGAAACCTGGACTCTAATAGCAAATCGATGTAGCCGAGACTGGATTATTCTTGTTATTGAAACTGCACAAGAAGTCCTAATTATTGAAAGAAAAGAGATTGAGGAGTTAGAAACCAAGATTAGGGAAAGCACAGCTCTAGAGGAGGCAAAAAAAAAGAAAATTGAAGAATTAGAGCAAGAAGCGAGTGGATATAGAGAGTATTTGATTAATAAGAAATCTAATAAATTGAAGAAAGATTTGCACAAATATAATGTAGAGTCTGTGTATCCGTACTTAGGTAAAGATTATTACACTCAAAGAAATCAAAGATGGGATAGACCCCCACAGCAGAGACCGATGTACTCTCGAGGTAGGAATCAACGAGTAACATTTTCAGACACATCAGGGTCTAGTAGTGAAGAGGATGATTTCAATAAAGATAAGCAAGGCAGAGGAGGAACAAGTACTGATTATGAACCTTTTTTAGGGCAGAGACAAAGGAGAGGTCAGAGGAATTTTCAGAACCAGGAGAGGGGAGCTCAAGGGCGGGGTTACCCCCAGCAGGAGCAGGGCAGGAGTTATACACAACAGGACTATCTGAAAACCCGGAACCAAAGATATTGGAGATAAATAAATTCCCAATTATTAACCTTTCCCAGAGAATCCTAACGAAATTAGAACAGGAAGTCCTGGAAAAGGGATTTAGTTTTGCCCCTAGTGTGAATCTAAATAAATTTGAATTATTTAACAGATTTAAAAGCCCTGTTTAGGAAAATAAGATTGAAAAGATTTTTTGAAAACAAGGATTATTTACCACCACATAATGTTTCTGGATTGAAACCTAAGGGGCCGATTCCGATTCGGGCCGGAAAAAGCACCGACCGACTCGGATCCGGAAAAAATACCGACCGACACGTACCAGTGGCGCCCGACACGCCAAGTACGATGCAAGCCGCGATAAATCCGACCGACACGTCAGGAAACCAAGCCGACCGACCGAGCCGCTCGGAAAATAGCAATCCGGCCGGAAAAACACGCGAATCCAACCGACCGACACGCACCCGGAACAAATCCGACCGAATCGTACCCGCCAACTCCAACCCGCAAAGTACGATGCAAGGCGCGAAAAACACGACCGAGTCGGACGGAGGACAAGCCGTACGACCGACACGCATACAAAACCGAGCCGAAGCAACACAATACACCGCGACCGACGCGTACGCAGCATACAAAACTGCACAAACACAGCGTGAACGAAACGGAAAACACCGTACGAGACCAATGCAGGGTCCGACTCGGTCACAAGAACGTTTCCAACATACACAAACAGCACAAAGGAAAAATCAACCAAAAAAAGGCCAAACAAGCAATTACCAAGCCAATAAATACTGGGGGGGGTGGGGACAGAGAACAAAGACACACCCACAACTCCACCTATATAAAGGACACAAATCACTACCATGAGCCTTTGCAAATGCCATTTCACTGCCAGCACCCAAGAGAAAGCAACCACACACCCACAGCTCATCCCTCACACAAGCCACACACCATCAGCACACCAACAAATACCTACCTCACATACACCCAGCAAAACACACACTCACACACCCTCACCTGCACACCAACACACACATCACTCACCATCACCACCCATCACCATGCCCCCCAAGAAGAATCCCAAGTTCCTAGATTGTGAATTGGAAGTCCTGGTAGACGAGATCCTCAGGGTGGAGCCACAGCTGTTTGGCACTCTGGTCCAACAGACCCCCATGTCGCAGAAAACCAAGATGTGGGAGAGGATCATCAACAGGGTGAACGCCCAATCATCATGTCGGCGCACAAAGACGGACATCCAGAACAGGTGGTATGACGTGCGCAGGAGGGTACGGGACCTGCTGAAGATAGACTACAGCAACAGCCAACAGACCGGCAGTGGCCCTCCTGCCAAGCCAATATACCTCAGGCCCTGGGAGGAGAAGGTGCGGGCCATCCTTCCGCCAGTGAGCGTATATGGACTAGAGAACATCCCAGAGCCTGGTGAGTACACAACAAATGTACACAATAAACTGCCACAAAACACACACATCACTGTCAAGGGGAGAGTCAAACCATGCACACATAGCAATTACACAGCAACTAGAACAGAATCATCCCAAAATGTGTATGTCAGTCAGATAAACACAACACATGCCATCAAAAAAGTCACATCCAACTGTGCCAACACATGTACAAACACAACCACAACTACAGCTAGGCAGTGGCACAAATAGAACTAACACACACATCCACACATGTAGCCACCACAACAACACCAACACACAGTGAAGACCACTCAAAGGAAGGAATTCTGTGTATGCTGGCCAAGTCAGTGTAGCCAATAGCATCATGGGAGTCGCAGTCACACATATTGCCCCCCCACAACTGTCCCATCAACACCACCCTGAACCATGCTCACATCACAGGGAGTGGAGAAGGACTCACAAGATGGCTGACACTGGCTACTGCTGTGGGGAGCACAAGGCCCTGCTGCCAACTGTGCACCAACAAACAGCAGGACACCACTGACTGACATCCTGAGAGACAACTTACACTCCCTGCAATGCAAGCACGTTCCATGGTGGGCTATCTGGCTGGCTGGGTGGGAAGGGGGACTTGCAGCACTGACTATAGTCACCAGCACCTCCCCTCACACCCCCCAACACAAACTCCACAGTACCCACCTGGTAGAATGCAATGCCCTCCATCCTAACACAAGATCCCACAAAGCACCACCACCCTGGGTTATGTTGTGTGAAGCACAGGGACACTCTTGGGACTCTTAGCCAAACAACTGCCAGGACAACACTCCCAGCCATCCTGTCAGCACAGCCAGCCCACCCCACAGGGAAGCAGAGTCAAAAGGAAGGAAGCATGGGCATGCTGGGAAGGGGGTGGAGGCAATAGCATGATGGGAGACGTAGTCACAGACATAGCTCACCCCCACAACTGTCCCATCAACACCACCCTGAACCATGCTCACATCACAGGGAGTGGAGAAGGACTCACAAGATGGCTGACACTGGCTACTGCTGTGGGGAGCACAAGGCCCTGCTGCCAACTGTGCACCAACAAACAGCAGGACACCACTGACTGACATCCTGAGAGACAACTTACACTCCCTGCAATGCAAGCACGTTCCATGGTGGGCTATCTGGCTGGCTGGGTGGGAAGGGGGACTTGCAGCACTGACTATAGTCACCAGCACCTCCCCTCACACCCCCCCAACACAAACTCCACAGTACCCACCTGGTAGAATGCAATGCCCTCCATCCTAACACAAGATCCCACAAAGCACCACCACCCTGGGTTATGTTGTGTGAAGCACAGGGACACTCTTGGGACTCTTAGCCAAACAACTGCCAGGACAACACTCCCAGCCATCCTGTCAGCACAGCCAGCCCACCCCACAGGGAAGCAGAGTCAAAAGGAAGGAAGCATGGGCATGCTGGGAAGGGGGTGGAGGCAATAGCATGATGGGAGTCGTAGTCACAGACATAGCTCACCCCCACAACTGTCCCATCAACACCACCCTGAACCATGCTCACATCACAGGGAGTGGAGAAGGACTCACAAGATGGCTGACACTGGCTACTGCTGTGGGGAGCACAAGGCCCTGCTGCCAACTGTGCACCAACAAACAGCAGGACACCACTGACTGACATCCTGAGAGACAACTTACACTCCCTGCAATGCAAGCACGTTCCATGTTGGGCTATCTGGCTGGCTGGGTGGGAAGGGGGACTTGCAGCACTGACTATAGTCACCAGCACCTCCCCTCACACCCCCCCAACACAAACTCCACAGTACCCACCTGGTAGAATGCAATGCCCTCCATCCTAACACAAGATCCCACAAAGCACCACCACCCTGGGTTATGTTGTGTGAAGCACAGGGACACTCTTGGGACTCTTAGCCAAACAACTGCCAGGACAACACTCCCAGCCATCCTGTCAGCACAGCCAGCCCACCCCACAGGGAAGCAGAGTCAAAAGGAAGGAAGCATGGGCATGCTGGGAAGGGGGTGGAGGCAATAGCATGATGGGAGTCGTAGTCACAGACATAGCTCACCCCCACAACTGTCCCATCAACACCACCCTGAACCATGCTCACATCACAGGGAGTGGAGAAGGACTCACAAGATGGCTGACACTGGCTACTGCTGTGGGGAGCACAAGGCCCTGCTGCCAACTGTGCACCAACAAACAGCAGGACACCACTGACTGACATCCTGAGAGACAACTTACACTCCCTGCAATGCAAGCACGTTCCATGTTGGGCTATCTGGCTGGCTGGGTGGGAAGGGGGACTTGCAGCACTGACTATAGTCACCAGCACCTCCCCTCACACCCCCCCAACACAAACTCCACAGTACCCACCTGGTAGAATGCAATGCCCTCCATCCTAACACAAGATCCCACAAAGCACCACCACCCTGGGTTATGTTGTGTGAAGCACAGGGACACTCTTGGGACTCTTAGCCAAACAACTGCCAGGACAACACTCCCAGCCATCCTGTCAGCACAGCCAGCCCACCCCACAGGGAAGCAGAGTCAAAAGGAAGGAAGCATGGGCATGCTGGGAAGGGGGTGGAGGCAATAGCATGATGGGAGTCGTAGTCACAGACATAGCTCACCCCCACAACTGTCCCATCAACACCACCCTGAACCATGCTCACATCACAGGGAGTGGAGAAGGAATCACAAGATGGCTGACACTGGCTACTGCTGTGGGGAGCACAAGGCCCTGCTGCCAACTGTGCACCAACAAACAGCAGGACACCACTGACTGACATCCTGAGAGACAACTTACACTCCCTGCAATGCAAGCACGTTCCATGTTGGGCTATCTGGCTGGCTGGGTGGGAAGGGGGACTTGCAGCACTGACTATAGTCACCAGCACCTCCCCTCACACCCCCCCAACACAAACTCCACAGTACCCACCTGGTAGAATGCAATGCCCTCCATCCTAACACAAGATCCCACAAAGCACCACCACCCTGGGTTATGTTGTGTGAAGCACAGGGACACTCTTGGGACTCTTAGCCAAACAACTGCCAGGACAACACTCCCAGCCATCCTGTCAGCACAGCCAGCCCACCCCACAGGGAAGCAGAGTCAAAGGAAGGAAGCATGGGCATGCTGGGAAGGGGGTGGAGGCAATAGCATGATGGGAGTCGTAGTCACAGACATAGCTCACCCCCACAACTGTCCCATCAACACCACCCTGAACCATGCTCACATCACAGGGAGTGGAGAAGGACTCACAAGATGGCTGACACTGGCTACTGCTGTGGGGAGCACAAGGCCCTGCTGCCAACTGTGCACCAACAAACAGCAGGACACCACTGACTGACATCCTGAGAGACAACTTCCACTCCCTGCAATGCAAGCACGTTCCATGTTGGGCTATCTGGCTGGCTGGGTGGGAAGGGGGACTTGCAGCACTGACTATAGTCACCAGCACCTCCCCTCACACCCCCCCAACACAAACTCCACAGTACCCACCTGGTAGAATGCAATGCCCTCCATCCTAACACAAGATCCCACAAAGCACCACCACCCTGGGTTATGTTGTGTGAAGCACAGGGACACTCTTGGGACTCTTAGCCAAACAACTGCCAGGACAACACTCCCAGCCATCCTGTCAGCACAGCCAGCCCACCCCACAGGGAAGCAGAGTCAAAAGGAAGGAAGCATGGGCATGCTGGGAAGGGGGTGGAGGCAATAGCATGATGGGAGACGTAGTCACAGACATAGCTCACCCCCACAACTGTCCCATCAACACCACCCTGAACCATGCTCACATCACAGGGAGTGGAGAAGGACTCACAAGATGGCTGACACTGGCTACTGCTGTGGGGAGCACAAGGCCCTGCTGCCAACTGTGCACCAACAAACAGCAGGACACCACTGACTGACATCCTGAGAGACAACTTACACTCCCTGCAATGCAAGCACGTTCCATGGTGGGATAACTGACTGGGTGGGTGGGTGGGTGGGAAGGAGGTCTGGCTGTCAACCAAACACAATCAATGCAGACCATGTTCACACCCCAGAGAATACATAGAAATGCCCAAATAATGCAGGACAATGTGCCACACCAATATCAACCCCTGACTGTGACGACTTAGGACAATACAATGTACAGGCCCGCACCCCGAGGCACAGTCACAACTGTCAGGTGTGTCAACCACTGATGCCTGCAGAAACATGACATACATTGTTTGTGTCTCCCAAAAACAGGTGATGATAGGGACACAGCAGCAGACGCTGAGGAGTCCCAGTCCCAGGCTCAAGAGGATGCCGAGCTCACTGGCGTCGTACAGCCTCTGTCCTCCTCGGACGATGAAGAACAACCTGGCACATCCGGTGCAAGTCAACATGCTGCACCAGCAGGACCACCAGCTGCAGCACCAGCAGGTCCACCAGCTGCACCCCCTGCACCCACCCCTCCAACGACTGTCACCACGAATACCATCCCTGCCGACATGGACAGAATAAGGAACAACACCAGCGCAGTGACCCTGGACCAACCTGGGGCCATGGACACCACCACCACCACCAACCCCCAAGGTGGACCAGGGTTATCTGTGCGTGCAACTGCACACACTGCACATGTCAGCAGGGGTGGTGGGAGGGGTGGGAGACAGAGGTCGCTGCTTGCAGACGTTGCTGGTGTGCATGAAGACCCACAACTGGTACGCATAGCTGATGCGTACCAGTCCAGCACCGGAGAGCTCAGCCAGGTAGTGGGGCTCCTCAGAGACATCAAACAGCAGCAGGCTGCCCATCATGCCCGCTTGGACTCCCACATGTCCCAAGTGGAGTCACACATGTCACGTGTGGACTCCCACATGTCACGTGTGGACTCCCACATGACCCGCGTGGAGTCCAAGTGGGATGTACTACATGAGATGACGGCGGTGCACAGGGACATTTTACAATGCCTCCGCCAGATGAACAGCAACCAGTCCACACCTCCCTGTGTGCCAACAACATCTGGTACCGAACAAACTGCAACTGCCACAGGGAGGGAGGAGGACTCTGGCGGAGAGTCCCCTGCACCGCAGCAGCCTGCACTTGAGGGCCCCCCCCAAGAAGAGGGGTCGTCCGAGGAGGGGAAAGTGAGAGGCTGATGGCCAAGCGCAACTCCCAGGAAGCCTGAACCTGTTCTGGATTTTCGCCTTTGTGCACAGACTGTTCACCCTGTTGATGGCAACACTACTCCCACACATTGCATGGGGAGTATAAGTTGGAACAATGTGTCAGACAACAGTGGCCCCGATACTGGGGATCCTGTCTACCTGGACTTTCTATTCATCTAGGAACTTGGGATTGCAAGATTCATGTACAGCACAATCCATCCTATGCACTATTATCACAATAAACACACTAATACACCATACTTGCCTCTGTCGTGATTCCAACGTGGGTGCTGTTATGGGGATGATGAACTGCAAAATTACACAGTGTATGCGAACTGCAACAGCAAGGACAACACAGGCATGTGAGTACAGGCAACGTGACACATATGAGGGAGACACACCACCAGGGCTACACAACACATACACACCTAGGCCATCTGACTCATTGCCTACACTGATGTTGCCAGGGAAGACGGTGCAATGCACAGACACCACACCCATTCCCAGTTGTAGTCAAGTAGCCCACAGGTGCAGTAAGCAAATGGCAGTCAAATGTGTGACCACAGACAACGCACATCACTAAGTGAAGCACAGGTTTATTACACAGTAGCAACATGCCGTAACCACTACAGATGCAAGGTAACCCCACCTGGTAGCGGGCACACAGTCAACAACTGTAGACAGAAGGAAGTCCATGGGTGTGGCGCACATCACCTGTAGGGACACAACAGCTACCAGCCTGGATGTGCAATCACGTCGTCGGTGGACACAGTTCACCAAACGAATCTGAAAGTACCCTGTGAAGGACAGAAATGACACACAGTCAAAAGCAATGCAGTACAGGACAGAACAGCAAAACTCATGCACAATACATGTTACAAGATACCCACCCAGAACCAAGTTAGCATGTCAACACTGTTGGGGAGTACAGCCCACCTGTCACCACACATCGCAACACACATCCTGTCAAGTAGCCCATGGACACACTCCAACAGCACCAGAGCACCACCCACACATCATGCCAACTCACATCATTCACATGACACCTCAGGATACTCACATTCAGCTAAAGAAGTTGGTGATGAGCTGTGTGCGGACATCACCATCACCATCATCATCATCATCGTCACTGGCATCGTGGTCCAGGCCAGGATCCTCCACAGGTGGCGGATGTTGGTCATCGTCATCCTGGATGAGAGGCAACTCCTTCCGCACTGCCAGGTTGTGGAGCATGCAGCAGACGATGATAATCTTGCACACTTTCGCAGGGGCATATGGGAGGGACCCTCCGGTCTTGTCCAGGCAGCGGAAGCGGCTCTTCAGGAGACCAAAGGTCCGCTCAATCACTCTCCTGGTCCGACCATGTGCCTCATTGTAGCGCATCTGGGCAGGTGTCACAGGGTTCCTGAGGGGTGTCAGCAACCACGGCATGTTGGGGTATCCCGAGTCACCTACGGACAGACAAGTGCACATCAGCTGACTTGGAAAAGTGGGCGGAATACTACAGATCAGATCACACACAATGGCACAAAGTCAGTACACACCGACAAGCCAGGCACGCTGGTTCTGCATCTGTGCCATCAACCTGGGGATGCGACTACTCCTCATCACAAAGGCATCGTGTGCTGAACCAGGGAAACGGGCACACACGTGTGTGATGGTCATGTCTGCAAGACACACCACCAGTGCATTGACCGAGTGGTAGTGCTTGCGGTTCCTGTAGGCCTGCTCCTGGGCCTGTGGTGGTACCAAAGCCACATGTGTCCCATCAATGGAGCCAATGACATGCGGCATCCTCCCCAGGGCATAAAAGTCACTCTTCACGTCAGTGAGTCGTCGCAGTCTAGGGAAATAGATGTACCGGTTCAGGAAGAGCAACATTGCCGCCAAAACATCGCGGAGCACACGGCTGAACATGGTCTGTGACATCCCACCAGCAGACGCCACAGTATGTTGGAAGGTACCGGTGGCAAAGAAGTGTAGGGCTGCCATCACCTTCACCTTGGGGGTCAGCGCTGTAGGATACGGCCGGCCAGGCTGCAAATGTGGGGACAACTGCACTGCCAAATCCTCAATCAGCTGCCTGGTGAAGCGGTACCGTCGGATGCTGTCCCGTTCCACCATCGTTGCCAGGTCTGGGAATGGCCGATGGACAGCAGGAGCCCTGCAGTGCAGAGGAGAAGTAAGCAAGATCGTCAGTCACCCCACATATGCGGCATTGAACACACTCAAGATCCCAACATACATCATCATGAGGCACAACTACATGAAGTGTGCAGTACCGGAACGACATTTATGGTACATACATGGCCAACATCTGTCAACACGGTCCTACAGGTGGCATCAATTTGTCCCAGGTTGGCCCATTGGATATCATGATGCTGTGTCACAGTCACCCCCCAGTGACATGTGAGGACAGATGTGCCCCAGGCACCACAGCTCAACGACAGGCACATTCCCAGGGACCCTGTAATGCCACATGGACACTGGCATCACCTGGAGTATCATGTGTACACCACAACAAAACAAACATGACCCCCACAGGTAGTGGCCACACTTGCCATGGCAGGAGAGCCATGGACGTCTGTGACACACACGCACAACATCAGAGTCCATGCACACACAACGTGGATGTGGAGACTGTCTCCCATTGTGCACATGAAATCAGAGACATTGTAAACACTACATGCACAAAGACTGTGGAGGGCCATCACTATTGTGCCACTGGGACACCCTGGCTCAAACATACCGTCCCACATGGGACTCACGGGGTATGTGACATGACATACACAAACACCACTGTGAAATGTGACCATGGCACATGCACAGATATGAACAGTTGCACATCACAGTGGTCACGTACACGTAACACCCATGATCCTGTCCCCATGAACACGTGCACAGCCTGGGGGTGGCTGCCCACAGGTGACACCCACAGGACAACATGTACACCAACATACACACAATAGGAAATGCAGCCTTACATGCCTTATGATAAGGTTTGGACAGGCTGTCGTGATGTAGGTGTGCCCCTCACTCCCTGGGAGCTATCTGTGGCTGGCATATGTCCATCTGAGACAGGCATGCTGACATATGCCAGTCACATGTACAGTGATGCGTTGTACTGCAATGGACCGATCGGTGCCTCCGGCCGGCCCATTGCATTCAATGTGTGCGGGTACGCGTTGTACCCCTGTGCGCGTTGAACAGCAATGGACCGATCGGTGCCTCCGGCCGGCCCATTGCTTTCAATGTGTGCGGGTACGCGTTGTACCCCTGTGCGCGTTGAACAGCAATGGACCGATCGGTGCCTCCGGCCGGCCCATTGCTTTCAATGTGTGCGGGTACGCGTTGTACCCCTGTGCGCGTTGAACAGCAATGGACCGATCGGTGCCTCCGGCCGGCCCATTGCATTCAATGTGTGCGGGTACGCGTTGTACCCCTGTGCGCGTTGTACTGCAATGGACCGATCGGTGCCTCCGGCCGGCCCATTGCATTCAATGTGTGCGGGTACGCGTTGTACCCCTGTGCGCGTTGAACAGCAATGGACCGATCGGTGCCTCCGGCCGGCCCATTGCATTCAATGTGTGCGGGTACGCGTTGTACCCCTGTGCGCGTTGTACTGCAATGGACCGATCGGTGCCTCCGGCCGGCCCATTGCATTCAATGTGTGCGGGTACGCGTTGTACCCCTGTGCGCGTTGAACAGCAATGGACCGATCGGTGCCTCCGGCCGGCCCATTGCTTTCAATGTGTGCGGGTACGCGTTGTACCCCTGTGCGCGTTGAACAGCAATGGACCGATCGGTGCGCACCCATTGACAATGGGCTTGCCTGGCAACGGACGCGTTTTTGAATATTCGAACGAGTCGGTTGCTGGAAAATCAGTTGGTCACCCACAACAATGTTGCAAAATAATGTATGTCATGAAGTTGAAGATTTGAAGGATGCTGTGGGCGTGTTTTGGTGCTGCTATTCCATGGATTGGCCAGATTCAGAAGATGCAAACGACTTGGACCTATCACTTTGGACACAAGGGACAGTATCTGCCTCTCCAGCACATATATATTGCTGCATGTTCCCCTGAGAGCCCACTTGCCTGCACTACATGCTCCAGGACGACATCTGCCACTGCACTGCTGCTGTCTCTGCCCCTCTGGACCCTGCAATGGCACGTACTGTGGAGAGAGCCCCAGCCTTCAGCCTTGAAGAGAACCAGGCCCTGCTGGACAGCCTACTTCCACAGTACAGCAAGCTGTATGGGACACCAGGGGAGCAGGTGAGTGTTCTGTGCACTGCCTTTCTGAATGTGCATTTTGTCTGACTAGCAAGGCTGAGAGTCAGCACACCACTGGCTAGCAGGCTCACTGAGTAGTTGTCACCCCCCATAGTGTGTAGTGACTTGCACTGGACAGGTATGGTGCAGTGACAGTGCTTCTGAACAGGGTTTTACTCCCCATGCTATGATACCATGTAGTGACTTCTGGAAAACTGTCCATGGGCAGCCGTGCACTGCCTGGGTACACCATGTGCCCCTGTGATTGCGACATGTATATGCAACTGTGTCATGCACGGATATGTTGCATGTGTAGTAATGTCCTTATCACTTTGTCATCCTGACAGGCTTCTGCCCATCGGAAGCATGAGATCTGGAAGGACATCGTCCGGGCTGTCCGGTCCGTGGGGGTCTACAAGCGCCGGATCCGCAACTGCCAAAAGAGGTGGCAGGACCTTCGGGGCTGGACCCGGAGGATTGCACGGGTCCAGCTGAAGCTGTCGCCTCCTCGCAGGAGGGGCGGAACACGGACCCTGACCCCCCACATGCTCAGGATCCTGGCGGTGGTCTTTCCAGACCTGGATGGGCAGCTGAAGGCCAGAGAGCAGCAAGGAGGGGGTGAGTCAAAGACTGCACTGTGTACTCTGTCTAACATGTTATGTGCCCTCCTCGGGCCAGGTTGAACTGCCACAGTACAGCAGTCATGTTGTCCAGGAGCCATGTCCCTCTATTGTGCACTGCCCACTCCTCATCTGATACCCAGGTGTGGCCCTTACATGCAGGGAATTCTGTCACTTAGGACTGTGTCCTTGCAGTTTGCTTGACTCAAGGTGGGAGACAGCATCTGTTTCCCTGACTCTGTGGTGGGCATCATGGGTGGGTCCATTGCTTACACAATGCCTGTATTCTGACATGTAGGGTAGTGTCACAGGTCTCCCATATGTCCAATAGGTATGACCTGGACAGATGAGGGTTAAGAGGATGTGTTGTGGGGGGATGTACATGTGCACTTGTGCAGCTCCAGGACTTGCATTCCCCATGACCTACTATTGTGACACAGTGCAGAGTGTTGTTGTCTGGCTGCAAAGTCATACATCACTGAGACAGTGATGTATGACTTTGCAGTCATGCCTCCGCCATGGCATGTGTCTACTGATTGGTGATCCTGCAGGGGAGTGACATGTGCTACATGCACACCATAGTGGCGCTGGCTATCAGGACATGGGTGCATCATGGTGTCTGTCGCTGGTATGCATCACATGCATTTCCTATTTGACTCTGGGCATCCCTTACATCCGTAAACCTGTACTGACTCAGTGGCAAGAGCTGTGATGTGTCCACACCGTGTCCTCTGCACTGTCCAACTACTGTGTACTTGGTGCATGTGTCAACACTGGGGTGTTGCAATCCAACAGACACCAGACAGATGGGTGCAAGGCCATGTGGGATGTGAGTGCCATGCTTGGCATCAGACTGACAATTGACTTCTCCTGTTCAATTAGTGCACTTTTAGCAATGTACAACTAATGATGCCAGGGCTTGCTCTGTGATGTGCTGTGCTCACAGTGGTGTGTGCGTTATGTGCAGGTGACTGATGTCTGTCTGTTTCCCCATTGTTTGCAGATACATCCACGGCCACGGAAGGGGACAGCTCCACGGACCAGGAGGAGCCGGAGAGCCAGACTGGGTCAGCAGCCGAGGAGTGGTCGGAGGGACCCAGTGGCACGGAGGGCGAGGGGAGCCACACCGAGGAGTCCTCAGCAGCATCCACCTCAGCTGAGGACCAGAGCAACTCGGAGGATGACTCCCTTGTGGAGGCGGGTGTCAGCAGCCACCACACCCCAGCTAGTGTTGCTGTCCCCGCCACCACCAGCACCACCACCGCCCTCCCATCGGCTCCCATTCCCCAGGTCCGTGGAGGCTCCCATGTCCGGGAGCGTGTCTCCTTTGGGCCAGGCACCGCACCCCCTGCCCCTGTGTCCCCTGCTGCCCTGAGTGAGGAGTCTGTGTACCTCCTTCGCCAGCTCCATGTAGGGCAGACAGCCATGCTGAGTGTCCTCCATGCGCACACCGCGCTGTTGACTCAGCTGGTGTCGTTCATGGAGGGCATCTCATCGGGCATGTCTGACCTACAGAGGGGCAATAGGTCCATGGACTCCTCCCTGACGGCAGCAGTGTCCCTCCTCAAACGGTCCCTCACCCCTCCTGCCTTTGCTCCATCCACACTCCCCAGCACCTTACCCATCCCAGGCACACACACACTGGCACACACCAGCACACACACATCCAGCACACTGACACACACGCCAATGACAAAACGCACACGCAAGCACATTCAGGGGACTGAAGCCAGACTCACAGGGGATGGGGCCCTGGAACACACACACGCATCCACATGCACTGCGCAGTCCTCAGTTCCCTCTCCCTCCAAAGCACCCTCCCTTGCCTCACCTGCAACCCCAAAGTCACAGCAGCTCTTCCTCTGTGACCTCGGCCTCTTCCCCACCGATGAAGCTGCTCCAGCATCCCGGGGAAGAGGAAGCCCACCCACACGGAGCAGAGTGCCCCTCGCCCCCGGACACCCTCCCCCAGGCGCAGACGGACTGAGGCCCCCACCCGCAAGTCCCCCCGGAGTGCTAAGAGCAAGACCCCGCCACCGCCCTGCAGCTCAGGCACAAGGTCTCCGTCCTCCATCCCTCAGGCCCCCACTGCACAGGTGCCCCCACCACACCCTGCCCCAGGTTCCCCCACCCACAGATATACCATCCCCAAGATGCTCCGGCCTTCTCCCCTGCCACTTGCTCTCCCAGCACCACACCCCCGCTGCGCTTGTCTGTGCCACTGATGTGGTGAGGGTGTCCTCCCCTCTGTCCAACCCACCTTGCCTGTTCCCCATTCTCCTCCCCTGGAGGTAGGCACTGCAGTGGAGTCCACTACCGCCCTGTCTGACTTGGGCACTGCAGTGGCGGACCTGTCCACCCCATCTGCAGGGTCCACTGCAGTTGTGCCGGCACCCACGACATCTGTGTCATGCCCCCCAGTTGTGCCGGCACACACCATGTCAGACACCTCCACTGCAGTTGTCAGTGGCTCTCCAGCACCCACCACCCCTTCCCTGACTCCCCCTGGTGAGCCCTGATCCTGTCCCTGCGGTGCCTGGCCTGCCCCCCGGTTGCCCCTCCTAGTGGATTGTCCCTGGTATTGTGCAGGCATGCGTAGGGTGACATCTGCCAGTGTCACCCTGTTTGAACTTTGACAATGGACTGGCCATTGGCCTTTGCTCTTTTTCAGGACTTCGTTTGGCCTCAACACATATGCTGAATAAAGCAACTTTCTTTTCTCTAGTGCTCATGCTTCAGATGTACATGTTGTTGGTGCAGCTAACCATGCCCTTGCTGCAGTGATGGTGATATCTGGTCTCATGATTATGAAGTGTTACTGTGCAGGAACCCATGTGGTCCAGGGGGAATGTGTCCTATCATGTGGTGTATCCATGTCATCAATAGCAGCATCTGAGGGTGTCATGTGTTCAGTATTTGGCAATGGGTTTCCTACTTACATTGGCAATTTCACATCTGTGGCTTCCACCCCTGCACATCTGTTGTGCCTGCCATCGTTGCATTTGTCTACTTCCCTGACCGTGTTGCCATCTCCAGTGGACATGCAGGTTTGGGCATCAATGGGGAGGGACTCATCCGTGTAGTCAGTGCAACATTGCTATACAAGTGTGTTGGATCTGTGCTGATGATTCCGTTGGCACATCCATGACCAGGCTGATGTGATGGGAGCCCTCATTTGGTGCTAATTGTTGATTGTGTGACCAAGTGCTCAGCTGACATGATGGGGCCCTACTGAGGCAACATATGGCACAGCTTTCCTCACACAGGAGTGGAGTCCCCTCATGGCAGTGTGTACACGTGTGACATTGCCTGCGCCCAAGGTGTGTGTTGTATGTGCATGTCTGTGTGTTCACTTCCATTCATCTGCGCATGCTGTGATCCCTAGTGTTGTACCTGTTTGTGATGCTTGCTGACTTGAGCTATGTTCCCCCAAAGTCTTCTCCCTGTGTTCTCTGTGATGTGGGTGCATGGCACATTACTGGTCATCAGGGTGTCACCCATAGGTGTGTTTGCTGTCAGGGCAGAGTTTGTGTGCTGACGCAGATGGGTCACAGTCAGGTTTCCCTTTGGCACTTGTTGTTTGCCCCTGTCATGTGATTTCCAGTTTGTGTTATCTTTCAGTGATTGTGACACGTTGTGTGTGTGACTGCTGGCACTCCTTAGGGTCCGGGCTGCAATGTTGGTTGTTGTCTATGTGTGTTCTTTGTGGGTGACCTTGGTTTCTTCATTGGTGTGTGACTGTGGCTGGGATCCCATTGGTCGGTGTGGTATTGCCGTCATGTCCATGTACAGCGTAGTGTGCAGTGTGTCAGACATTCAGGAGTCTTGTTGAGTGTCCATGTGTGATGTGTTTCTACACCTTGGTTCCCACCCACCACCCTGGAATAGTAATGGGTGCATGTGCAATGTCACCAGTGCATGTGTACTTCACTGCTGCACATTGTTGGAGGTCGAGGGGTGTGGTGTTGAGTGTGTGCAGATGAGAGTTGTTGCCCGGCTAGTCCCCTGCCTCCATGTTGGCCTTGGCTTACTGGCCATGCTGATTGATTTGTGCTTGTGTAGGTGTGATGGTAGTTAGTTGCTCAGGACACCTGACTGTGGTTCACAGTGTGAACGACATTTAGCTTTGTCATCACAGTGGTATTTTTCTTCAGCCCAGGGTCACCACATTGTGGGGGCCCTGGGGGTGGTGCTGTGGTGTGTCTGTGACTTGCTGTGTCAGTTGTTGTTCCTACGTGCCTGTGTGACATGTGTGTTTTGTGCTCCCTCTCACCTGTCAATGCCTGCTTGCCCACATAGGGGATTTGGATCCATGAGTTACCTTAGTGTGGCAGTGTATGCACATCTGTATGATTGGTATTCAGCTCTCCTCATGTGTTGTGTTGTTGCCTGGGGACAATGGCACCCCCACCCCTCACCTGCTGTGTATGATGACAGTGTTGGTCTGCCTGTTTGTGTTTGTGCATCTGCACCACTGCATTGGCATATCTTGGGTGTGCCATTGGCTGTATGTTGTTTGGTGTGTTTCCCCTGCTGTCCCTGGGACTCCTAGGTCATCGGTCAGCACAGTGATCATGGTTTGTGTGTCCCATTGCTGCCATGGTATGGTATCTGTTCACCTCACATCTGCTGTCTCCACAGGGTATCTGCATTTGTGTGCCCATTGGTGCAAATATGTGGTTCTGCATTCTGATGGTCACTTCTGTCATTGTGTCATTGATGACTGTTGACGGTCTCAGCCACCATGGGTGTTGTTTGTCTGCACATGGCCAAAGGAATGTTTCATTTGCACTGCAGTATTTGGCTCCCCCAATTTATGTTGCAATGGGACACATACACTACTTTGCCACAGATGAGTTTTTGGTTCTGTGACCAGGAATGATCCATGCAGTTTGGCAGTTGCAGCTCTTTCTTTGTCAACAATTACCTTTTGGTCACTGTGATGATGAGGGTGTAGACCCCATTGCCACAATGGTCAAAATGTGCTTCAGCTATGGACCCCACACTTGCCTTTTGGTCACTGTGATGATGGGGGTTTAGACCCCATTGCCACAATGGTCAAACTGTGCTTCAGCTATGGACCCCACACTTACCTTTTGGTCACTGTGATGATGGGGGTTTAGGCCCCATTGCCACAATGGTCAAAATGTGCTTCAGCTATGGACCCCACACTTGCCTTTTGGTCACTGTGATGATGGGGGTTTAGGCCCCATTGCCACAATGGTCATGGGCTGCTTGCATTGTGGGTGCCACACACATATATGTGTGGCACATGTGCTAGGGGGTCACATTGTATGTTCAATGTCATGTTCGGTGTTGTAGGCATTTGACACAGCCTGCTCACACGCTTGTCATGGTGGTGGGGGGATGTCTTAATCTTGCATTCCCTAGGTTGTGGTGTGCTTGTTGTGTCATGCATTGTCCATCCTATGAGTGGGGGTGGTAGTAGTGGTAGGCATCCAGCCCCCCTGGCTAAGGGTGGTGGTAGGCATCCAGCCCCCCTGGCTAAGGGTGGTAGTAGTGGTGGGCATCCTGCCCCCTGGCTAAGGGTGGTAGTGGTGGGCATCTGGCACCCCCTGGCTAAGGGTGGTAGTAGTGGTGGGCATCCTGCCCCCCTGGGTGAGGGTGGTAGTAGTGGTAGGCATCCTGCCCCCCTGGTTGAGGGTGGTAGTAGTGGTAGGCATCCAGCCCCCCTGGCTAAGGGTGGTAGTAGTGGTGGGCATCCTGCCCCCTGGGTGAGGGTGGTAGTAGTGGTAGGCATCCTGCCCCCTGGGTGAGGGTGGTAGTAGTGGTAGGCATCCAGCCCCCCTGGCTAAGGGTGGTGGTAGGCATCCAGCCCCCTGGCTAAGGGTGGTAGTAGTGGTGGGCATCCTGCCCCCTGGCTAAGGGTGGTAGTAGTGGTAGGCATCCTGCCCCCCTGGTTGAGGGTGGTAGTAGTGGTAGGCATCCAGCCCCCCTGGCTAAGGGTGGTAGTAGTGGTGGGCATCCTGCCCCCCTGGGTGAGGGTGGTAGTAGTGGTAGGCATCCTGCCCCCCTGGCTAAGGGTGGTAGTAGTGGTGGGCATCCTGCCCCCCTGGGTGAGGGTGGTAGTAGTGGTAGGCATCCTGCCCCCTGGGTGGGGGTGGTAGTAGTGGTAGGCATCCAGCCCCCCTGGCTAAGGGTGGTGGTAGGCATCCAGCCCCCTGGCTAAGGGTGGTAGTAGTGGTGGGCATCCTGCCCCCCTGGGTGAGGGTGGTAGTAGTGGTGGGCATCCTGCCCCCTGGGTGAGGGTGGTAGTAGTGGTAGGCATCCTGCCCCCCTGGCTAAGGGTGGTAGTAGTGGTGGGCATCCTGCCCCCCTGGGTGAGGGTGGTAGTAGTGGTAGGCATCCTGCCCCCCTGGGTGGGGTGGTAGTAGTGGTAGGCATCCAGCCCCCTGGCTAAGGGTGGTGGTAGGCATCCAGCCCCCCTGGCTAAGGGTGGTAGTAGTGGTGGGCATCCTGCCCCCTGGCTAAGGGTGGTAGTAGTGGTAGGCATCCTGCCCCCCTGGTTGAGGGTGGTAGTAGTGGTAGGCATCCAGCCCCCTGGCTAAGGGTGGTAGTAGTGGTGGGCATCCAGCCCCCCTGGCTAAGGGTGGTAGTAGTGGTAGGCATCCTGCCCCCCTGGCTAAGGGTGGTAGTAGTGGTGGGCATCCTGCCCCCCCTGGGTGAGGGTGGTAGTAGTGGTAGGCATCCTGCCCCCTGGCTAAGGGTGGTAGTAGTGGTGGGCATCCTGCCCCCCTGGGTGAGGGTGGTAGTAGTGGTGGGCATCCTGCCCCCCTGGGTGAGGGTGGTAGTAGTGGTAGGCATCCTGCCCCCCTGGGTGGGGGTGGTAGTAGTGGTAGGCATCCAGCCCCCCTGGCTAAGGGTGGTGGTAGGCATCCAGCCCCCCTGGCTAAGGGTGGTAGTAGTGGTGGGCATCCTGCCCCCCTGGGTGAGGGTGGTAGTAGTGGTAGGCATCCTGCCCCCCTGGTTGAGGGTGGTTGGCATCCAGCCCCCCTGGGTTGGGGTGGTGGCGCGCATTCAGGCCCCTGTGTGCATATGTGGCATTGGTGATGGGCATCCCGCCCCTATGGTGCTGCTGTTGCTGGTGTAAGTATATTCAGATTCCCAGTGTATGTGTGTGATGTGTCGTGTACGTGTTGTATGTGTTTTGTGGTTGGTGTCTGACTTACCTTCTGCGCCGTACGCGTCCGTGCCTGTTCCGGTAGTAGATGTAGAATATTGGTATGATCGGGACGAAGGGATTCATGGTTGGTTCGTGTCGTTCGTCCTTCTCGTTGCTTCGCGTCGTCCTCGTCGCTTGGCTTCGTCCTCGTCGCTTCGCGTCGTCCTCGTCGGTGCTGTGTTCGTCTCGTAGCCGTGGATCGTGTTGTGGCGCGATTCGGAGCTTATGTGCGCCTCTCCCGGATGCTTTGACGTGCCGTGCGTAGCGACGGGTTCGGCGCGTACGGAAAGCGCATCGTACTTGTCCGGCCGGACGGGGCTGCATTTTCCCTTCCGTGCGACTCGATTCGGCGTTTCCGGATTCGCCTCGGTCGGAGAACAGGACCTGGTTTGGGTGAGTACGGCTCGGCCGGGATTTTTGCTGTTGTGCGCATCGTACTTGCTCGTTCGGTGTACTGTACGGATCGGTCGGGAAACTGGCTTTCGCATGGCTTTTTTCCCGACCGAATAGTATTGGGTGCGCCTCCGACCGAGATCGGAATCGGCCCCATAGTGTTTGTAATAATTGTTTGGTTAACCTCATTGGTTTATTTTAATATTGTGTGTTTTTATTGGTTAATCTTTATTGTTTTAATCGTTTTGGTAGTTGTTTTCCATATGTTGAATTATTTAAATGTGTATCATCTTATATGTGATGTTAAATAATGTGTGTAAATAATCTAAATATAAAATTAAATGGTTATTAATAGTGTATTTATCATTTAATGTTTTAAAATGTTTTAGTATTTGCTAAAATTATGATATATATTATATTTTATATGCAGTGTATGTTTATTTATTTGAATATATTTATGGTGTTTAATTTTGTTTGTTTTATCTATTTTTGAATTGTCGATATTTTTACAAAAACGATAATATTGTTGTCTATATCATTGTGATCGATATTTTGGACATGTATTTTTTTAAAGGATGTTCGATATTTTGAATAACGATATTTATGTGTTCGATATTACTGTAATCGATAATTATGTTTGACGATATTTTGGGGTCGATATTAGTGTATTTTGTTAATTAAGTATAGGGTATCGATATTAGTGTCGTCGATATTTTTGTGTCGATAAAAATTTAGGTCGATATTGTGTCTGTCGATATTATGTCAGTGATTCCTAATTCTACTTATTGTTTTATGAATATATTTCTAACTAAAGGTGTATAAATAAATCCTCCACAATATTAAACCCGCTGGTGCTTTCATGTTAAGCCTCAGGATGTACCTAGATTAAAGTTGTCAAAGACATCGCTCTCCATTCTGACCTCTAATTCTACTGGGGACAGAGTCCAGCACAAAGTATGAAAGATCTTCTGCTCCTGTCTCATGAACCTGTTCGAAATGGCGTGCTGCAGGGTAGGACTGATCTTTGTGCTTGATTGCTCTAATATGCTGCAAAATGTGAAGATGTACTTTTAGAATGGTACTGCCTATGTACATCTTGAATATGTACATCTTAGTGCATAGACAGCAAATTCACTCATGAAGTGCAGCGATTTCTTAATCATTAGAGCTCCATCAGAAAAAGGTAAACAGGCCTGCGTGGTGTTGACCCCATAGTTGCAGGCCATGCGCCTATGACATTTCTTGAAGCCACCACTTCCCACAAGCCAGGTCTCCTGTCTTTGCATTTCTGGACTGCTCTCTACCAGTTCATCTCTCATAGACCTGGCTCTGCGAAAAGCGATAAGGGCCTGTGGTGTACCTGTGATCCTATCACTGGTTCACTACAAAGAAGGTGCCAGTGCTTCTGTAAATCTGCCTCACCTTTTGCTGTTTAGTACTAAACCCCGTGATTAACCGGATCTCCTACTCACTTTGAGGTACTGTGTTTTCTCAGAAAAGAGCAGCTGTTCTCTAGTCTTGGAATTTGCTCTGATTCTGGCCCCTTGCAATACCTCTTGATTATAGCCTCGGGCACGGAATCCATCAGTAAGTTCCTGTTGGACTCAATTGTACACTGTTACTACAGCTCCTACGCATACGGAGGTTCTCCGCATACGGAAGGCTGAACTTCAGGTTGTTTGGATTAAAACTGCGGGCATGTGGCACCATGTTTCCTGCAGTGGACTTCCGATAAGTCTTAGGGGCCGATTACGATGCACAGTTGGTTGGAGCCTTTCCGACAGCATCGTAATGTGCCGGTTGGATTCCTTTCTGCCTGCCTCATTGCATAGAGATGGTCGGAAAGGAATCTGACCTGTCATTCTGACTGGCTTCCGACAGGCTCGAAGAGCCCATCAGTCAGGATGTCAGTAATCCCAAGGGCGGCTCTTTCCGCCCGAGGGATTACGAAGTCGGATTTCGACAGCCTTTCTGTGCCGACCTTTCTGACACAGAAAGGCTGTCAAAACTCAACTTTGGGGGCCCCCAGCAGGGCCCCCTTGGGTGCCCGGCCTCCGATTGGAGGCCAAGGGGGCACCCAAGGTGCCCCACTGTTGATCCCTGCACCCCATGGCAGGCACCTTGTGGTGCCTGCCACGGGGTGCAGGGATGAACTGCACCTCCTATTTTGCAATGGGAGCATGCATTCCGGCCGGAATACATGCTCCCATTGTAAAGTATAGGAATGCGACTGAACAGTGTTTGGTCGCATCCTAATTAGTCGGTCGAGACCACGACATCGTAATAGGGCCATTAGTGTATAGCTTGCCCTGATCTATGTACACAGTAAGATCTCAAAATTGTACTTCCCGTTGGCTAATCTGTGATTTAAAATGTAGATTAAGATCATTGATAGTGAACCTATCTACGAACTGTTAAGCAGCAGCTTCGGTGCCCCGTCGTATGACAAACAAGTTGTTGATATAGCGCGACCATAAAATCACATTCTCTGCCAATTCCTGTGCAAACTCTTGGGACAGGCACCTGTTCCTCCCACCCGCCCATATGCAAATTAGCGTAACTGGGGGCCAAGCAGGTGCCCATGGTCGTGCCCCTTAGCTGCTTGTAAATCTCATGTTCAAACAGGAGATATTATTGTGCAGGCACCAGCGAATAATTATAAGCAACATCGAACTGTGCTTATATAATGCCATTGGTCTAGAAGTAAGAAAATATTCAACTGCTGTTATTCCGTCCTCATGGGAGATGCTAGTATATAATGATGATACATCATTAAAACATAGCTATACTCCCAGTTGATGTCATAGACCTTTTTTAGAAAAAAATCTAGATACTGTATTCTCAAATAGGCACCCTGTCGCTGAAATAATGGGCCGGCCCTGTGGTTTGGTCAGATTTTTGTGGACCTTCAGTATGAGGTATAAAATAGGTCAAATCAGTGAATCTGTCTTCAAGAATAAATATTCTGCCTGTGTAATGAGTCCTACTCTTCTCCACTGATCTCGTTCAACATGATAACCAATCTTAATATTTTGGGCCACACCTTTATCTGTTTTACAATAGCACTTGGAGTCTCCCAACTGGCCCAGCACTTCTTCCATGTACATATGTACTGGCCATAATACAATGTTCCCCCTTTGTCCGCCTGTCGAACCACTATGTCTTTTCTTTGGTGGATCTTTTTGAGTAGGCAATTCCATTTTGATTGAAAAGGACCAGTTAGCTCTCCATCCCAGCCCTTGTTGCCTTGAAATTGCAGCATTTTTGAATCATGAACTACTAGCTCAGAGAACATATCAATGGAATCACGTGGAGCTACAGGGGAAAAAATAGATCTAGGTTTGAATGGTGTCACTGGTGACATTAAGCCCTTGCGCTTCAATGAGCCTTGCATCCGTAACCTCTTGTACATCCCCTCTAGACATACTGTCCCTGTCTCTTAGGGGTTCCAAATCATAAATTTGAAGGATGCCCATATCTCTTTGCTGTGTCATTATTCCTTGCGGGCCATTTGCCTGCTTTTATGGAATTTGCACAACTTAAGTTTCCTGATGAATTTGAAGTTATTAGGGTACAGTACGGTAAACCAAGGGCTAAGATATTTATTTCTTCCATAATCAGTTCCATGCCAGACAGATTGATTATATTGGTCACATTGTTCTCATTTCTTTCTTCTTCCAAGTATTGCCTGTTTTCCCACTTTTTGTTTCCACATCTCCTGCTTTTCTTCTTCCTCTGCCTCCTCCGTGTGTGTTTCTGTCCCAGCTCTGTAGGGACAGAGACTCAGGTTGCTGTCCCAGCATAAAAAAACGCTGCTCATCCTCAACAGATGGTACTGGCTGACTCTGTCTATTTTCTTAAATATCGGTTTCAACTTCAGAGCTCAGTTCTGAACTCGTCTCATTATGCCTCTTAGGGACACTACTTTGTGGAGTTTGTAATATCTTCTGTCAACGTAAATTATCAAATCTTTTTGAAAATGTGAATATTTGGCCCTGTTGGTAATACAGCAGGTCCCTTTTGAATTTTATTGCTTTATGATCCTTGATAGACTCTTTGTATTTAGACAAGCGCGCCTGCATGTCAACTTCAAGCTTGGTGATTAACTCTTGATCTGGTTGTTTACTTAGTTCCTCTTTGAGCCCTTCAATTTCTTTCAATAATACATTGCGGTCAAAATCAGCGTATTTGATCAATATCGCCATCATACGCTTGGATGGATCCGTACTATTCTCCGCCCTCCTGCAGAGCATTTCTGGATTTGGATTTTCATATGTTGGTGCAATTAGGATTCGTAAGCCCCTCAGAACGCGTCCCACCTCCAGGTAACGTTAGAGGGACCTACTCTCCCACCATTTCGAAATTTCCCTTTTTGTAGTTTTTCTAGTAGTTTCATTATTTCCTTACATTCCTTCAGACGTTCACTCCTTCCCTGCTCTTCGGGGTTATCAGAATCCTCAGGTACATCCACATCGCTGAAAAGCTTTTCAACCGCACTTTCCCATGCTCACAGCCAGTCCATGATCACTATTCTTCGCCACAAACACTAGCGTTTCACAGTGTCCTGATCTGCAGTTCAATGCTGCTCTCCCGCGGCCTCTTCCTTATGCAGCGCAGCTTACCGTTCTCTCGGGTATCCTCCGACATCTGGGCAACGCCAGCTGAGCCACTATACGACTCTCAGGCTGGGGAGGCTCCACAGCTGTTTTCACCATACAGTCCTCTTTTTTCGTCAGTGACTGTGGTGCTCCAGAGCGAGAGGGCATGCCAGACTCCAACGCCGGCAATTTGAAAATACATTCCACAACGCCCGTTCCCATTACACAAACAGGCTCCAGCACGCTCGGGTTCAAAAGACGCGTAAGTTTATTATGGCAAACTCTGGTGGCTCGTTTCAACCATCAAAGCGGCCTTTCTCACAACAGGTAATAGACGCCATTTTGTTGCTTTTATATACCAACTTTTTTTCAAAACTTTCTTAAAGTGACATTGCTATTAAAGTGGCATTTGCAAAGTTTACAAAACTTAAATTCCACCACAGGAATTCCCACTCCTCGCAAATTCACAGTCTGCCCAAGAAATCAAATACTGATCAACAATTCATTAATCTTTGAGCATTCAAGGATATAAATTTATAAATGATAAATAAATAAAATTCATCCTAAGCTTCTATCAAAATTAACCAATATTGTACAATATCAAAATCAATATTCTTACCTTGTTTTTGACAATATTCCCTTCTACAATGTTTTTGTAATGATATTTTTATCACTCCTATTATATGTATAGGAAGAAAATATTTATGATAAGGATATTTCTTGACAATATTTTTCTGTGTTGATATTTCTTTACTCATTTTGTCATGGAACCGTTGAGGCATGAATATGGCTCAGATGGATGTGTAGTTACATTCTCCCACCTAAAATGACCTCTTCCTTATCATGTTTCTCCACCCACTCTTATCCCCGAGTTCTCTAGTGGATCAGAAGAAGCTTTGAGAGTACAGCATTGAGCAGGGACTGGAGCCAGACTCTGGAGTGTGGAAGAGGGAATAGTAAGCAGGTGCTGCCAGACAGTGATGTCACGGGGGCATGCCCCAAGCTCCGATACATTCCTATTTTCGTAACATACGTCTGTCTCTGAAAAACTGGATGGGCTCTGGCTAAATCATTAAATCACATATCAGACACCCCTGTGTTCTCCCTTTAAGATTAATACACCAATGAAGTTTAACTTATTGGTTTAATAAAGTGCAAATAGCTACTCAGGGAAGTCTCAAGGTGCTAAGACATAAATAACGGACACACATAAAACAATAAAATTATAAACATTCCATGCGTGCAGGTTCAGAAAATCAACATAAGGTTAGCTGCTTCAAAGCAGATAACTTGTACCCGGCACCTCTTACAGAGGCGGCTCCTCCATTTAAGCGGAGGAGCATTGCCCCAATAGCCCCAGAGTTGAAAAATAAAATGGTAATAAAGTTTATTGAGCTTGGAGGGACCGCGGCAGTCCCGCCAAGCATATTGCTGCACCTGCCGCGGCAACACCGACAGGGAATGGCGGTTCCCTGGCGGCTGCGGCAGGGCTGTGGTGGTCCCACCGCCTGACTCTTAATAGGGCGGTCACGAGACTGCCACCACCACGCCTCATGAGTCTGGCGGTCCATGGACCGCCAGGCTCGTAATCAGGGCCTAAGTGTCAGGATGGAGTGGGGCCAGTGCTGCCGACTGGCAGCAGCAAGGAGCTGTGTGCTTTAAAATGCTCTTGTCTCTTTGGCCGGCCGTCTTGGGATGGCCAGCCAGACATGCGCATTTTAAACTTCTTTAACCTAACTCTCTTAGAAAGCTGGTTTAGAGTAAGCGCAGGCTTCCAGTGCTCTTAGGAGCGCTGAGAGAGCTTTCTCTATCCAATCATTGTGCTGCTCTCATGCTGTGAGAGCAGCGCCAGGATTGGGTAGTGCAGTTTCCTGAGTCTAGAGCTTTCAGAAGATACCCGAGGGAGGAGGATGTTGCGCTGCAAGTTAAGGGGGTAAGCCTATTTTATTAATTTATTTATTTTTGTGCTCCCACCCACCACCCCTCAGTACATGCCAACTGCCACTGACCTCTTACTGCCAGAAGTAGTCTAAAGTAAAAACAGCCAGCGAGGTTTGACTGGCAGTTATCCTTTATAAGAAAAGTGCCAAATTACCTATTCGGTCCTGGGTGACTCAAACCATGTGAGGGGTGGATGGAGTTAGCAACACCTGGGCCAGTTACTGTAGGATAGTAATATTTGCTGACTTTTATCAGGAACTGGGAGGTATAATAAACAAGCATTTGCAATGCAATAGGTCTCACATTTGCAAGAGTTTAAGCTATTGGCATTGTAAATGACAATGCCTTTTATTTATCTGCTTTGATAATTAACACATAAATAAAAGGCATTGTCATTTACAATGCGAATAGCTCAAACTCTTGTAAATGTGAGACCTATTTCACTTCAAGGAAGCGACCGCCATTGTCCCGGGCTGCTTGGAAAGTGAAAGCGGGGATGGCGCACTGAATGTTGCAGGAAAGCATGTCCTGCCTGCAGTAAGAGAAGCTCATTAAAGAAAATAGTGCTTACAGACTAAATAAGACATACCGTGTAACAGCAGAAGTAAAAGGGCCAGTCCTCATGGGAGGTTACAAATGAAGACATGGTGGTACTAAGGAGGAACTAACAAGCCTATTAATCAGAAGCCAGCATTTACGAAGGACAATGACACAAGCTAATGACAAATATGGGCGAAGAGTGGGCGGAGCTTCAAGTCCATACTTGAATACAGCATGCCTCGCAGAGCAGCGCATGTGCTGCCCAGACTCGACCTAAAAAGGATAACTGGGCCACTCCTGATAAGGTGGCTCAAATTCTTTGCTATTACCTGGACTGAGTAAGAGGAGAGAGGTTTGTAGCCCACCAGCCATCACCGAGCAAAGCAGTCCTTACAGTGAGCAGAGAGAGAGCCCTGCAGTGAGATCAGAGCTCAGTCAATTATACAAATAGCCACGTAATTAGGTAGCGTCCCATTTAAGTCAATAATGCGCAAATGCTTTGAACCGTATTTGGGTTGGTAATCTGCTAATCTCCAGTCTGCTCTCTGTGCAGTGCACGTGGCAGACGGTGGGCCCTGTGTCATGGCACAGCCTGACGTCCAAAGGCTGCTAATTAGGGTTAGACACTTCATTGATTAAAATTAAAAGATTGCTACTTATCTGAAAGGTTACAACATGTATTAACTTTCCAGCAACTACACATCTGTCATCAGTGTAAGGTTTATCTATGATTCTACCCAACTCTGGTTTCTAAATCATAAATGCATTCTTTATAGATTCAAATTGTATGCATTAAAATAATCACCTAATTGCACACAGTGCACGAAAAAAAATCGAAAGAATTTCTTTTATTTGATTAATTCTGCAGTAGTTCGCGCTGTCACTATATGTTCCTATGCCTTTGTGCAACAAAACGAAAACGCAACCTTGTCGTAAACTCTAAAACAGACGTTTGCAGGTGGCTTTTTATGCGAAAACTACGTCATTTAAAAGGTAGTGCTCATCACAGTCAGTGCTGAAGTAGCAATGCCTACTTTATCTTACCTTTCACCTGAAATACGCTTGTCATCAAAGAGCATATGAAATTCGTAAATGCATACTTTTGTAAGAGATCTAGATTGTGTCTGCACTATTTAAGTCAAATCATACTTTAGCACAAATTTTAACTTAAACAATGCACCTATCCATGCTCATCACTTTACTGCTTTAATATTAAGAAGTCAATAGCCAAATTTAATTAAAAATACATTCTCAAATGAGCATTATAGAAATGTGAGTTTCTAAGGAGGTCCCACCTCTGGCGGCCCTGCGGCTGCCCTCCTGCCATAGCTAATGTTTGTGCTGCTCGGGAGACACATTTTCAACTAAGGTGCTCCCACCAACATGTACCTGTGGCAAAAATGTTTTACTGGTCTTCCCAGCATGTGATGGTAGCCTGGTTTCATTTTCTGTGTTATCAACTCATAAAAGATCTAAACTTCGTGTTCCCACTAAATATAGAGGGGCTTATTTGCAAGCCCCTTGTGCCACTTTTGCGTCATTTTTAACATGGGAAAAGTGACGTACGGGTGGCGCAAGTCGCTTGTAAATAAGCCCCAGAATATTCTTTTTCATTCAATTGTATGTTGCTCCTGAAGCTACTTTGGTCTGTCTAAGGGTCTGTCCACTGTCTGAAAGGATGAGGTCGTAGAACGATTTATATGAAGGCGACCCACTATTTCTAAAAACTGAATTGTGTTCATGGACAATATTTTAAAACACCCGCTGCAGGGGGTGGATGAAAGACAAATATTTACGTGGTGCTGGTCGTGGACATTTCTAAAATATGAACTCAGGGGCCTATTAGGATGGCGGGCGGACTTTCGTCCGCCCGCCACCCTAGCGGTGCTGGGACCAGCCGCCAGTGGTGCGGCGGTCCCGCACCAGCGATTAGGATGCCACCGCCACCGTGGCGGTGGCATCCTCCATTCCCAGCATTGTGGCGGGCGGTGCACACAGCACCGCCCGCCACAATGCTGGGAATGCACTGTGTGCATTGTCATGCACAAGGTGACAGGCACCGCGCGGTGCCTGCCACCTTGTCCATGACAATGTAGGGGGGTACCATAGGTACCCCCCATGTGCACCCCCCAATACCCTGGGGGCCCGCAACAGGCCCCCAACAGCAAACTCTGCATGCCTTTTCCCGCACCCATGCTAATATGGATGGCGGTGTTTAGCAGACACCGCCACCATATGAAGCCCCTTTTCCGCCTGGTCGACTGGTCGACCGGCGGAAAACCGGCGGATGGTCTCTCTGTCCGCCGGGGTCCCCCGCCATACTAATATGGCGGGGGGAAAATGGGTGGCAGGCGGAGGGAAATGTAGGGCGGATCGCCACCGCGGGCATTGGCGATCCGCCCTACATCATAATGACGCCCTTAGTTGGACTTTGCTTATTTCAGAAGATCTATAATCATGAGTATTAACCCATTCAACTGAAGGAAAAATATGTGTTGCATTTCACAAAGTAAGATCAGAAACTGTTTGAGAACCAGATTATTTAAGGCAAATTTATGGCTTGTTAATACACTAATGCAAAACCTTGTAATCATTAAATTGATCTAAGACGAGGAGGAACACAATCAACACTTTGTTTTACGTCCAATGTTTTAATCTCCATGTAAAGAAAGAAAGATTAATGAACACACATCAAAGGTACTTGTGGTCTAGAGGGGATCCAGGATCACAATGATGCACGGGATGAAGGCTTTTTATATAGAAAGGGTATGTCCAGGTGTACAGAGTATCTGGGTTGAAACCAGGAGCGAGAAGGATAACATACATCTTTAGATGAAGGGTAAATTTAGTTGGTCAAATTTAAGGAGACTGAGGGGCATATTTATAAGGATTTAACTTCTCCGTAGCGTCAATTTTTGTCCGTTACATCAGCTATTTTTACCGCCGCATTTACAAGTTGCAGCAAAGTCCAGTTACCAGCATTTTTTCAGCGTTAACATTATTTTTTCAATGAGGCACTTCTGTTAGCGTGACGTACCGAAAATGAGATGCAAGGTAGGGGTCCCGTGTAAAAACTCCTGCAAAACACACAACATGATATATACAAGGCTTACCTTGTACGTCGCAAAAAAAGAAAACTGTAGCTAAGTCCCATCAGAGCCGTTTTTTTAACATCCGAAATTAGCTGGTCTTAAAAATGGTACAAACACACTTGGGGCCTCACTTAAGAGGTTTTGGAGTAGAACAGCGCTGCAAGGAATCTTGTTGCGCTGCCCTGCGACAAAACAAAAGGGCAGAAATGCATCCTAAAAGATAGGGCTCATTCCTGTGTTTTTTCACCTACGATGGCACACAATGGCTGCCATGCGCCAACGCAGGCATCCTTGCGCCATGGTGCAAGGGTACCTGCGTTGCGGAGCTGATTGATGTTGTGCAGGAAGGCACACCTTCCTGCACAAAAGCAATCCATCCAGGCAATTTCCTCTTCCTATGTGTGCCTCAGAATGCGGCACACATACAAAAAGGAAGAAAAGCAGAGAATTGAAAACATTTATCCTTGTAGCGCCTCCCAAATGCTACCCTTGGGGTGGTGTTAGATTCTGACTCATTTCCAGGTTTACGTTTTCTCGTAAATCTGGGAATTATTCAGATTGCATGGGTTTTTGGTGGGACCGCCCACAGCAACACCCATGGAATGCCCCTTTCACAATGTTTTATGCATGACAGGGGCACATATTTACTAGGCCATGAAAAGCCACATAAAGAGGCTTTACATGGCTTTGTAAATATGCTGTGGCAAATTGCGCTACCAGAACGTCAAAAAAGTGATATTCCAGCCGTGCAAAAGGACAATAGAAGAACTCCCACAATTCATCCTTGGCAAGGTCACAACGCCATGGACCTCCTGCCATTGCAGCTAGGAGCACCAAGAAGACCCCCACCACCACCCGTGTCATACGTCACTCACCTGAACAACTGCTCCGTTCCCTTTGGGTGACGACTGGACATGATCCCCTCTAAGTGCTGGCCTCGTCAGACCGGAACGTCAGCAAGAGAAGCTGGAGATTGGGAACAGCAGAAAGCCAGACTCTCCAGAGCCGTCTGGAACCATGGAAGAAGGAGAGATGCACAACCAGTCAACCTTAAATTAGGTCATCTGCCATCTGAGGAGTCACATCCCGGGGTCGCCCAGACTCTGCACTGGATGGCCACGTCGCAGTGGAGCCATTTTCGCTGGGGGAGTGTTCAGGGGAAGTGTCGGGATCCTGTCTCTGAGTGAAATCGTGCATCATCGCCGCCGCATGCAGCGCCTTCTGCCTCTCCTGTATAACCTGCTCCATATTAGGGGTGGCTTGTAGTTATAGCGGGGGTGCCTGGTCCTCCTACCCCTCCCACTTCGACTGGCTCCGTGAATGACAGTGTGTTGCACAGACCCTTCACTCCCTGTCCACAGCACCTGGCGACCAGTAGATTCCAGGCAGGTCCAGACCGGTTCAGCGGCATCACAGAATCCCGTGTTACCATCTTAGGCCACTCACAGACTTGCCAGAAAGAGGAGAGAGTATTTGATGCCCAACTCTCGGAGGCATTGATTAACCACTAGAAGCGACCCCCTCTGCCTCTGCACCCCATGGCGTAGTCAGGGAAGAAAAGTGCTGTGGCGTTATCCACTTTTACCTCCCCCAGCTTACGTACCTCCCTCAGGACAGCATCATGATCCTTGTAGGAGGCGGAAGAGAAAGGGTCTAGGACCTGTCCCCGGCAGCGGACGGCTCGCCAGCACTCGATGGTCCTGCTCCACAACAAAGAATGGGGAGAGTGCACCTGCCTGCAGTAGGTCATGCAACCATGTCTCAGTATATGCCAATGCATCAGCTCCTTCTGCTCCCTCGGACAGACTCACCACCCGCACGTTGCTCTGTGGGAGAGGCCCTCCGCATCCTCCGCTCTTCTTTCTAGTGATTTCACATGTGCCATTAGCTTCTGCACCTCCAACGCTGCGTCTGGGTAATAGGGTGGACTTCAGCCAGTTCTTGTACCTTGTCAGTCAGCTTGGGATGATCTGTGCGCTCCAGGGTGAAGTCGACTGTGATTTTGTCGATGTGGCCCTCAAGGGAAGCGAGGTAGGTACCTATTTTCTCCACAGCCCCGAGTACAGAGTCTAGTTTGGAGTCCAGGGTGTCCGCTGTCACCGGCCCCAGTGGCCAGCAACCCCCAGCTGCTCGGACAACTGACATGGAGGAGCGGCCAAGTGTTGACGCTGCCCCCAGGTGCCGGCAGCCCATCGTTGCACCAGATGCCCAGGCATTATGTATGACATTACGTTGCAGTGCAGTGTGGCCAGCCGGCCCCTCTCCTCCAGTCAGGTGTATGCTAGCCAGGAATCTTCGTTCAGGTGGCACCGAAGGAAATCAATCAATCAATCAATCAATCAGGGACTTATATAGTGTGGCTACTCACCGTTGAGGGTCTCAAAGCGCTGGTCAAGGGGGGCTGCTGGTCAGACTGGGTGGAGGATCAGTCGAAGAGCCAGGTCTTAAGGACCTTTCTGAATTAGGTCAGCGACGCGGATTGCCTGAGGTGCAGGGGCAGGGTGTTCCAGGTCTTGGTGGTGAGGTAGGAGAACAACCTTCCTCCTGTTCTGGTCTTGTGGATCCTGGGGACGGAGGCGAGGGTGAGTTGGGTGGATTGGAGTTGTCTGGCGAGTACGTGGAATGTGAGGCGGTGGTTCAGGTATGCTGGTCCTTCATTGTGTAGAGCTTTGTAGGCATGAGTGAGGAGTTTGAAAGTGGCTCTCTTGTTGACTGGAAGCCAGTGAAGTTGTCGGAGGTGTTGCGTGATGTGGCTGCAGCGGGGGATGTCGAGGACCAGTCTGGCTGAAGTATTTTTGACGTTCCGTAGTTTCTTGAGCTGTTTCTGGGTGACGCCAGCGTAGAGTGCGTTGCTAAATTTGAGTCTGCTGGTGATGAGTGTATGGGTGACCGTCTTTCTGGATTCTGTCGGGATCCATCTGAATGTTTGCATTAATTTTGGTGTTCATAGTGAGTGATGAGTCCAGTATGATGCTGAGGTTGCATGTGAGAGCCCAGAGCGGCTCACCACCAGGAGCCGTACCAGGCTGAGGGGGTGGGTCCCAGGATGAGTAATTCGGTCTTGTCTGAGTTGAGCTTGAAGCAGCTGTCTTTCATCCAGGTAGCAATGGTCTACATTCCACTGTGGAAGTTGGTTCTGGCGGTTGTGGGTTCATTGGTGAGGGAGAGAATCAGCTGGGTGTCGTCAGCGTAGGAGACGATGTTGAGTCCGTGGCTTCAGACGATGGCTGCGAGATGGGCAATGTAGACGTTGAAGAGGGTGGGGCTCAGGGATGAACACTGGGGTATTCCACAGCTGATCTCCGTGGGTTCTAAGAGGAACGGCGGTAGTCTGACTCACTGGGTCCGGCCGGTGAGGAAGGAGTGGATCCAGTCCAAAGTCTTGTTGAGGATGCCAGCGTCATGGAGTCTTGTGAGTAGGGTGTAGTGGGAGACTGTGTTGAAGGAGGCCGAGAGGTCTAGTGGGATGAGGGCTGCAGTCTTGCCCCGGTCGAGGAGGGAGAAGATGTCAGCTGTGGCAGCGAAGAGCGCAGTCTCTGTGCTGTGGTTGCTCCGGATTGGGAAGTGTCAAGGATGTGGTACACTTTGATGAACTCGGAGAGTTGGGCATTGATGACCTTCTCTATGACCTTGCTTGGGAGGGGGAGGAGTGAGATCGGTCTGAAGTTCTTGAGGTCTGTCGGGTCTGAGGATGGCTTCTTCAGCAGAGGGTTGATCTCGGCGTGTTTCCAGTCATCAGGGAAGGTGGCAGTTTCGATGGAGCAGTTGATAGTGCGGCAAAGCTGGGGGGCGATGGCTGCGGCTGCTCTGTGGAAGATGTGGTATGGGCAGTGATCTGTCGGGGCACCTGAGTGGATGCTCTTCATGGTCTTGAGAGTGTCCTCTGTTGTGAACAGGGTCCAGCAGAGCATGGTCTGTTGGGGTGCCGCTTGGTTGTGTACGATGGTGGTGGGCTTGGTGGCCGGATCTGGGGTGTCGAAACTGTCGTAGATCTTCCTAATCTTGTGGTGGAAGAAGGTGCCGAGTTTGTTGCAAAGGTCTTGGGAGGGGGTGCATCTGTGGTCTCGCTGTTGGGCCTGGCGAACTCCTTGACGATAGCGAAGAGTTCTTGCTGTTGTTTGCGTTGGCATTGATTCTGTCTTGGAGGGCCATTTTCTTAGTGGTTTTCAGGAGGAGGTGGTGTGCGGATTTGAAGGTTGCTTGAGTTTCTGGGGTTTTGTTGTGCCTCCATCTCTTCTCGAGATGTCTGCAGGTGCGTCTGGACTCGTGAAGGGTGGGAGTGAATCAGCTGGCCTTCTTGGAGGGTTATTTGCCTGGTCTTTTCTTGAGGGGTGCCAGGGTGTCGGCTCAGTTGGAGATCCATCAGTGGAGGTTGCGCGCTGCGGTGTTGGCATCCATGGGTGTTGGCGGAGTTGTGGTGCTGAGAGAGTTGATGAGAAGTTATTCAGTGGCCTTGATCCAGCTGCAACGTGGGGCGATGATGGTGGTGGTGTACGGTGGGCGTGGTAAAGGTGAGATGTACGCAATGATGGTCGGTCCAGGAGAGTTCGGTGGTGTGGCTTGAGTCCAATGTCGGTGAAGTTCTCCAGGAGGGAGGTGGTGTTCTGGTGACTGGGGTTGTCCAGGTAGAAGTTGAGGTATCTGAGTAGGATGTAGTCAGTGGATTCGAGAGCCTGTGGTGTGATGAGGTTTACGATGGCATGGGTGAAGGGGTGTCAGGGGCCGGGGGGCCTGTAGACGAGGGTGCAGGGGAGGGTGGTGTTGGGGTCGATCTGGAAGTGGAGGTGTTCCATGGTCGCCTTTGGGTCATTAGAGTGCGGGGCCAGTTGGAGTGTGCTTTTGTAGACAAGGCAATGCCTCTTTCTGGGCGGTCGGGGTGGTCCTTGCGGGTGATTTTGTAGCCGCTGGGGATGGCGATGTCCGGTCCGAAACAGAGGTTGGTCCAGGTTTCCGTGAAGAAGGCGATGTCTGGAGAGGTGGGGTTGAGGAGGTCCCAGATTTCTATGGCATGTTTGTGGAGGGACTGCACGTTGAGGAGGATGCAATTGAGCAGGTCGGGTGCGAGAGGAGCTGGTGAGTTGACGTGGCAGAAGGTGCGGTTGCAGTTTCAGTAGGCGAAGGGTCCAAGGGTATTCTTTGGTGATGCTAGATGGTGTCCAAGGTTGAGGGCGAGGAGGGTGCTGGCATCATAGCGGCGGAGTGTCCGAGAGGCAGGGTCCCTGGCACTGGGTGCGGTCCGGGTGCGGACGGACGCAGATGGGCTTGCCTTTGGTGCCCCTTCAGCACGCCAGCAGCGCAGCCACCTTTAAGTAGTGCTGCGGGGTTGCTGGACAGCTGAGAGGCAGGAAACGCTGGAGCAGGAAAGGACACTGGAGGGGACAGGCCGTGGGGGATTGCAGCAGCAACAAGGGAGAGGACAGGGGAGAGGGAACTGAAAAAAGGACAGAAAAAACAAAGCCAAACAAAGCAAATAAAAAAAAGCAAAAGTCAGAGGCAGAAAAGCAACAGAGAAGAGCAGAAAGAGGGACAGAAACAGCAGAAAAGAGAGACAGGAGGGCAGTCAAGCAGCAGAGCAGTGACGCCTTAACGGTGGACCACCAGGGATGAGGCGCAGGCAAGAGCCTGCGGGTGGAGGAGGGCCTTAAACTCCTGACCTTCAGGTCAGAGGAACCAGCAGCAGCAGATGGGGCCGGCAGCAGCAGCTACCAGACGTCGCGCACTGTGGAAGGGGCAAGTCCACTAAGGGATAGTCCCCCATACACCCAAAAGTGCACTAACAGGGTGCGAGGAAAGGCAGCACCATCCGGTTGCCTCCTCCGATCTAACAGTGGCAACCAGATTCAGTGTTCCCCAGTGCCCCAGCGAGTAACGGCAGATTAAGCTGCGCGCCCAAGGGCCTGGGCCCAAATCGCCCCGTGCCCCTGCCACCCGCTGCCACCAACGGTCGATATCAGCGACTTGAGCCAGTTAGTGGCGTCTCCCACCAGTCTTGTGCGGTGTCCTCGGTGATGTGGGTCCGCCGCAGCGCAGGGATTGCTTATGGCATGATGTGCACCACCGACAGGCACTAGGCCTGGGCCCGACAAGACCCCCGGCCTCCTCCGCTCCCCGTCCCACATTCTCCTCACCTGGACTTCAGCACCAGGGCTCAATCTGCCGCGCTCTCTCCGAATCTGTGACTCAGCCAGGAGGATTCTCAGCCAGGCTGGATTTCACAACTCTGGGTGCAGCAGTCGCCTCCGAGTCTGCTGGGGAACCTCTCGATGCAGGTAATGCAACAGGGCCCTCTTAGGCATGAAGACGCGTCGCTCCCGCCACACAGGTTCAGCGCCGCTCAGGGGCCTCACCCTCCACAGCCTCCTGGCAGCGTCACCTCCTCCGGCCAGTGATGCAGAGTGGCATGGCCCACTTTTGGCAATCTCCGTGCACGCAGGCCCAGCAAGGCCTCCAAGCCCCGGGAACTGTCTGCGTTTCCAGGCATCAGCTGCCATGGTGTCGCAAGGATGGTGCAATGAAAAGTGCTGCATCGCTAATTTTCCCCAGCGAAGCACCACTTTTCTTTAATGAGGCCCTGATTCTGAATTTCCTCTTCCCCTGGGACTCTGGCTGGTCATCCTGGCTGTTGGGGGGTTTGGGGAGGTTGCTGACCTGTTCTGAACTTAGTCCTGGCTGCTCCATTCTGCATTCCAGTGTTTTTATTTTCTTTTATTTCCTTAGAGGTGTATTTGTAGGCTCTTTTTGCCTCCAGAGGCTGAAAAGTGACGGTGGGCTGACTAACGTGAATTTTTTTGCCGCTAATTGGCCGGCTGTCACTTTTTTCACTCTAGCGTCAAGATTTTTATCGCTATGATGCTAGAGTTAGTGGCAATTTTCGCTGCTGCTAGCTGATCCTAACGCCACGTAACGACGTATTGTAAATACGTCGCTTACATGGTGATGGATTTCGGCGATAGTCAGCAGTAGAAAAATTGCCGCTAAGCAACGTCAAAACTGCTTAGCGGCAATTCTTGCAAATATGCCCCATGATTTGTTCAATACTTTGAGGATTTTTCAATTCCACATGGTCTCTAGCTTTTGTGCCGGAAATCTGTGATGGCCATTTATTTAAATATTCCTTCAGAGAATACAAGTGCTTATTCTTGTTCATTTCAATGAACTGTGAGTTATTTATTTTATGTTCGATTGAAAGCGAACAGCAAACCACATTCCACCACTAGTCTTGGTTCCGGAGATCCAGGAAATTCCAATTGACTGTAATTGTTTGCAGACCAATCACTAGTAAGCTGTCTAACTAATAGTATGGTGTTTGCTGCAGGTTTAAACTTCAGCAAGAGTATTACTTCCACTTGGGAAGATAATGTTCCTAACAATTTTTCCAATGGAGCAATGCTGATAAATTTTAGTGCATTGAAAAATCATATTTTCAAGAGCTGCCCCACTGCTATGGCAGTACCAACAACATATCATCATATAGGCCAGCCTCAAAGGGCATTCAGAAGACATATATTGTGCCCAATTCATGACAGGTGCTTGTGACATTCTGATAACATCATGATATGCTTGTTTGTTCAAATCAACCACTCCATGTTAGTGTCTCACTGGGATTTTAGTAGAAACATCATCTGGTGTTTTCGTTTCCACAGGAGTTTGTTCATTGTTTTGTGCAGTTCTTTGAAAAAAGATGGAATAAAGGGAAGTGGAAGCATCGAGATGGGATATAGCAGTTTGGTTGTGAACATGATTTCCAACACTTTCAAGTCCGTCCCACCACGAGAGTTGACCATATCAAAGTGTTTTGTTTTATCTTAGATTCCAGTTGATTTGAAGAGATGGATGGCCTATTTATGGGAAGGTTACTCAAATAAGTAACATTGTTGGGGTCCCCTGAAATTTACAATGTGCTATGTGGTATTTTGTTTGGAACACATTTTATTGAGTTTTCTCCATAGCCAGTGTTGCAACATAATGATATTCTCAGATTCAATATTCTGGCATACAAAACCAATGCAATAACAGTGCCTCCTCCCTTCCTACCACTACCCCTTCTCCTTCCCACAGTACCCCAATCCATTTCCTGTGCCAGGGTTAGAAAAGATTTGGATGTTGTCCGCTACAGACCCCTGCCGACTCTTGTTGGGTGCAAGGAGGATTCCCCTGGATTGAGCCTAGTCCCCCTCCCAAATCTTCGTATGTTTGTGCAGACAATCTCTGGCCTTGTAAGTTGGTATCTACAAACTCATACAGGAGTCAAGCCCTGTTTTCAGTCTTCCAGAATGCGGGGTGTCTCATCCTTCCAGTGTTTGATGATATCTCTTTTAGCGACCATTAGAGCGATCTAAAGCAGTGCCACCTTATATCTGCTGTTGTCCAGGTCTGCCTTTATATGTAGCAGCACTAGCTTTGGGTCTCTTGGAAAACTCCAGCCCAGCACATCCCCAATTGTGGAGAGTACCCCCTAATGATTTCTTCCTGGCATATGCCCCCATCTGAAGAGGCTCGCTCTAATTTGGAAAACGGTTGGGGATGAATGACCTCAAAGTATGTTTTCATTTCAGCAGCTGATGATCACGTTTCATTGAAGTATAAACCATTATAGAAATTTTGAAACACTGTCGCAACGTCTACATATCTTCTTCTTTTAATCTGACCATTGTTGTCCCTAGTAGACGTCATTTTTGTTTTTCCCTTTTTTGTCCCAAAGGTAGTTAGGTAGCAGGTTGCCTCTCTGGCTGCTTCTAGGGTGATATTTCGCTTTAATCTTAAGTAGGATGTAGTTCGCTGGATAAGTACATTTCTCATTGATTCCAGTCTTCAGTATGATAAAGTAGTGGAATATTGCTGGAACCTTATTAAAAAAAAAGTTCTTTATTAACATTTCAAGTAGTAGGACAGTGTACATATCATTGCAATACTCATTTCGAGCACAGTAACTAAGGCTTCAACATTTGCCTGTACACTAGCCATTTCAAGTAGATGGACAGTGTACATCTTAGTGCAATACTTATTCCCAGCACAGTAAAATGGGCATCAGCTTCTGTACGCACTTCAGTAGTGAATTACAGCACTTTAATCTGTCAAAAATGTAATAGCACTACATCATCAAAGACAGAAATAACAGCTTATATTAATTAAATACCTAATACACTACTCTCTTCCATTCCCACCGCCCTAGCTAATTGGATCCTTATTATGATTGTAAAGTTTATTTTTTAAAGTCATTTTTGTTCTCTTGTTTCAGTCTTCTGGTCATCTGCATCCTTGATGCTTTTACCAAGAGTGCGGTTTTACAAGCATCCCACATGGTTTATAAGGACAGATTTGGTATTTCGCTGATGTAAAAAAAAGAATGTATGCAATTTTGTATCTATTTTCAAAACTGTGGGTTGTGTAGGAGTGATGTGTTAATTCTCTAGCGTGGGGTGTTCTTTGGAAACATTCAGATTCAAAAGAGAGGTGTACCAAGCATTGTCTTAAAGTACAACAGGGCCGATATTGACATCAAGTCTATAGTTAATCAATTCTTTTGTTGTGACCTAAGGAGATGAAACAAGAAAGTATATCAGTCATTTTTCTGAAAGTTTTCTGGAATTTGTTCCATATTCATCTTGTTTCTAATTTAATGATCTAATATAAGATCCACAAATGTAGTGTTCTAACAATTTTCAAAGATGACAAAACAACATATTTCTGGACTGCTGGTTTGAAAATTCTTCAGGTAGAAAGTTTTTTTTTTAAATCCGGTAGTTGATGACGTTAAATCCAATATCTAAGAATGAGCACATCTGCACAAAGATAAGGGCTACACTTCTTTGGAGGTAAAGTAATTGTTTTGCACTTCAAGATGACGCCTCATATTGAAAATGTGTAGAGAGTGTAATACCAGAATATCATTGTCAGAATACTAGGATTAGCTAAATAGGAGGACCTGCAAAAAGACCACGAGGGGTGCAGTGTTTCACCCTCATAACACTGCTCAGTTTAATATGAATAAAAATCGATTACAGGTAAAACAAAATCAAGTTCACACATGAGTAGAGTTAAGCTCAGAATTCACAGTAATTGAATTTATGTTGGTGTCATTGATTATTCATAACATGTGAGGTATCACTTGAATACAAGCTCACAAACATGCCAACATGTTTTTCGCGACTTGTGCAGTAGGTTTCATCACTTTCTCAGGGCATGAATCACAATTAGACATCAAAAGTGATCTTTGAACTAAAGTAAAAAACTCAGCTAAGAACTGAAGTCTTCAAATCAGCTTGAAGAATCAATATTTATACCAGCAATGTATCTTAGTGAAGCCAATACCAAGGGTAAGGTGTCGACTGTGATTGTCGTTTACCCTTGATTATACTTGACTTGACCTGGGAGATATCAGGCTCCTTGAAGTAATGGCAGCCACGTGTTACCAAATGCGGTTACATTCCACCATAGTAAATGGCAAATTTGTGACAAATGAGAACTCAAACGTCACCCTAAAGCGTATAGAAAAACAGGTATTATTTCTTTCAGACATTACCTACTTGCCACAGTCTCAGAGCAGTGGCCTCTGCTTTATGACTTAACATATTTGACTGGTGGGATTTTTGATTGTTAACCATAAGTGAAACATCTATCACACTAGTAATTTTTCATTGGAAGAACTTCACTGGAAGAAAAGTTAATTGAAGGAAAAATAAACATTGAATTATCACAGAATATTGTCTGAATGGCCACATCGACTTGGACTGGAAATAGATAAATTGAGGACATTGAAAATGTAATGCTTTCGCACTCTCTTAAGAAATGGTAATTAATGCACAACAAAGGTATCCAATTATGATGACTATCTTGCATCCATTTTAACCCAAACTGACTTGTAACTGGGCAAAAAGATGTCTGCACCTCAAATTGATGAAAAGATCCAGCAGCCTGCTAAGGAAGGAATGGCATTCATTCTGGTTTAGGCTTCCTTGATGTTTGTCAAGTAATTTTTATTGTAGCCTGACTATTCTGATCTTCCGTAAAGAACCATAGTTCATTCTGCATAGGGATGCACTTCAGTTATATAAGCCATTGCAGGAGCCCTAGACCGATCAGTGGATTTGGAGTATCATCAACTCAGGATGTAGACTGGGGTTCAACTGTTTCCCCAAGCTACTCTCATGTAATCACTGATCATCTAGTTCCAGTCATAAAAAAACAAGAGGAGTTCCATCCAGTTCTGGACTTGAAATTGGTTAAAGAGTTTATGAAAAAGACATAATTCAAGGTGGAAGCTAACTAGAGGATCACTCCTGCAATTTCTTTAGAAGGTTTTATGGCGTTCTTGAGATTGCCAACCCATTTGTAGCATCCATGCGTGGTGGGAGAGGGAACAATCATGGAAAGATTTTTATTTATTTTCCACTGTCTTGTTTTGGAGATGGGGTCTACCTGAACAGTAAAGACTGTTACACAGAAGTGAAAGACTGGGGGATATATTCACAAGAACGTGTGATAACTACCGCAAGAGTAGCGTAACGCAACTTCCAATAACGCAGCCTATCACGGGAAAATAACCCTGTGTCAACGTGGAATTCACAACAAGGCGGTACCATGCGATAGTCACCAGATAACGCGTCAAATGCCAGCGTGTAAATCAACACCACGCCCAAAAAATGCGAAACGCGAACGCGAGAAATCATGCGATGAGGCCAATCGCGGTACAAAAAGCTGCGAAAAGCAGCCTCAGGCCTGCAACTCCCACGCGTCTGGTGGGCAATTGCACCATAAAAACCACAGGCACAACACACCAGAAACAAGCCAAAGCACGTAGCAACATCCATGCACCCTGACCCAGCGCAGAGGGCAACGCGAACCCCACAACCCCCACAGACCACCAGCAAGGAACAAGTGGGTCGGGAAGGCCAAGGAGAAAATGGAGAGGAAGACAGGGTGCAGACCGCAGGAAAACAAGACCAAGGCCACGGAGGCGATAGAACACTACCAGCAAATGACCCACAAGCAGACCGCCTGGAATGCAGTCGCAGAGCCCAGGAGGCCAATCCAGGAGGCCAAGAGGCTCCACCAGGACGTGACAACCTAAACCAGGCACAAACCCGCTGCCAACAGGAAGGCAGAAACGGCGACAGGAGGTGGCAGTCCAGCGACACTGGAGGAGCAGGAGGAAAGCCAGGCCACAGTCATCAGTGTGGAGAGGGTGCAAGGAGTAGGGAGTACGGACACAGCTCGACAGGACCCGACACAACAACAACAGGGTGAGGATCCAACAGGGACTGGAGGAACGGGGGGTGATGGGCACAATGCCACACATGCACAATGAGGTGTAGCACACTGCACATCCACAATTACACAGGGACATGTCCCCCATCCCCGTAGCACACTGCAGCACACACACATAGCAATCACAGCACATACCATGACAATGTGGCACAAAGTGCAACACCCACACTGCAGAACAGGGGACACAACTGGGTCCACCCAGGCGCAGAAACAGAACAATCACATTGGACAGAGCAGGGAACTGTGAGATGCACATCTACCCCTACAATCCCACATCAGCCATGTAGGCCAAATGTACGCTGTCCCAACTCAAATAGCCACCACCGCCCAAACAGTCACAATGTACATTGTCACACAGTCTGCATGTCAAAAAGAACAAGGCGCCAACACAATGCCAACATGCACCTCCCCTTCACAATGCAGAGGGACAAACCACACCTCCAGCAGATCTGAACAGACAACCCATCAGTGATGCCCGAGACGAACACCACACCCCCGACACCGACGCCCTACAACAGCCCATGGACATCCCACACAACCCACCACCAGGACCAGGGCAGACAAGCTACTCAGAGGAGAACCCAGACTCTGCAACAGACCACACAGCATGAAGCACCCGCAATCACGGCTGCCTCAAAACACGTCACCCACCCACACATGGCATCCCAATGCCAGGTGGCAGAACGCCAAAAGGAGGTGGCCCAACAGGTGAGGGTGTTGCCTAAACCATGGAAACCATGGAATACGTGGGTGTCCAATACCCTTCAGGGACCACCTACACCCCACAAAGGAGACCCACACCCCCACAGAGACACATGCACATATCATGTTGAACTGGCTACGGGCACGTGCGCCCGACCCCTTTATTGGCAGGGCCACATGTACAGTGACACCTGTGCTGGATGTGTATGGGGTGAGTATAAGCCAGCCCGCACGGAGTGCTTGGTGCTGGCAACAACCTGAACAGTGGACACCAGAGTAATGGAAACAGAAAACACCAGCATAACAGAGTCAAATGCAGAGCAACATGGAGGGATCCGGAGTAAGGACAGAGGACACCCAATATTCAGTCAGGAGGTTCCATGAGTTGCAGTGCACTGAGGTAGGGGCACTAGAGAAGAGCGCGCTCATGTGCAGAAATTGCTAGGATTGTGTCCCTTCGGGTTAGTCCTGATGCAGAAGCAGTGGGGTGTGGTACACCTGCATCAACTTCCTCATCAACGTCCCAGGTCTCCCACACTGCCTGAGGTGACAGTTGCATCCGCAGTCCACAGCGCAATACCCAGTATCAGATCCGGGTGTGTAGCTTGACTACCGCCACCAGTCTGCATTCCTGCCTTGGGGCTGCTGCCACCTGACCTCCCATTGTCTGTGCCTTCTCCCGTCCGCACACTTGACACATCCTCCTCCTCATAGTCCCAGGTCTTCACCACTGCATGAGGTGACATTGCTGCACTACCTCACAACAGCACATAACTCAATCAGTAACGGACAATGGTTTGCGGTGCACTGAGTCACTGGCACCTGGAGTGCTGAGCAGGTTAGCAGGCCGATGATGGCATCCACGACAGGTCTGGGCAACTCCGTAGGTCTGTCAGGACCACCCTTTCGACTCTGGCAGATGGCGGTTGAAGGTGGTCCTTGCGGTAGTGGCGTGTGCCTCCTGCGGTGATGCGACGTCCGGGCGGTCAAGACTCGATGCCATGTGTGGGCCCTTGTGGCCCGCAGTTGGGGCCGGAGGAGGCGGACAGCTCAGGGCCACAGACACATGGCGTTGATCACCCCAAGACCATCGCTACAGAGGCCATTCAATGTCTCAGAAGAAGGGGTCCCAGGCCTGACCAGTACAGAGTTAGTTGCCCCGGATGCAATACGGCTGGCACAGGCACCGAGCCACGGGACGGTGACTTGCGGTGCAGTCAGATGGGCCATGCGAACTGAGCGGGTCCCCATCAATGTCCGAGGTGTATCTTGCGGAGGGTTTCGGGGGACAGTGGAAGGTGTCCTCCAGGGCAAGATGCGGAAGGTCTGATGTTATCTGGAAGCAGCAAATGGAGGAGTGGAAAGCGCAACCCTCGTCCTCACCAACAAGTCGGGATCAGCTACATGAGGATGAAAACTAGCCCCTAGTCCATGGACTCAAACGCCACCAATGTCCGACCAGTGAGTGTCCATGAATGTCGGGCAACAAACTTAGTGGCACATGTGCTGTGAGGGGATGCAGTCTGCGATGATGCCCGTACACAGATGTGAACTCCAAGCATGCCAAATCAAGGCTCTGTGACCTACTGGACCGCAGTGTAGGCCGGACACAGCGGTCAGCAGTGGCCCACAGCCACGGGTCGTTGGCTCGCGAGGCACAGAGTTGGTGACACAGTGGCAGTTGTCGGTAGTGAACAATCACCTCCGTGACGCTGATCCTGTTCCCTCCGGACTGCAACGTGTCATCCTCTTACACCCCTCCGTGCGTGCGAGGAAATGTATTCTGCCTTCTGAATTACCGATGTTCAGTTACAAATCAGTGATCCCACTCGTGCGCAGCGTAGGCCGAGGGCAGTGGTCCACGTAGGCCCACAGACACGTGTGGTTGTGATGCCATGCACAGACTTGTTGCCACCACATCGGAGGGTGTATAGTGTATTGTTCTCTGCCTTAAATGATGTTCACTGCCATAGTGTAATCAAGACTCAGTTCTAAATGTGTGACCTACCTGACCGTGGTGTAGGCCTGAGGCAGCGGTCAGCACGGCCCATTCACCGAGTGTCGCCGGCATAGGTTGGATGGCCCCACCGGCCTGCGTAGTTCAGGTTCAGTGGCACAACGTGTAGCAGCCTGGCGTTGAACAGGGTTAGTGGCACCACGTGTAGCAGGCTGGCTTTGAACAGGGTTAGTGGCACCACGTGTAGCAGGCTGGCGTTGAACAGGGTTAGTGGCACCACGTGTAGCAGGCTGGCGTTGAACAGGGTTAGTGGCACCACGTGTAGCAGGCTGGCGTTGAACAGGGTTAGTGGCACCACGTGTAGCAGGCTGGCGTTGAACAGGGTTAGTGGCACCACGTGTCACAAGATGCCCATATGGCACTATGCCTCACTGATCGGGGGGGTCTGGTGCTGTGGCCGCTGGCCCGGATATGGGGTCACTGCCATTCATGACTCAAGACACAGTTCCACATGTGGGACCTACTGGTCCGAAGAGTAGGCCGGGGGCGGCAGTAGTGTACGTCAATGAAAAAGGAATAAAGCGGGCCGGTGTCGTGGCAGCCGTGATGGTCTGAGGTGGCTGCCAAGGTCTCGGGCCTCGGGCTTGTGGCTTGCACCGGCACGTGGTGGGCCCTCCTTGACACACGCCGGTGTCGGAAGGTGATCAGTGTGGTCTGGCTCCGCAGGGGCTGGCCTGACGGGTACGTGGACCAGCGTGCCGGGGTCCGGCAGGCGCACGGCATCTCAGGCAACTCCGCTCACGGGGATGGCGTCGGCCTCGTGGCGAGGTGGGAGGTGCCGCCCTGGCAGAGACGTGGGTCTTTCCGGAAGTGGACCACGCCCAGGCCTACGTGTTTTTTATTCACACCCCTACGCTGGCGTGGCGTAGGCCGGGCCATCCCACTCCGCTGACGCTTAGGGGGAGGCGTAACAGGCAACATTTCCGCGAGGTCCCCCACTGGCTGTGATGACATGGTGGCGTCCACTGTCCACTACACTCCATACGCAAGCGGTGTATGTCGCCATGGATATGGGTGTGTTCTGCATACTGCGGGGTGTCCAGCATATCTCCGGCACTCTTGGCATGGTGTACTTTCCCAATCATGGTTCTCCTGCATCATTCACACATGCCTGGTTGCACCTCTCCCCACATTCGGCTAGTATGTGGCTGAGGTGCCATGCCGTTGCTGGCTCATTTTCAGGGCTTGCCCATGTGGACATTGTAAGTTGTTCTGTCGTGTCTGGTGGGTGGGCATATTGTTGTGCCTGTTGTATGTGATTTTGTGACGTGTGCATTGCCCGAGTTGTGAGTTGCATGGTTGTGGTGTTGAGGTGTGTGGGGTGTTCATTTGTATATTGCCAAGGGGCTGTGCATTTCCCTTGTTGCCATCCTGGGAACACTGGTTGATGATGGACTGTCGGAGGATGAAGGTATCATGCACACTGGCTGTGTATTTGAAGGCGACATTGTTGGGTGTTCCACGGTGTTCTGTTGTTGCCTGCACATTGGTGTGAGACGTGTGCTTCCTGTTGCGGTGATTGTGTGCTGTGTCACCAGGGGGCACAGGTAGTACATGTGTGCTGTGTGTTGCCCCCAACACGTGCGTGCATCCTGCTATGGCGTCTGGTCCTTGCTTGGTCTCCAGCGGATCCTGCGCATTGTGTTGTACGTATGGGGACTGGGGTACCAGGGTGATGGTGATGTCCAGGACAGGTGTGGGGGACTTGGATGTGGCTGGCTGTGGGACTCCTCCGACTCTGGCGGGTGTTGGATGGGGGTCTCAGGGCCCAACAGGTGCAGCCACGCCATCAGCTTTGTGTGGGGTGGGATGTTGGTTGTCTGCTGTGTTGTTGCCGTAGGCCTGTTAGGCGATGATGGTCAGGATGCGTAGGTTGGTTGTCCCTTTCAGCCTGTAGTGGAAGGTGACATTGTCAGATGTTGGGTCTGTGCGGCTGGTACGTTTCCTGGGGTTCCGCCGTCTTTGTCTGAGCTGCGTCTGTGTTGGTCTGGGGGGGGGTGTTCCGGGTGTGGGATGGGGTCCTGGGGTGGTGGGGGGGGGGGGGGGTTGTGGCCCTCTTGGGTGTCCGGGCCGCATGATGTGTGGCTCCATGGCATCTGTTGCCCTTCGGTTGTGGTCCTGGGCTGTGCTCCCTTTTGTGGTGCTGGCTCCCGTCGGACTTTACACCAGGTCAAAGCAGGTGTAGATTTCCTGGTGCTATCGCGCCTTATCGCCTGTTTTGTGATTTTATCGCGGATGTGGCTGGTCTTGTGAATGTTGAGGTGTGCTGTTGTCTCTGCTTTTGTCACGGGAATGCCTACTCTGCATCTCATTAGCGATATTTGCGAGGGTCCTCTGTGGCGATATTTTTTGCGGCTGCTATCGCGGGTAAACTGGTGCTGTGGGCTGTTAACACCGGCTTGTGAATGGGGGGGTAAATTTATCACGACTTTGGCTGCGATAAAGTGCGGTTAATTCGGCGATAGCTCCTTGTGAATATGCCCCTAGGTGTAAGTAATGATACCGTGATTTTCACAAATTACCTTCATTGAATACCGAGGGGCCGATTCCGATGTCGGACGGACTCAGGTCCGTCCGACATCGTCCAGAAGCCGTAACCGACCGACCTGCTGTCGTCGGTTACGGCCCTGCAAGTACGATGCGACCGAACCCTGTTCGGTCGCACTCGTATACTTCACAATGGGAGCATGCATTCCGAGCGGAATGCATGCTTGCATAGTGAAAAGCAGGGGTGCAGTTCATCCCTGCACCCTGTGGCCGGCACCCCAAGGTGCCTGCCACCGGGTGCAGGGATCAACAGAGGGGCACCATAGGTGCCCCCAGGCCGCCATTCGGCGGCCTCGCACCCATGGGGGCCCTACTGGGGGCCCCCAAAGACAGTTACCGACTGCCTTTTCGTGCCGGAAAGACCGGCACGAAAAGGCAGTGAAATACTGCCATCGTACTCCCTCGGTCGTGAAGAGGCGGCCGGGGGAGTACTGAAGGATTTCCGGACGGCGGTCGGCCTCTCCGAGCCCGTCATAAGCCATCTGGAAATCCGAGTCGGATTCCTTTCCGACCGAGCCCATCGGAATGGCTCGGTCGGAAAGGAATCCGGCCGGCACGTTCCGATTCGGTCGGAAGGGCTCCGACCATCGTTCAGTGCCCTTCAGGCCGAAATCGGAATCGGCCCCTGAGTCTTGCATGGTGCAAAAATATATGTTTCAGAATAGACAATTAGGGCCTCTCCAACTCCCTGAGGAATCTCACTCTGGGCACAAAAAGGTAACTGCACCAGAATCAGAATTCCAAATTTCACCCCCCAAGCCACCCCCTCGGAGGATTTTCACTGGAGAAAACCAGGATTCGTGCTATGAAAATATTGCACAATCTACTTTTTGCACTACAGGAAACACGCAATATTACCACATTATCCCACATTCTGATGAACCTGCTAACCAGGTGTGGCATGACTGCACCAAATAACGAGGATTTCATGAATCTTCTCGTTTTTGCTGTCTGCAAAATATAAATCTACATGGAAAATGGTGCTAGACTCTCTTTCACCTGCAAAAAGAAAATCGTTGACTAGTGGGCTAATGTACCCCAACGTTTTAAAATCACTCCTCCATCATTGTGCCATCCTAGTGTGGAACGATGAATTGTTTCCCCAGGCCTGTGCCCTGCATCCCTTCAAGCCTGGCTGAGGCTGGCGCAGGAGAGGCAGCCACGAACCCAAGAAGCACTTGGAAGGAAATAAGATTTCCCCTCGGCTTTAGAAGGAAACCAGGATGGAATTTATAGTTTTAAATAAACATTCCCACCCAGTTAACTGAGCGAAGATAATGGAGATGGAATATTCTCTTACACAGAGACGTGGAACCTCTCTGAAAACCGTAAAAGCCTCATGAAAGTAGCATTAGAGCTGAAAGAAAACAGAGCCCGGCACTGGATAAAATCCCAGAAGGGACACACACTCGGCTGAACAGTAGAAACTGCTGCCCCGCAAAGAGGGGAGCTCAGCAAAATGTGGGAACAGACATAAGAGAAGGGGAATTCATCAAGTAAAGAGACTAGTCATTTAATAAAAGTGCTTTCAAAAATATTGTGCTTGAATTTCCAGACAAAACATTTAGCAGAAGTATGAAAACAATGTCTTAATCGTATCTGGGTCTAAAGCCCACTTCACAATTAAGGCGCTTATTTAAAGCTGGTCTGTACTGGGCATCTGACAGATGTCCATTCTCACCATCTCACCGTTGCCTGCTTCATCTGGAGGTGGGGGAAGCACCTTCACCCAGATTTACTATTCTTTGACGCAAGGCTGCCCTGCCTTGCGTCAGTGGGAGACAGAAAAATGTGCCATATGTACTAATATATGGTGCATTTTTTCTCTCCCCCAGAACTTGCACACTTTTGGCAGCCATGTGCCAACACGCATACCTTTGTGCCATAGCGCAAGGATGTGTGCATTCTCTGAAGCATAGTATGGAAAGGGTCCCTTCAAGTACAAAAAATATGCATAAAGGCTTTTCCCACTTTGTATGTGCTCAATACAATGCAGCACACATACAAAGTTCGAACAACGAGGAGGCATATGATTTTTTTAGCAAATCCCTGTATACAAAGGTTTGTAGATAAGGATTTGTGTCAAAACAAATGGGTGGTTGCACGGGAACACCCATGCACCATCCATGGAATGCCCCCTGGTTTCAAAGTAATGCAAAGCAGTGCCTAGCACAATTTTGCCTTAGCTTGGGATACGATCACAAAAGTGACTCAAACTTGGTGCAAAGTGTTAGTAAATCTTAGCCTGTGTTTCAGATGGTGCAGCCACATCCACAACTTCCAACTTACATGGTATCTGAAGGCCTTCTGATGCGATGTCCTCTGTGTTTTTTCCTGTACCTGGCCGTCATGCTGCGCAAGAAAAATAATCACTGACTCACACATACTCGAAAAAATACTCCAAACATGAGTGCAACATTAAATTTACATTTTTAATTGTCTTTGGAAAATGTAAAAAAAAGTGAAGACTGGTCCATCTTGGTTCCATGGCATGGCAAAACGGCTGGCATCAGTTTTTTCAAAGATCAAGCTACCACCTTTTGAAGCAGTCACACTAGTGCTAAATTCTGAGGGCCTCATTTACAGCCACTTTTGGGCCGCTGGAACGTCACTTTTTTGACGTTCCAGTGGCGCAATGTGCCACTGGCATATTTATAAGGCCACGTTACGTGGCTTTTCATGGCCTTATAAATATGTGCCCCTTACATGCAGAAACCTGCATGAAAGGGGCCTTCCATGGGTGTTGCTGGGGGCGTTCCCAGCAACATCTATGGCTTTTTGTCACTGCCCCAGATTTATGAGAAATCGTAAGTCTGAGGCAGCACCAAAAATTTACGCTGGGAGGCGTAAGGCAGGCGCAACAAGGAGAAATATCTTTATTTCTCCTCGTTTTTCGTCTTTCATTGTGTGCTGCATTCTGCAGCACACATAAAAAGAGGAAAAAAACCTTTTGTGATTGTTTTGTGCAGGAAGGTTTCCCTTCATGCACAAAAATAATCATCCCCGCAACGCCGGCACCCTTGCACCATGGTGCAAAGGAGCCTGCGCTGGCACACGGCAGACCATTGTGCTCCGGCGCAGGGAAAAAGGACAGGAATGCACCGTATCTACTAGATACGGCGCATTCCTGCCCTTTTCTTTTGCCGTAGGGCAGCGCAGCACCAAGGCCTGCTGCGCTGCCCTACGGCAAAAAACCCATAAATGAGGCCCTGAATTTGGCAGGCAAGCTGTGGCGGAACAGGCAGACACGCCCTAGCTCCTTGAGGCACCATGCCAAACTCTAATTGAGACCCAGGGTGATGAATGTTACTGTGGTTTTATACAGCAGGCTGATTAATTTTGTGCTAAGAAAAACATAACATGGCACAAAAATAATTTTCAGTAAAAATCAGAGCATTTGCCTTTTAGTCGCATGCCTCAAGATAACATTGCCAAACTTTGGGAAAGATATTAACTTTGTTTCTTGACTGAAATTAACCACTTTCATGAAGGATGTTTTAGAGACCTTGCCAATCAGTTAACTCTGGAGAAAAGCTTCTTGTTACAATCGTACAGCCTGTTTATCTTCATCGAGGGGAAGCTCTAAACAAAGATGGGGTGGAGGTGCACTGCTCAAGAAAGCAATCGGATGTGTTTTTTATAGGGTCTCTTTCGGCCCCTCTCAGGCACTTTGAGCCATGTAAACATACACCCGTGCAACAGCAAAATCATGTAAACAAGCTATAAATATGTTAGAATAAATTCACACTGTGCCATAAAAAACTTCAGATGTAGGGGCATATTCACAAGGAGCTTTCGCCGAATTAACGGCACTTTATCGCAGCCAAAGTCGTGGTAAATTTACCCCCCCCATTCACAAGCCGGTATCAACAGCCCACAGCACCAGTTTACCCGCGATAGCAGCCGCAAAAAACATCGCCACAGAGGACCCCTGCAAATATCGCTAATGAGATGCAGAGTAGGCGTTCCTGTGACAAAAGTTGAGACAACATCACACCTCAACATTCTCAACGGCCAGCCACATCGGCGATAAAAACACAAAACAGTCGATAAGGCGCGTTAGCACCAGGAAATTTACACCTGCTCTGACCTGGTGTAAAGTCGGACGGCAGTCAGCACCACAAAAGGGAGCTCAGCCGAGGGCCACATCTGAAGGGCAATAGATGCCATGGAGCCACACATCATGCGGCCCGGACACCCAAGAGGGCCACAACACCCACCGACACCACACCCAGGCCCGCAACACCCCCCCCCCGGGACCACCCCCAAGGTGGAAAATAAACATACGTGCGTGGCCAGAAAATGGAGAATCAGTCATACAGCAATGCAATCACCAACACAAAACACCATACAAACAAAAGCAGAAACAACCCTTAGGATGAGTCCTAGCTGCTCCTCACTGGACAATCCGTAGCACACAGCCTGGAAGACGAAATCCAAGAGAAGAAGGTGTGCCATGCGCCCAACAAAGGAAAGAGAGAGAGAGAGCGAGGGAGAGAGGCGGAGTGAGATAGCACAAGCAGCGCTCGGGCACCTGGCTCCACATGCCAACATGTGTGTGTGCATCGCCATCCGTACACCATGAGCCCAAGGCCGTGTCCCAATCTCAGCGCCAAAGCCACATCACATTCCGAAAACGCAAGTAGTAGTCAGACAAACATCAGGGATGAAAGCACCATTGTCCCAATGCAGAATGCGGGAGGACACCTGCACCTCTGACCTTGGTTCAGAACGCACCTGGAACACCCTGATAGAGATGCAATGGCAGATGGGGACGACTCCCACACCACGCATTCCACAAATGAACCATCCGACTCATCCACAGCCCACACACAGAAGCCCCTGCCTGTGGTACCACCGCATGGGATGCCCTTGACACTCATGGAAACAGCAACCCATTACCCACAACGTTGCACACACATTCGAATCATTGCTCAGAGCTGTGGCATATCCTCCACACAACTGCCGCAGTCCAGAAGAGTTCCTGTTCATGAGATGCACCAATGCAATAGCAGGCCATACCGGGCACATGCACAACCCCCGTCACGTGGAACAGTACCGTGCACGTATGCTGCATTTACTGGGCGCACTGCCACTGGCAGTGCTGCGGATCAGCTACAGGCTCAGATTCCGCATTGCCCACGTCACCTGCGTCCAGCCCTGGTTCCACTGCCGAACATGCACATTTGAGTGTCCCATGGATGTCTGCCTATCCAACACAACTGTTGATGAATTGGACTATGACTTGTGTCTGCGCCCCCTGTTGGATCACGAACAGGAGTGTAACCGAGACAGCCGTGCATGGGATGCCTTGACATACTGCGTATGTATTGGTAGTTGTGCATGGGAGATTGCACAATTTCTCGTGTGCAGTGACCACATCGAGGCGCTCCCCTATTGGGCTGTGTTGTGGATCGGTGAGACGGCGTGGGCTGAGCACACCTGACCGGACCACCTAATGGATTGGCTCACCCTGGTGTTCCTTGAACACGACAACGACGTACTATTGGAACACATTGCACATGAAGCTGCACGGGCATTCATGGATGAGTAACTACGTTCCTGCAGCCACATCCGATTGCCACCCACAGCACATGGCCCAACAACTTGTTGCATTGTGGGGATTGCTCACATATCCCACCACAACAGAGGACACGTCTGCCTTTGGTCGGGCTCTGGATGCATGTGCGTGGAATAACGCGTGTGTACACACACCTGTGCAAGGCGACGCAGGTCCATGGTCGGAGCAACACAGCGTCGTCTGGCAACGTTGCCAGTTCGGACACACTGCTGGGAGAGAGCACACACATGGCAATGTAGCACGACATGTGAACCTGTCGGACCCTCACACCTGATCACTGTCGGCAGAGCAGACAATCGTCGCACCCCGGAGGCAGAGCACCATGCAGACCCCACGTGCAGTGAGTCGTGCCCCCTCACACGGGGCAATGTGCAGACGCCAAACAACACATGACTCATCAAGCAAGGCAAGGTGGGCTGTGAGCGTTGCCATCCGTGATGAATGTTGTCCATTTCAGCCCCAACATTATCTGAACCTCGACATGTACCCATGCTGCGTGTAAGTGTCTTAAACATGTCCCTGCCTGTTGTGGCCATTGCCTCGTCCGTACTGACACGCACATGCCAATAAAGCCTATGCCACTCCACTGGTGTCTAACTGTGTGGTGTGTTGTTTAGATTGTCCACTCGTGTGCCACAATGAGCATCGCCCCAACACAGGGAGGAACTGACTGACGCATGTGCAATGGGGATGTGTCCCTTTGGCAAGCTCCACCTCTGTGAGCCAGACATTGTTTTTGGATAGGTGCTGGACGACATGTGCACTTACATGACTCCAGCTATGTGTGTATGGTGCCCAACCTCTGACCATGTGGAGCAATGTCATACATCACAACAGAATGTGTCCACACAGATGTGTGTAAGTCGGTATGCGACATGAAGTTCTGCTGTCACACGTGGTGTGGGATACCACTCCTGGCCTGCCACCGTTTTGGTCACTCCTACACACGGCCCTATTCAACACATGGACGTGTGCCTATGTTGGGGTGTTGTGAGATTGCTGTTGATGTGCAATGGGGACACAGCTAGTGCTCACCTTCACAGTCATCCAATTGGCCATGTGTCTCAGGGATAGACATGCGCATAGATGTCAGTTACCAGGGTGTACCTTCATGTGCAATCATCGTCCCCACATCCAGCCATACTTCCATACGTGAGTGAACATAGTGATGACACATCTGTGTGATTTAGAATGTTTTATTCACATTCAGGTGATTGACGGAGCTGGAGCTGTACCTGGCCATCCAATCCCACATCACATGGAAGCCCAGTGGTGGGCCAACCAGAGTCCTTTGGGGATTGCACAGTGATTGGGAAGAGGGAGAGTGCAGTCCGCAGCAGGATTGCTGTGTGATTGGCCAGCGGTGAAGAAATGGCAGTCCGTGTCGGGGTCCGGGTGAATGTCGCAGGGTGTTCTGGAGGTCAGTAGGAGGTATTTCCCAGGGCATGATGCATAGGTCATGACCAGGCAGGGACAGGCCATATGGCGGTGATGGATGCTACTGCCTCCTTCCTCACACAGTAGTTCCCATCCCCTTCTCACTCCCCTGATACGGGTTCTGTGTCCGGTGTGTCCGGTGTGTGTGGCGGGGAGATGGCTGCATCGCTGTGTGCCCCTGACACATCAGACTGCTTAGGTGATGGGGCAGCATCACAGTGTGCCACGGACACATCAGGGGTCGGAGCTGTGTGTGTCGATGTTCCCGCTGCAGTCATCTGGGAACGGCTCAGTGGCAGCAATGGCAAGTTGGAGTACTGCAGGGCGTTGCTGTTCCCAGCCACTACTCGCTGGTGTCCAGCCGTGGCAGACATACTTCCAGCCTGCATCTGCTCCATGGTCTCCATTGCCCTCCGCATCTGTGCCAACTCTGTGCTGTCATGGCTGGTGCCTGTCTGACCAGGCAGTTCTTGTATTAGGACTCATGGCACCAGCGAGGTTAGCCAAGGTCTGTGGCGGAGCATGGTGCGTACAGGGGGTGTCCGATAGGGACTGTACGTGGTCCCTGATGGGACTCAGACACCCACGTATGGCATCGAGTTTGGCTGCCACAAGCTCGAAACCCACCCGCAACTGATGAGCCAATTCCACCTGGCAACACAACACATGCCGTTGGAATTCCATGTATTGGTCAGGGGGGTCCTGGGAGACAGCTGTGGTGGTGTGTGTTTCCTGCTGTGTGGTCTTTGCAGGTGGTGGGGTCACCTCGAGGCAGCTGGCCTGGCCTGCTCCTGGGGGTGGGGTGCAGAGGCTGTCCAGCATCCGTTGGAGGGTGTCTTGACATATGTGCAGGTTGTCCTCTTCATCATCAATGGTGGGATGTGTGGTGTGCTCTGCAGGGGGTGTTGTTTGTCCCTCTGCAATGTAAAGGGGAGATGCAGGTTAACAGAGTTTCACATGTATGGTGATGATTTGTAGATGTTTACATTCAGACTGCATGCAAATGTACATTGTGACTGTTTGGGGGGAGCTGGCTATTTGATGGCAGTCAGTGTGTTTTTCGACTACATGACGGATGTGTGGTAGTACCCGTACATTATCATCACACAGTGTCAGGCAATGCCAGATGTGAGTGGACAGTTACTACGCACGAGCGGAATCTGTTTTGAGCTCTGTCCTGTGGTGCTGGTGTTGCACTTTGTACCACATTGCCTTCATTGCTGATGTTCTGTGATTGCTATGTGTGTGTGCTGCATTGTGGGGGAGTTGCCCCTGCAGCTCTGATTTCGTGTAGCCTTCTCCCTTTGAGGCGGGGTGCCTTTGAATTGTGTGCTTTTCGGGGCCTGATTTGCTTTTGACTTAGGTCATGTGTGCTCGCGGACTGTTTTTGTGGCCTGGTGCATTGTTCGTCTGCTGCGTGTATTGTAAGGCATGGGTTGTGGGGGCACGTGGACACGTCGGAGTGTGACCTGCTCCTTTACGGATGTGATCCGCACTTGGCTACCTCCATGTCGCTTCGTGGGCCATGTCATTTTTTTGGGGCAGCTGCCATGCTATCGGACATGCAGTGTTACTTGCATAGTCAGCGTGGGTCACGGAGCCGCTGCTTTGCTGGATTCAGCACATGTGCACGGGTCGGTTGTACTATTGGTGATAGGGGGGGGGCCCTCTGTGCACATTGTGGATGGGGGCCTACTTGGCGTTTCTATGTGTGCTGCAGTGTGCCAAGGCAATCAGGGACATGTTCCACGGTCATTGTGGGCGTAATTGTGCATGTGTGCCATTGTGCCCATCTCCCCCCGTCCCTAGTCGTTACTCACCCTGTTGCTGTTGGGTCAGTTCATATCGTGCTGTGTCCAGCCCCCCAATCCTGCCACCGTCTCCTCACTGCTGACTGTGGCCACCATTTGCTCCAGCTCATCCAGCTCCTCCTGTGTCGCAGGACTCCCACCTCTAGCCGCCGTTGCTGCCTCCCTGTTGGCGGCGAGCTTATGTTTGGTCTGACTTTTCAGATCATGCCAGCGCCTCTTGACCTCCTCCAGTGACCTCCTGGACACTCCGACTGCATGTGACGTTGGTGACGATGGCCTGCCATATTTCGGTTTGGGTTGCCAGTGCCGCAGTGGAGGTGCCGAACAGTTGTTGATGGTGTTCGGTCACCCCCGTGACGATGATCTGGTCTTCCTGCGGACTGTACCCGGTGTTCCTCTTCCTCTTGTCCTTGCCCTTCCCCGAAAGCGGGGTTCCTGGATGGTCCTCCGTAGGGCTTGTGGTGTTCGGCTTGTCCTCTGCACTCGGTCCGTGTGCATCCATGTTGCTACGCAGTTTGAATTGTTTTTGGGCTTTTTTTTTCTTTCTTTTATGGTGCTTTTTCCCGCCGGACGCGTGGGATTTACAGGCCTGTGGCTGGTGTTCGCTGATTTCTGTACCGCGATTGGCCTCATCGCATGATTTCTCGCATTCGCGTTTCGCATTTTTTCGGCGTGGCGTTGATTTTCACGCTGTCATTTGACGTGTTATCTGGTGACTATCGCATGCTACCGCGTTGTTGTGAATTCCACGTTGACCCGGGGTTATTTTCCAGTGATAGGCTGCGATATTGAAAGTTGCGTTACGCTACTCTTGCGGTAGTTATCACACGTTCTTGTGAATATACCCCGTAGTGTTTTAGAACTAGCTTGGACCACAAGTAAGAGACTTGTCAGAATGCGGAAATGAATGGTGGCTTGAAAAACAAACATTTAACAAACTAATATTTTCGTGGCTGTAGGGTTGGGTTGTGCGCTCATAAGCTACTTTATTTTATCACACAGAAGGCTCAGGGGGATATTCTCAAGAACGGGCGATAATTATCGCCAACCTAGGTTAACGCAATTTTACATAACGCCGTCTATCGCGTGAAACTAACGCCGTGGTAACGGCGTATTCTCAACACGCCGGCAACAGGCGATAGTATCATGATAACACGTCAAATGTCCGCGTTAAAATTACCGGGACGCCGATAAAAAGGAAACCCGAACGTGAAAAAAGTGGCGATGGGGCCAACAGCGATAAAAATATCAGTGATAAGCAGCGCCAGGCTTGCTATTCCCACGTCAGGCGGGAAAAATCACCATTAAAGCTGCAAAAAAAAAAACAAAAAACAACTGAGAAGCACCATGGAGGAAGCTGGAGCAACTACAGAGGCCAACCAGAACCCCACAAACCCCCCGGAGGACCAGCCAGGGACCTCGGGGAAGGAGAAGGGCAAGGAGAAGAAGAAGAGGAACCCGCGATTCAGTCCGCAGGAAAACAAGATCCTGATTACGGAGGTGATAGAACACCACCAACAACTGTTCATCACCTCCACTGTGTCACTGGCAACTAAAAATGCAATATGGCAGTCCATCTTGGCCAAGGTGAATGCAGTCGGAGTGAAGAGAAGGGAAGTGGATGACTGCAAGAAGCGCTGGAATGATGTGAAGCGCAAAACCAAGCTGAAACTCGCTAACAACCGGAAAGCCGCAATGCAGACTGGAGGTGGGAGTCCAGCGCCACAGCAGGAGCTGGATGAGATGGAGGAAATGGTGTCCACAGTCATCAGTGGGGAGACAGTGTCAGGAGTTGGGGGACCGGACACTGTTCAACATGACCTGACCCAACAGCAACAGGGTGAGTAACGACCAGGGACTGGGGGACGGGGGGAGATGGGCACAATGGCACACATGCACAATTAAGTATAGCACAGTGTACACCCACAATGACTCTGGATCATGTCCCTGATCTCCTTGGCATACTGCAGCACACATAGAAACAGCAAGTAGGCCCCCGTCGACAATGTGCCCAGAGGGGGCCCTCCCCACACATCACTAATCTCACAACAAACCCATGCACATGTGCTGAACCCAGCAAAGCTGCGGGTCCGTGAGCCACACTGACATTGCAAGTGACACTGCATGACGATTAGCATGGCTGCAGTCCAATTATCATGACATGGTGCACGCCACGACACTGAGGTGGCTGAGTGTGGACCACATCCCTAAAGGAGCTGGTCATACTCTGACACATCCACGTGCACAAACAACCCCTGATGTCAACAAGACATCTGCGGACAAACCATGCCCAAGAGTCCCAACTCCCACCAAGAGCCCAATTTACCCAAGTCTGCAACATCTCAGCACTGTATAAGCACAGAAGTGAAAGGCACACCGCCTGAAAGGGATAAGGGACAGCAAAATCAGAGCTGCAGGGGTGACTCTCCCACAATGCAGCACACACACATAAGAATCAGAGCACATCAACATTGACAACAATGTGGTACAAACTGCAACACTTTCACAACAGAACAGAGGACACAACTGCTGCCGCTTGTGTGTAGAAACTGGCCAATCACATTTGGCATAGCAGGAAACTTTGAGATGATAATGTACAAGTACAACTCCACATCCCTGATGGTGTAGAAATGTCCACTGTCCCACATCAAATAGGCATCTCCTCCCAAACAGTCACAATGTACATTGTCATGCAGTCTGTTTGTAAACTTGTCCAATGCGTGAACATACATGGAACACACTGTTAAACTGCATCTCCCCTTTACATTGCAGAGTGAGAATCAACACCTCCTGCAGAGCAGACCGTACATCTCTTCCCTGATGATGAAGAGGACCTCCACACCATCGACACCGACGCCCTCCAACAGCTCATGGACACCCTCAGCACCCCACCCCCAGGAGCAGGGCAACCCAGCTGCATCGAGGAGACCCCACCCCCTGCACATACCACACAGCACGAAGCACCCACCACCCCCGCGACCAACACATGGCATTCCAACGCCGTGTGTTAGAGGGCCAGAAGGAGATGGCTGATCAGGTGCGGGTGGGGTTCGACCTCATGGCAGCCAAACTAGTTGGCATACGTGGGTGTCTAAGTCCCATCAGGGACCACTTACAGTCCCTAACGGACACCCACAGTCCGCTCCATGCTCTCCAACAAGCCATGGCTGACATCGCTGGGGTCATGACTCTGAGACAAGACCAACTGTCTAGTCAGAGTGGCTCCAGCGATGTCAGCCGGGAGTTGGGACACATGCGCAGGATCATGGAGAACATGGAGCGGATGCAGGCGGAAAGTATGGCTGCCACGGCTGCACACCAGCGAGATGTAGCTGGGATCTTCCATTCCCTGCAGATCCTCATCATGGCATTGCTGCCACAAGGCCTGGCGCAGATGAATGCTGCTGCTACTACTCCATCCACATCTCCGCCCCCTGATGTGTCAGTGCCTCACAGTGCGGCAGACAATCCGCTTCCGGCCCCTGATGTGTCACTGCCACACAGTGCGGCAGACATTCCACCTCCGGCCCCTGATGTGTCAGTGCCACACAGTGCTGCAGACAAAACACCACCACCCACATGTGAGGCACATCACACATCAGAGGACGATGATGTGGATGATTCTGCCTTTGTGGTAAGAGGGAAGCGGTAGCATTCATCTCCACCATATGGCCTGTTTCAGCTTGGTTCTGCCCTCTGCATCATACCCTGGAATAACACCTTCCACAGTCCCCGATACACTCTGCGACACTCACCTTGGCCCTCGACATGGACTGCCATATTTGGTTTGGTTACCAATGACTCAGCAATCAGACTGCGGATTGAACTCTTTCTCTTCCGATGAACTTATCAATCCCTAAAGGACTCTGGCTGGCCCTCCACAGGGCAACAATGTAAAGTGGGGTTTGCATGGCCATGTACTGGTCCAGCTTCAACACTCCACCGAATGTGATTAAAACATTCTAATTCACACAGATGTGTCATGTCTATGATCAAGCAAGTATGAAAGTATGGATGAATATAGGGGCAGTGATTCCAAAAAAAGGTACTCCCTGGGAACTGATATCAATGCGCATGTTTGACCGTGACCCAGATAGGCTGTGAGATGACTGGGAATGTGTGAACTAGCTGTGGCCTCATTGCTCCTAAACAACAATCTCGCAATTTCCCAACTTAGCCCCACGTCAATGTAGGAAATAGGGCTGTGTGTAAAAAAGTCAAAGTTATGTGGATGCCACAGCTCAGAGCAATGATTTGTTTGAGTGTGCAGCGGTTGGACTCCTGGGATGGTCTGTGCGTAAGTGTGAAGGTCATTCCATGCAAGAGAACTGCGAGCAAGGACTTTTGTGTGTGGGGTGTGCATACATTGGTCTTTGGTTAGCGCTGTGCGTAGTGTGGGAGTCGTCATAAGCTGTGTTGGAAGCCGGAGTCCCCGTCACGCGAAACTGTCACAAATGCGAGACCCGGGACTCCCCACTCAACATTAGGCCAAGTAAGGACACCGTTTGAGATAGCCCTGCTCACCCCCTTAGTAGCTTGGCACGAGCAGCCAGGCCTATCTCCAAGGTACGAGTGTACAGTATGTGCAACCACACCCACAGCAACCCCCTGGTGACACCACAAATGGACTCCACACGAGTTTGATAAAAACGAGTATAAACTTTATATAGAAAGATATACGATCAGACCACACGATACAAAAGCCAACATATAATAAAGGGTAATATTCGTTCCGGCTGGCTGGTAGGTTCAAATCCCAACCACCGCTTTCAACATGCTATGCTGGTCGTAATGCTAGAATCACACACGTTGCAATAGACAAACAATAGTGCTCTGCGTCACAATACAATCCTGTGCTGGGCACAGAAGAAATAATACAATGCATAACGATACACCCCGGTACCTGCAATGGGAGAAATAATGCAATGCGTACCGCTACAATCATGTACTGCGCAATGAAGGAATAATGCAATGCGTCACACCAAAATCACGTATTTTGCAATGAAGAGATAATGCAATGCGCGCCACAACAATCATGTACTTTGCAATCAAGGAATAATGCAATGCGTAGCTACAATCATGTACTTTGCAATGACGAAATAATGCAATGCGGGCCGCTACAATCCTGTACTTTGCAAGGGAGAAATAATGCAATGCGTAGCGCTACAATCGTGTACTTCGTTAGGCAGAAATAATGTCAGGCGTCATAAGACAGTCCGGCAGTTCGTTAGCAGCAATATTGCCAATGTGTATTACGACAGTCAGCCTCTTCGATAACAGTTGCCCCCCACACGTATCCACGATAACATAAAGTACAGCTTCCCACTCGGGCCCCAGTACCGCCACTCCTTTGGTCAGTACGGGCCCCTATCTGAGCCGAAGCAAAGGCTCACGTCGCCAGAAGGACTGAGAGGCCGAGAGAGTGTCCCTCCGAGCCCGCACCCCACCCAGGCAGTGATCCACGTTACCTGGGGGGCGCGACCCCACTCTCCTCTCCTCCTTCAATGAACTAGGCCTTCCGTGTAGAACTTTCTCAATGGGCCTCAGCGGCTCGGCCTGGCAGCTCAGCTCCTCCGGGGCTGCCGGTCCGGGCCGCGACTGTTAGGAAGGTCTCAGGCGGCCGCAGGGCACACGTACCCCACGCCCCTGAGATTACGTTACTCCGGGTGCACGTTCACCACAGCACCCTCCGACACAACGCTGATGAGACTTCACGTCGCCTCTGAGTGCACGTTCGCCAGCCACTCCTTCCTGTGGTCTCAGTTGGCACCGAGACACGCACACCATGCTGCAGAGACTCACTTTCTTCCGGTGCACACAATGATCAGCCGAGCACGCACACTGCTTTACTGAGACTTTCTCCAATTCCGGTGCCCCGATATCCAGGCGCTCTTCACCAACGCCTTCGGCCGCACCTCGACACGTTCACCGCGTCCGAGCCTCACTTCTCCTCCGGTGCACTCGATCACCAGGCGCTCTTCACCAACGCCTCCAGTGCACCCCAACACGCACCCTGCGCATCCGAGACTCACTCCACTTCCGATGCACGCGTTGACCAGGCGCTCCTCGCCAAAGCCTCCTGTGCACCACGACACGCACCCTGTGCGTCCAAGACTCTCTTCACCTCCGATGCACCCGCTGACCAGGCGCTCTTCACCAGCACCAGTGGTGCACCACGACACGCACCCTGCGCGTCCGAGTCTCACTTCACCTCCGATGCACACGTTCACCAGGCGCTCTTCACCAATGCCTCCTGTGCACCACGACACGCACCCTGCGTGTCCGAGACTCACTTCTCCTTCGATGCACACGTTCACCAGGCGCTCCTCACCAACGCCTCCTGTGCACCACGACACGCACCCAGCGCGTCCGAGTCTCACTTCTCCTCCGTGTGTCCAAGATCACAGGGCACACCTTCCGAGGGTCCCAAGCTGCCACAACACGCGCCCACCGCGTCGCTTGAAACTTCTCCGGAAACTTTTATGTTCCTGTGTTTCCAAACAGGGAGCCAGCTCACCTCGGGCCCTTGGGGGTAACAAGACACAGCACAAAGCACAGTCTTCTTCAAGCAGGGGGACCCAGCGCACACAGCACAGTCCCAACAGCCTCTTCCTTGGTTAGAACAGCAAACTGCAGACCATCCCCAGATCACGAAGCAAGGATTGGTCCTCCCCAGCAGTCTCTTCAGTTGTTCCTTCCTTAGCAGAGGTTCTTCTTGACCACAAAATGGGTCCAAGCCTTTTCAGTCTCAATCCATTTCTATTCCATTCCCACCTTCAGGGGTTTCAGCTCTCATAGACATACCCCTAAATGTCTTTGAAGTTCGTTGTGCTCAGGGGTCCCTGACCCATGCCTAAATCAGTTCTGGGTGTCTCCCTCCCAGTGTCACCTTTCTCCCTTTGATACTGGGGGTCTGGACCCTTAATCACTCAGCAGGGGATGGGTCAATTGTTTTATAGCCGCAACCCAGGCCTCTTCACCTCCCGGGGTTTCTCCTCGCATACTCTCCAGATGCAGGTCAGCCTGGTGCCATCTCAACCCCTCCCCTCTCAGATCCAGACAGTCAATCCACATTCAGCAGAGACACACAGAAATGCTTAAAGCACAAACTCAGCCACTTTCTAAAAGAGCGGCTTCTGAACACACAGTGACAAAACCACTTTCATAGAAAGATGTGTTATGACGCTGTGAGTTCATACATACCAAACTTCACCTCTCCATTTTAAACTTATGGGAAACTAGGCTAACAAACACAATACCCAGCCTCCCCATTCTGTCCTATGGGCAGAATGGCCTTTCACCAGTGAAAAACGAAATGGAGTGTTTTTCACTGTCAGGACATAACACATACCTCAGTATATGTCCTGCCTTTTACTTACACAGCACCCTGCCCAGGGGTTACCTGGGACCTACCACCGGTGTGCCCACTGTGTACGCAAAAGGGAAAGTAAGGCCTGACAAGTGGTTGCACTTGTCAGGACACATGCTAACTTAGCAAACTGCGCGCAGGCCCTACACTGCAGACCTGAGTTCCCTTCTCCGCGCACCCTTTGCATTACTAGCCCTGGCACACACAGTGCACATCACTATGGACTTTACTAGCAAGGCAAACATACCAATCATGGCCAACCAATTACCATTACACTTTACACAGGGAACTACTGTACTTTGACACTGATCAGCAGTGGCAAAGTACCCAAAGCATCTAAATTGGCAACTCTATGTCAGGAAAACGGTCTAGGGGGAAAGCAAAAAGTTTAAGGGAACTTTAGCCAAAAAGGCCAAGTCCTACACAACCCCCTCCCAGCCAAAAGCCAGGGTAGACCAATCATTACCTTGATGGACTGCCCAGCTTTGGGCGATAGAACCAGGACGCAGGCCCTCTACCACAGGCACACCCTCCTGTTCCACGCCTTCCTGACCCCAGGGGGTCTTCTTGATCACTACTCCCTGAGCCAACAATGCTGTTCCATGGATCCCTCCCGGCCGGGGGGACCCCTCCCGGGGTGTTGGTCCCATGCCAACCCCACCCTGGAGTGGTACCCTGGGAAGGCCCATCGGTCAGGATACTACCTCTAGTCATCCTGCCCTCCAGGTTAAAAGCGGGTTCACCCTGGTCATTTCTAGGGGACCCAGCCCCACTGGCTGGACACTGTCCCACTGGTGTTCCCCCTGGAGAACACAACCCTCTTTTAACCTTCCATTTATTTTTCTGGGCCTGCCACTTAGGAATGGCACCCACAAACTTCAGGACGGCAGGAGCTCTGGCTACAGACTCCTCACGGCCTCCTGACGCTAGGTGTCCTTCCTCACACCTCTGGCAAGTAGGCACTAGGCCTCCACCCGGGGGCTCTCCTACGGCCCCCCCCAGTTTCCTGGGTGGTGCTGCTGATCCCTGGGGGTGCTGCTTACTCTTCCTCCCCCCCCTCTTTTTAGACAAGGGGCTAGCCAGCAACCCCTCCTCACTACTCTGGTATCTCCTTGCGCCACTTGGCCCTTCTTCCCTCTCTGGGGCCTCTTCAGGCCCCTGGACCCATGACCAGGGGTCCGGTTCTCGTGCAGGTTCCCGGGAATCAAGGAGCCCACACCTTAACCCGGGGTGGCGCAATCCTGGAAAATAATTTCTGAGCCTAGGCTCCCCTGGGGCCAAATTGGACAACCCCTCCAAATCATTTACCATGCTAACCACTACCCAATCCTCCAGTGCACTCTTGTACTCATCCGCACTTGGCACTGGCGGTCGCTGCCACCATACGAACTGGACTCTACTTGCTTACCCTTAATGTCCAGTTCCCTCATGCTTAGCTCATGAGCGAAGAGAATCCGTTTCTCTTCCAACGTGAGAGCGTTCCTGCTCTCCTCTGCTTGAGTTTTAAGTTTTAACACCTCCAACTCATGCAGTCTGACCCTTTGGTTTTCCTCCAACTCCTCTGGTGAAAAACTCCTCCCTGAATGGCTACTACCAGCCCCTGCGGCTGGTCCCTCCACTGGCAAATCTTGTGGACCAAATCCATTCCCTGGGTCATCCTCATCCACCTCAACATCACCCGTCTCCTGAGCCTCTTTCTCTTCCCACCAGGCCCTCAAGGCCACTTGCAGCTCCTCCTTCTTGGCGCTACCCTTCATGGGACATCCCAAAGCTCTGCAGAATTTCCTCAACTGATCAACCTTGTAGGTAAACAATGCCTCAATGTTAAACTCTAATTCTGCAGCCGCAGCCTCATCGGCTATCTGGCTCCCTTCCTGAGACATGATGTGTGGTTTAAAGGTTACTCAACAATAGAACCAACAATTCAAAACAATATGTTGTTGCGTCGTGGTCTGCGATCAATTTATGATGTATACCAATTAATGTGAGTGGTTTTGCACACACGCGTTTCAATTACGTTAGGATCGTATCCCACCGCTCTGCCGCCAAATGTTGGAAGCCGGATTCCCCGTCACGCGACACTGTCACAAATGCGAGACCCGGGACTCCCCACTCAACGTTAGGCCAAGTAAGGACACCGTTTGAGATAGCCCTGCTCACCCCCTTAGTAGCTTGGCACGAGCAGCCAGGCCTATCTCCAAGGCACGAGTGTACAGTATGTGCAACCACACCCACAGCAACCCCCTGGTGACACCACAAATGGACTCCACACGAGTTTGATAAAAACGAGTATAAACTTTATATAGAAAGATATACGATCAGACCACACAATACAAAAGCCAACATATAATAAAGGGTAATATTCATTCCGGCTGGCTGGTAGGTTAAAATCCCAACCACCGCTTTCAACATGCTATGCTGGTCGTAATGCTAGAATCACACACGTTGCAATAGACAAACAATAGTGCACTGTGTCACAATACAATCCTGTGCTGGGCACAGGAGAAATAATACAATGCGTAACGATACACCCCGGTACCTGCAATGGGAGAAATAATGCAATGCGTACCGCTACAATCATGTACTGCGCAATGAAGGAATAATGCAATGCGTCACACCCCAATCACGTACTTTGCAATGAAGAGATAATGCAATGCGCGCCGCCACAATCATGTACTTTGCAATCAAGGAATAATGCAATGCGTAGCTACAATCATGTACTTTGCAATGACGAAATAATGCAATGCGGGCCGCTACAATCCTGTACTTTGCAAGGGAGAAATAATGCAATGCATAGCGCTACAATCGTGTACTTCGTTAGGTAGAAATAATGTCAGGCGTCATTAGACAGTCCGGCAGTTCGTTAGCAGCAATATTGCCAATGTGTATTACGACAGTCAGCCTCTTCGATAACAGTTGCCCCCCACACGTATCCACGATGACATAAAGTACAGCTTCCCACTCGGGCCCCAGTCCCGCCACTCCTTTGGTCAGTACGGGCCCCAATCTGAGCCGAAGCAAAGGCTCACGTCGCCAGAAGGACTGAGAGGCCGAGAGAGTGTCCCTCCGAACCCGCACCCCGCCCAGGCAGTGATCCACGTTACCTGGGGGGCGCGACCCCACTCTCCTCTCCTCCTTCAATGAACTAGGCCTTCCGTGTAGAACTTTCTCAATGGGCCTCAGCGGCTCGGCCTGGCAGCTCAACTCCTCCGGGGCTGCCGGTCCGGGCCGCGACTGTTAGGAAGGTCTCAGGCGGCCGCAGGGCACACGTACCCCACGCCCCTGAGATTACGTTACTCCGGGTGCACGTTCACCACAGCACCCTCCGGGTCTCTTCTGGCACGAAGCCACACACACAACGCTGATGAGACTTCACGTCACCTCCGAGTGCACGTTCCCCAGGCACTCCTTCCTGCGGTCTCAGTTGGCACCGAGACACGCACACCAGGCTGCAGAGACTCACTTTCTTCCGGTGCACACGATGATCAGCCGATCACCTCCACAGTCCCAGGTTGCACCAAAGCACGCACACTGCTTTACTGAGACGTTAGCCAATTCCGGTGCCCCGATATCCAGGCGCTCTTCACCAGCGCCTTCGGCCGCACCTCGACACGTTCACCGCGTCCGAGCCTCACTTCTCCTCCGGTGCACTCGATCACCAGGCGCTCTTCACCAACGCCTCCAGTGCACCCCGACATGCACCCTGCGCGTCCGAGACTCACTCCACTTCCGATGCACGCGTTGACCAGGCGCTCCTCGCCAATGCCTCCTGTGCACCACGACACGCACCCTGCGCGTCCGAGACTCTCTTCACCTCCGATGCACCCGCTTACCAGGCGCTCTTTACCAGCGCCTGCGGTGCACCACGACAAGCACCCTGCGCGTCCGAGTCTCACTTCACCTCTGATGCACACGTTCACCAGGCGCTCTTCACCAACGCCTCCTGTGCACCATGACACGCACCCTGCGCGTCCGAGACTCACTTCTCCTTCGATGCACACATTCACCAGGCGCTCCTCACCAACGCCTCCTGTGCACCACGACACGCACCCAGCGCGTCCGAGTCTCACTTCTCCTCCGTGTGTCGAAGATCACAGGGCACACCTTCCGAGGGTCCCAAGCTGCCACAACACGCGCCCACCGCGTCGCTTGAAACTTCTCCGGAAACTTTTATATTCCTGTGTTTCCAAACAGGGAGCCAGCTCACCTCGGGCCCTTGGGGGTAACAAGACACAGCACAAAGCACAGTCTTCTTCAAGCAGGGGAACCCAGCGCACACAGCACAGTCCCAACAGCCTCTTCCTTGGTTAGAACAGCAAACTGCAGACCAGCCCCAGATCACGAAGCAAGGATTGGTCCTCCCCAGCAGTCTCTTCAGTTGTTCCTTCCTTAGCAGAGGTTCCTCTTGACCACGAAATGGGTCCAAGCCTTTTCAGTCTCAATCCATTTCTATTCCATTCCCACCTTCAGGGGTTTCAGCTCTCATAGATATACCCCTAAATGTCTTTGAAGTTCGTTGTGCTCAGGGGTCCCTGACCCCTGCCTAAATCAGTTCTAGGTGTCTCCCTCCCAGTGTCACCTTTCTCCCTTTGATACTGGGGGTCTGGACCCTTAATCACTCAGCAGGGGATGGGTCAATTGTTTTACAGCCGCAACCCTGGCCTCTTCACCTCCCGGGGTTTCTCCTCACATACTCTCCAGATGCAGGTCAGCCTGGTGCCATCTCAACCCCTCCCCTCTCAGATCCAGACAGTCAATCCACATTCAGCAGAGACACACAGAAATGCTTAAAGCACAAACTCAGACACTTTCTAAAAGAGCGGCTTCTGAACACACAGTGACAAAACCACTTTCATAGAAAGATGTGTTATGACGCTGTGAGTTCATACATACCAAACTTCACCTTTCCATTTTAAACTTATGGGAAACTAGGCTAACAAACACAATACCCATCCTCCCCCATTCTGTCCTATGGGCAGAATGGCCTTTCACCAGTGAAAAACGAAATGGAGTGTTTTTCACTGTCAGGACATAACCCACACCTCAGTATATGTCCTGCCTTTTACTTACATGGCACCCTGCCCAGGGGTTACCTGGGACCTACCACCGGGGTGCCCACTGTGTACGCAAAAGGGAAAGTAATGCCTGACAAGTGGTTGCACTTGTCAGGACACATGCTAACTTAGCAAACTGTGCGCAGGCCCTACACTGCAGGCCTGAGTTCCCTTCTCCGCACACCCTTTGCATTACTAGCCCTGGCACACACAGTGCACATCACTAGGGACTTTACTAGTAAGGCAAACATACCAATCATGGCCAACCAATTACCATTACACTTTACATAGGGAACTACTGTACTTTGACACTGATCAGCAGTGGCAAAGTACCCAAAGCATCTAAATTGGCAACTCTATGTCAGGAAAACGGTCTAGGGGGAAAGCAAAAAGTTTTAGGGAACTTTAGCCAAAAAGGCCAAGTCCTACAAGCTGCTATGTTATCTCTCAGGGGGTGCCGGGAGCATGCAATTCCAAGGTCGGAGGTGCAGATGTGCTACCGCCTTCTAGTTCAGACAAAGGAGCTTTCATCTCTAATGTTAGTTTGTCATCTGCTTGCATTCTGGAAATGTGATGTGGATTTTTTTTTGGGGGGGGAATGTCACTGCTTTGCCTTCCGGCACGGTTGAACCCTTACCAGCCATGTACGTGCCCTCACGGTCAAATTTGCATGCTCTGATGTAGCAGTGGTGTTTTGCTGCAGTCTGACAGTGATGGGTACAGGTAGCTGTGAGGAGGCGCGTGACTTCTCACCTTGCACCTATTAGCTGACACTGTTCACTACTATTGATGGATGACGTCCGTGTACAAATAAATGTAAATGTAAATCCAGTATTTGTAAAGCGCGAACAGCTACCCGAAGGCATCCCGGCGCTGGGGGCCGTCGGGAAGATTAAGCAAGCTATTGCCCAGAGTCACATGGTGCTGGGCTGACCTGCCGCTGGTGCCGGGGATCGAACCGTGAGCCCCAGATTCCAGTGTCAGTCGCCCTGGCCGCAGCGCCACACCTCTTCAAATGTGATCTGTACATGGCACATATGTCCAGGGGACACCTTGGTGTGTTCTACGCAAGGTATTCCTGCTGGCTTTTTGGCTGGTGTGCATCTCCCATGTTGCTGAGGTGTTCACTGTGCCCCCATCCCCCTTACGTCCAAGTTGCTCATGTTGTGGGACTTGAGTCACAGGGTGCATCTCTGCATCAGGGTGGTTCATATTTGACCCCAAATGACACCCGCAATTTCATATTTGACCCCAAATGACACCCGAAATTTCATAACTGACCCCAAATGACACCCGAAATTTCATATTTGACCCCAAATGACACCCTGTTGTCTTTTTTTGAACACTAATGACAGCCTTCATGTCATGTTTTTGTACACATGTGATACGCTGATGAGTGGGAATACGTACTACATTTGACACCCTGAAATGGCATTTCGAATACGTGACACCCTGAACAGCCTCTCTGTACAGAGGTGACATACCCACCATCTATTTGCTATTTGTGAGATTGTTAGCACTTAATGTTGCACTTACACTTGTCAGAGTGATGTGCTAATGCAGAGGACTGACATGCACACAGGGAATGTGTGTTGCAATGAATTTATTTGCACATGCTGTTCATGTGGTCATTTTGTACTGTTCCATGATTGCTAAGGACAGTCACAATGTGACGTGCTCATGCGAAGAAATTGTTAATGATTGTGTTCCTTCGGGCTATTCCTGCTGCAGCTGCAGTGGGGTGTGGTCCACCTGCCTCATCTTCCTCATCATCGTCCGGTGCATCTGGCACTTGGATCCATGGGGCATTGGTGCGTACACAGATGTTGTGCAATACACAACATGCTATGATCATCTTGCACACTATTACTGGGCTGTACAGGAGTCTTCCACCTGTGATGTCCAGGCACCTGAAACGTGACTTTAACACGCCAAATGTGCGCTCAACAATGCCCCTGGTGCGTTTGTGGGCCACATTGTACTGCCTCTGGGCCGGGGTGTTTGGGGCTCGGAGGGGTGTCATCATCCACGGGCAGAGTGCATATCCTTGATCACCTGTGAGAGGTAAGGGAGATTAGTGTAAATTGGTGGTTCTGCATGCTGTGTTGGCAGACTTACAAGTTTTGTGGTGTGTTATTTGTGTGACTTTGGGATTCATGTTTGCCATGTATTGCTTCTGGCAAATGTGCGGCATCAATGTGTATTACGTAGCCTCACAGCTGCTCCTCCCTCCCCCCGAGCCTATTTACTTGTGTACACTGCGCGGTTGCATCACTTTCACTCCTACGGCACACCATTGTCATGCCTGTCTGCGCATGTCCGCAAGCCTGAACACTGTAATGCTGGTCGTTGAAGGTGGTCGGCCACGTGTGTGTAGGCCTATGGTTAGGATATGGCGGACACAGAGACACACGCAGTAGTTACTTTGGTGGCCATCCCGGAAGTGAACCACGCCCAGAGCCCCGGGCTATTTATTCACACTCCTACGCTGGACTGGCGTAGGCCGGCCCAGCCCACTACGCTTACGCTTACAGGGGGGCGCGACATAGCTACAAGTCCAAGGTCTTCCCCACTGCCTGAGGTAACATGGTTGCGTCCACTGTCCACAACACTACAAACACCAGCAGTATATGTCCACATGGACATGTCTGTGCTCTGCATACTCAAGACTGTCCAGCACATCACCGCCACACTTGGCATTGTGGACATTCTTATTCATGGGTCCATTGCCTCCTTCGCACATTCTTGGTTCCCACCTCTCCCCACATTCTGAAATTGTGTGGCAGAGGGGCTATGCCTTTGTGGATGGTTTGTCTACATGTCTGGCCCCTGCTACCACAGTTACTTGTGTTGTCGTGTCTGGTAGGTGGGCATGTTGGTTGGCATGTTGTATGTGATTTTGTTACGTGTGCATTCCCACAGTTGTGAGTTGTATGATTGTGGAGTTGAGGTGTGTGGTGTGTTCCGTTGGTACTTACCAACGAGCAGTGCATTTCCATAGGTGCCATCCTGAAAGCGCTGGTTGATGATGGACTGTCGGAAGATGTAGGAATCATGCACACTGCCTGGGAAGTTGGCGACGACATTGGTGAACAGTCCCCGGTGGTCCACTATTGCACATTGATGGAATGCGTGTGCTTTCTGTTGCCGTAATTGTGTGCAGTGTCGGCAGGGGGCACAAGTAGGACATGTGTGCAGTCAATTGCCCCCAACACGTGCGGGAAGCCAGCTATGGCGTAGAAGCCTTGCTTGGTCTCCAGCTGTTCCTGCGCAGTGTGGGGGAAGTGAAGATGCTGGGGTATCAAGCTGATGATGGCATCCAAGACAGGTGTGAGGAACTTTGATAGGGCTGGCTGTGAGACTCCTCCGACTCTGGCAGTTGTTGGTTGGAAGGTACCAGAGGCCAACAAGTGCAGCACAGCCAGCAGCTTTGTCTGCGGAGGGATGTTGGTTGTCCGCTGTGTTGGTACCGTCAGCCTGTGGGCAATGTGGGTCAGGATGCGGAGGATGGTTGTCCTTTTGAGCCTGTAGTGGGCAATGATATCCTCTGGCGTTAAGTCTCTGAGGCTGGTGCGTTTTTGGAAGGTCCGCTGTCTTGTTCTGCGCTGCCTCGGTGGCAGTCCGGGGGGGGTGGTCCTGGGGGTGGGAGTGGTCCTGGGGGTGGTGGCGGTGGGTGTTGTGGCCCTCTTGGGTCTTCAAGCTACATGATTAGTAGCTCCATGGCATCTGTTGGTCTTCAGATGTGGCTCTGGGCTGGGCTCCCTTTATACTGCAGGTTTTCGTCCTACTTAAGACCAGAAAAAAGCAGATCTTAAGTCCCTGCTGCTAACGTGCCTGTTTTTGGACCGCATCGCCGATCTGGCTGGTTGTTGAGAATATCGCGAAGTGGTGTTATCGTGAGTTTTTGTATGGGAACGCCTACTCTGCATATGATTAGCGTTAGTTGTCGCTGTCAGCCTTGGCGATGTTTTTAGCGGCAGCTATCGCAGGTAAACTGACGATGTCGGCTGTTAGCGCAGCCTTGTGAATAGGGCGATAAATCTATCGCCACCTTCATGGCGGAAAAGTGCCGCTAATTCGGCAATGAGTCCTTGAGAATATGCCCCTCAGTATTTTATGCAAAAATGCAGTTGGCTGTTTCTATCAGTTTATTTTAGTCTCCTTCATTAAACCACCATCTGCCTGGCACCATCAACTCACCAATCAAACCCTTTATATTTTCCAAATGTTTATTTATACAACAGTTTAACTCTTCGGCAATAGCTTTGATTAATTAAAATTTGTATGTATGAATTAACTCTTAAAGATGGTGTTTGCTTGTTCAACTACACACAGGTGTCATTATGTTGTTATTGTTCCTCAGTGTTGTAAGCACAACAGGGTATTAAGGTGTTATTAAGTTTTGTTCCTAAACTCATATGTTGATGGTTTCCAAACAAAAAAACTGAGCTTTTATCTAGGGGCTCACAGGTTATGCTATGTTGTGTTGCATTGTGTTGTGTTAATGTTATTTGAATTTGTATAGCACCGCTTCACCGGTGACAGTATCCTGGTGCTTAACATATCAACATAAGTCCTATACAGGGTATTTATGGACCAATTGGCAAATAAATGAGTAACTTTCTGATTAGTTGCTCATGTAATAGGATTCACAAGAACACTGCTACACATAGAACTCCCTAAAACATAGATTTCCGTGCAATTGTAAGCCTGCAAATCTTCTGCTGGTAGAAAATATACTGTTTTTGCAATTACTTTTAAGGTATAGATACACCTATACATTTTTCTCTCTTTTTTCTTTTTTCACCATCTCTCCAGATAGAGAACCCAATTCCTGAGAAATATGCAGTTGTGGGGGTTCAATGTCTTTCGATTCTGATCTGGAAACTTACACCAGTCTTTGAAAGCGCTAACTTGAGGCATGTAAATAGTGTTTGCAATATCATTGGGAATGTTGAAGGTATATGTAAATTCATGCATAATCATCAATTATTTCTGCTCTGTAATACAGGCATACAAATGTAGAGTCTTTGGAAGCTGAAAAATGTGTAAACATGGGCCTCATACTTCTACATGTAAGTTTCACCCTGCTTTTAGCTCAGACACACCAGGTGCTAAAACCATTTCTCTTTGTATTTTAGTTACCTCACACATTTAGAGTTGCAAATTGCCATCAGTATACTGGTTGGGTAATTTGGCTTTTGATTAGCACTTGGAGGCATGCCTGGAAGGTGTTAAATGCTCCTAATTAAATACATTAAACTCTTGGTTGTTTTCCAATAACTTTGACATACTTAGAGTGCAATTTGTATTGTGTGAGTTTTAAAATAATTGCAGCCCTAGTTAGCGTGGGCCTTGCAAAACATGAGGCATGTCAGTGCTGGGCAGGAAAAATAATAAATGGCTTTTACGTGAAGGCAGAAAACTCCTTGCAAATAGGGAAATTATTTTTTTTATTGCAAAAACAAAAAATAAACCTGGCATTGGAGGTTGTTTTCTGAAATACACACAAAATTCCAATGGGCCTTCATTATACGATGGGGGGTCTTCATTACACTTTTGGTGAAAGTGCTCCAACTACATTGGTGGAAGCACTGTTACTAAAATGATCCCTGCTAAGCTGGCAGGGATCCCTAAATAAGGCGGGCAGTCCTCCATCGATCAGACAGAGATGAGGCCTTTACCTTAGGCTAAATGAGCTCTTATATATGTACAAAGGGGCAGATTTACAAGCCCCCTGCGCCACTAGTACGTTACTTTTTGTGACGAACTGGTGGCACATTTCCCTGCCCCATATTTACAAGGACAGGAAAAGCCACCCTGCGTGACTTTTCCTGTCCTTGTAAATATGGCCCCTTTACACGCAGCACTTTGCGTGAAAGGGGCGTTCCATGGGAGTTGCTGTGGGTGTTCCCACGCAACACCCATGGAACAAGTCACATTTCCAGATTTACAAGGAATCGTAAATCTGTAAATGTGTTAGAATGCTATGCCTCCCCAGGGGAGGCGTAGCGAGGCGCAATGAGGAGAAATGTTTTCATTTCTCCTCATGTTTTCCTCTTTCAATGCGTGACAGCACGCATTGAAAGAGGAAAATGCCTGTAGTGATTGTTTTTGTGCAGGAAGGTGCCCCTTCCTGCACAACACAATCTCCCCATGACGCAGGCATCCTTGCACCATGGTGCAAGGGTGCCTGCGCCGGCGCATGGCAGCTGTTTGTGCGCCAGGGCAGGGGAGAGCACAGGAATGCGACATATTATTGTAAATATGTCGCATTCTTGTGCTTTGGAAGTGCCGCAGCGTGGTGCAGCCAAAGGGCTTGCGTTGCCGCGCTGCGGCACTTCCTTGTAAATCTGCCCTAGAGTACATTTGTTTAAAATAAATAGAATGGCTTACACTAAATCTATTGGCGCTGATTTCGAGTTTGGCAACAGAGGGTAATCTGTTGGGATGGTGAAGGACATTGCCCCCACCATCCTGCGAACCTCCTCCCTCCAAATCTAGATCTGTTCCTGGGCCCTGCAGACAACACTTGACCTTGACATGAACCACCATCATGGCGGTTCAATCAATGTTGTAGAAGTTTGAAGGATGGCTCTGTCCAACAGGATGGCGTCCCATCAAACTTTTTATTTTTTTTATTTTTCAATAGCAAACTCCCAAAGCAGAAGGTTGTTGGTTTGTTTTTTAAAAATAAAAAGCTAATGATCCCTCCCCCCGACACAATGGGATTTTTCTCCCATGGTGTGGGGGTCATTATTTATTTCACCGCCAGAAAGCAAAAACAAGCCATTCGATCGCCCATTATAGATTGCAGGGCTGTCGGAATGCTAACTTAATCAACCCATTGTCCGCCAAAGCATCGGAGGAGTGTGCCTCTGAAGGAGCTGAAGCAGGCTCTGTCGTTGAAACATTTTTGGCCTGATAACCTCTGAATTGGACGAGTAGGCCTTGAATTTGGCAGCGATGGTACACAGATTTCAAGTTGACTTAGTATTGAACATTAAAGATTCAAGGTTCATGTAGCATTATCCCTTACTCATACAGGCATATTTACAAACATTGTGTGCTGAGTTTGCATCACAAAAGTGATGTAAACTGGTGCAAAATGTTTATATTTTGGATTTATTTTCCACAGCAAAGCTTCTTTTGCGCTGGGAAGTTGCCTCAAAGTAATGCAAAGTAGCGCTTCCCGCTGCTTTGCGTTACTCAAGGGAGCGTTCCATGGTTGGCACATAGGCATTCCCATGCACCCACCCATGGTTTTTTATGCAAATCCCTATCTACTAACAACAGCAGACAGGGTTTTGCACCACAAAATAACGCCAATTTGAAGCAGGCCTTAAAAGGAGAAATGTATTTATTTCTCCTAACTTTTCAAACTTTGCATGTGTGCTACACTGTGCAGCCCACGTCTGAAGTGGGAAGCGCTTTCAAATTTGTCTAAGCATTGTGTTTTGCACTGGAAGGGTACCTTTCCAGTACAAAACCTATGCTCAACATCACGCACACACTCTTGCACTATGGTGCAAAGGTGTGTGCGTGGCGCTCCGTAGCCTAATTGTGTGGCAGTGGTAAGGAGAGAGAAATGAAATGAAATGAAATGAAAAGACCATTTGTTAAGCGCAATAGCTACCCTGAGGCGTCCTAGCGCTGCGGACAAGCGGGTGCAGGAAAAAAGATAAAAACTATACAGGTTTGTTAAAGAGCAGAGTCTTTAAAAGCTAAGCAAGCGAAATATGTTTAATTTTGCCACATATCTTCTGGTTTGCTGCTTGAGCTGAACACAATTTTCTATTTTCTCTGCGGCCCTGTATGTCAAGTTGCAGCAGTTATAAGGTAATCTTTTGTGAGGAGCGACCTTGTCGCTGTCTTGGTTTCTATTTTACTATAGATCTGAAAGTAACTTAACACTTCAGAATTCTTCAAATGTAAGCATTGTGCTTGGCTGGTTGTTGCAACCTTGGGCTCAGAATAAGAAGCTCCCCTCCAGGTCTATAGGGAAGCTAACCCCTGATAGAGTCATTGGTGCAATCTTAAGGGACTGTGCCTTCTTTAGGAACATTGAGATAAGTATTTTAGAATCTTTGAACTTAAACTCTTTTAAGACCCTGCAATCATTAAGTCTATGGTGCTCGGGAAAATGAGTATGCATAACAATATGATAAGAAAGATGGTAAATGTTAATTCAGTACAATTGCCTTCAGCTGGGTTTTACCTAGCACACCTTAAATAAAATGTTCTCAATCCTGATGTGTAAACTCAAATTTTGTGTATAAGTATGTATGATAAAAATGCTGCCATCCATAAGGTTACTGGACGAGAGAAGACAACACTAAGGGAGAAACAGAGAAAGAAAATGAGAAAGAGTGTGTTAAAGAAAGAGATAGAGAAAGAAAGAGTGACATCTCATATACAGCTCAAAGGTAACTGGAAAACTTCAAATTTCTGGATGAAACTCTGAATTCGAATTATAATGATTTACCAAGGGATCAGAATTTTTATTTTAGGAAAGACACAGAGGCTCGCATTAAGCATTACTGTTTTATTTGCTACTCCTTAATTGACTTTAAATTACTTTTAAGACACCTTAACAATCATAGAATTAAGAACAATACTTCGGCTGACATAACAACTCCGCCTGCCAACACTCCTCCACCTTTGATGCTCCGAATATCCATCGTTAAGCTTCTCATTCTCCTCTTTATCCTGCATAAGTTTGATATCCTGCCTCTCTTCAAACTTCAGCCTTCTCGTTTGTCCTTCTACTGATTGTCTGCAAAAAAGTAATACCATTGTCCATGGTGAACACCCATACTCAAATCCGCTCCTCTCTGCACTGCAACAATTTTCCCTTAACTTATTTCTGCTCAAAGCTTTCCCTTCTTTCCTTTTCTGCTCTTCAAAACTTTACTAAAGGATGTGGGAATGCTAGCCTCCGTGTGTTAAATAAAATTTGGATTCTTGTATCAGTAAACCTCAGATAACTGACATTTTATGGCAATCTAATAAAAGAAAAATGGGTAAAAAAGAAACATATTCATTTTTGAGATGTGCCCAAGATACTGAGTTTAAGAACAGTGGTTATTTGTAAAACTTTGAATTTGGGGATTCCCATGCTATTGTGTGATTCAAAGGGTATTTTTCAAAATGTGTTCTTTCTGTGAGGGAAAGTTATAGAATCAGTAGGGATATAAAATATTCTGACCACCCATCATTCCCAATCTCCTCCAGATAAAAAACATTACTGCACCTGTGTTGCTGGGCCTATCGCACTCGACAGTAAAGGCCCCAAGATCCAATATGGAGATATTAAAATTGTGGCTTGCAATTAGCCCACATTTCTGTGAGGGAAAATTCTGGAATCTGGAAATTTTCTTACAGTGGCTTATCCCATATAATTTACAGACTTTCGCATTATGCTTTTTGTGTGAGTCGCCCAAAATCACACCTTTATGCCAGGTCATATACTTTTCTGTCTTAATGCAGGACCATGAACACACAGAATGTGAGCAGCTGCTGTTCAGATCCTGTGTAATTTAACACTTTTATTTACAGCGAAATACATGTGTGGCTTGGCTGGGCCTACTGCTTGTGACTGAAAAGGCCCAAAAACGCACCATGGAAAAATTAAGGGCATCATTACGATGGCGGGCGGACTTTGTCCGCCCGCCACCGTACCGGTAAATGGGACCGACCGCCAGAGGTGCGGCGGTCCCGCTGGGCCCATTAGGATGCGACCGCCACCCTGGCGGTCGCATTCCGCATATTCAACATTGTGGCGGGCGGTGCTGTAAGCAGCACCCGCCACAATGCTGAGAATGCATGTTGTGCATTGGCATGCACAACGTGACAGGCACCGCGCGGTGCCTGCCACCTTGTTCATGCCAATGTAGGGGGGTACCATGGGTACCCCCCAGGTGCAGCCGCCCATCCCCCCACCCGGGGGCCCGCAACGGGCCCCCAAAGTGAACTCCGCATGCCTTTCCATGGCGGAGTCTCCGCCATGGAAAGGCATTCCTCAGCAAACATCATAATATGGATGGGCCTTTTCCACCCGGCAGGCAATCGTGACGATTGCCTACCGGCGGAAAAGCGGCGGACGGTATTTCCGTCCGCCGCGGTACCCCCGCCATGCTAATGTGGCGGGGGGTAAATGGCCGTCCGGCGGGGTGTTTTGGCGGGCGGATCGCCACCGCCCGACCGGCGGTGGCGATCCGCCCACCATGCTAATAGGTCCGTATGTGCTTGCTTTGAAAATTGACCTATTTTTGTGATGTGGATAGCTATAGTATTAGGACCCAGCCTCAGCCACAGCCACCATCAAGGGAAACCAACCAAAACCAGAAAGTTCTGAAAACTAGATACCCAAGTGAGTCCAGGGTGGTGTGACTTCATAGAACCCACTATGTTTACTTACCCAGAATTCCCTGCAATGAAACGTTGACAAAAATCGTACATTACCGCACATTTCTGTGGGGGAAAAATTATAGAATCTGCAGGGATCCACAAATTCCTATCACCTACCAATCCTAATCTTCTCCAGATAAAAATATTACTCCACTTGTGTGACTCAGCCTATTTCCCTTAAAATCAAAAGGCCCTAAAATGCAACGTGGAGACATCAACATTTTGCCTTACAGTTAGCCCATTGTGGTGATGTGGCTAACTGCAGTATTTGTCCCCGGGCTCGGCTGCTAGCCAGGGAAACCTATCAAATCCAGAAATGATTGAAAACTAGGTACCATGGGGAGTCCAGGGTGCAGTGATTCGCATGGATTCCACTACGTTTATTCCCAGAATGCCATGCAAATGTCAAACTTTGGAGTAAATAATGCATTTGTCTCACATTTCTGTGTGGGAAAGTTCTGAAACCTGCAAAGATCCACAGAAGTCCTACCACCAGCATTTCCCCACTTCTTCTTATAAAAATGGCACCCCATTTGTGTTGGTGGGCCTATTGCTTGCAACAGCAACTGGTCAAAACGTCAACTGTGTAATGTCACTATGGTATTAACTAGGTCTTCACATGGTTACAGTTTTGGTTCCTTCCTATGACGTGAATTAGGTCCACTCACACATGGGGACAGTGTTTCAATTGGAGGAAGTGTGGGAATGCAGGATGGTAAGGCTTTGGCCATTGGCTGGAAGTGCTTGAGTTTTCCGTCAAATAAAATAGCCTTTTGTTACCTAAACTTTGACATTCGCAGGGAGTTCTGGGTAGGAAAATGTGCTTAGATCCACACAAGTCACAGCACCCTGCATTCACATGGAACTCTAGGTTTCAGAAATGCCCAAGGCTGGCAGAGTTCTATGGTTGCCGGTTAGCCCACAGCACTTCACAATGACTAGTAAGAGGAAATTAGGATTAACCACTCTCTGAAGGCCCACGTGTCAAACATAAGCCCAAAAGAATCCAAATTTCTTCCTGATTGCTACAGGGCGTAGACCGGCAGAAAGACTATTTAGGCTTTATGGGCAGGGTTGGTCAGCCACGCCCATTTTTAAAAAAATGAAATATATTCAAGGCATCCAGTGGGCCTTCTGCCTTCACCATGGCAGATTGGGAGTAAATCCTCCAATCTCCTCTCCCAGGGAGCACAATGACTGTTGGGGCTTTAGGGGTTGCTTGTTTGGTCCTATGTGTACAGGCCACCAAACCATTCATTTCGTTAAAAGAAATATATATATATTCTTTAGTCTAGTGGGCTTTCTTCCCCCGTAAGTGAGCGCAATGGCTCGCGGTTTATGTTGTCATAGGTGTAGTCTTTACCTATGATTTATAAATGAGGCTTCAGTCCTCCTAGAATGCGAGAGAACAGTGATTCGGGATCGGGGGAAACCGCAGCACTGTCTGACGAGGCTGCCCTTAACGAAGGACTGCCAACTTCTCTCGCATTCTAGGAGGACTGAAGCCTCCTTTATAAGTCATTGGTAAAGACTGCACCTATGACAACATAAACCATGAGCCGTTGCGTTCACTTACAGAGAAAGGTAAGTGAATGTTCTCACCCCCTCTGTAACAAAGGTGTTCCAAAATTTGAAGACCACCTAACACTCCACGTTCCTAAAGAAGGCCACCTGACTCGTAAGAGCAATCCTTAGGCCGGAACATGTCGACCCTTCACTAGGTGCAGTGGACCAATTATCAATCTACTTACGTACCGCTTTTTCTTTTAAACATGTCCCTGCCCTGACCTAATAAAGTTTCTTTATACAGGATAGGAGACATTCTTAATCACTAGTCACGCTTCACGACTGCGAATCACACAGACAGACTCCCTCCTGGTGGAGGTTGGTAAATCAATTGGAGAACCAAACACTCAAGAGATTACGACCCAATGATGACACTATCCACCTGACCACACGAGCGGATAAAACATATACCGCACACTGTGTTAGTGTGGCTGAGGGTCTCCATTACAACAGATATGAGAATCTGGTTCTTCGCCACTTGTGATTCATTTGGGTTGGTATTAAAAGATGCCCATTACAGGGGGGCAGTGGGCACCATGCACCTCTGAACCCCGGTGACACTGAATCTTATTCCCTAATCATTCTACGTATCATTCCTCCCTCTTCGCTATCATCATGAATCTCTTATCTTCTCCTCACACCTTTTCTTATCCCTATCCACTTTCACTCTCTCTCTCTCTCTTGCTTGTCCTTATCTCGTTCCTCCCTTTTTTAAAGTTTTTGTCTAGTCTCCTTGCACCCCTTTATTTTCCCCACTTTTCTTTCTCCCTTTCCGCTCTCCTGTACTTCTCCCTCATCCTGCCTCCTCTCCTAAATCTACATTCTACCATTCTCTTTTCCCCAAACTCTCTCTAACCTCCGTGTCCTCTCTCTCTCTCATTATACCTTTTCTCTATCAAATCTATATCTTGACTATGCTTCTCTCCTACTCATCTTGTTCATTATCTCGGACCTCCTTATTTGTCACCTTTCTTTCCTATCCCCTTTTTAAAAAAATGTGTTTTATTCAAGTTTTCAATTTGTTGCATATGAAGAACACAACTACAAAACACTCCCTCCGTCTCACTCGGATGACAGCTCTTACCCAGCAATCATGTGCAAAGCCACTTAACTACTGTACTAATTAATTTTGTGCCCTAGATTAACCCACTGACCTAGTGCATGGGTACTCACAAATGTTTTCCCGGGGGCCGCAAAATTTGGTCTATGGTGTGACTGAGGGCCGCACTGATGCCAGCGGGGGGTGTAAAGTGGGTGTAGGGGAAGCAAAGCATGTATATCTAGTGGCTGTCTTTACAAATGAAGGTGTTCCTAAAGTTAAGGGCCTAGTTACTTCCTTTCCCTAACTGCAATTAACCTTTAAATAAATGCTTGCTGTATATTTAACTTTTTTTTTCATGTTAGTGCTGAGTCGAGTAAACGGCAGCCCAGTGCTGCTGCTGCCCAGGGGGCAGCATGTAAAGGTCAGGAGGGCCGCATGCTGCCCCGGGCTGTACTTTGAGTATCACTGACCTAGTGTGTCTGGTGTTGCCCTGACAGTATTCTAATTGTCCCTTTCAATCCTTTTCCAGCCCCTCTTGTTACCTATCGCCTTTTGTTTGTTCTTATCATTCTTCCTTCCTTTTTTCTCTCCTTTCTATGTTTCACACCTCTTTATTTCCTTCTTTTCCTCAGCATTTCTTGCTTATTCACGTCTTCCTTTTTACTGTCTCACTCCTTTAGTTCATCCTTTCCATTCATGACCCCCTTTCTCTCTACACTCAAATCTCCCCTTTCCCTCTCCTCCAAATCTTCTTCCCTCTCCATCTATCTATTATTTCTGTCCTTCCTTTTATTCCGTTTTTCTATCCTGCACCTTTTCATTCTTTCCAGTCCCTGTTCTTATCTTTTCTCCTTTTCCCTACTCTCCCATCTTTACTTTTATTCTGTCTTTCCTACATCCTTTGTCCATTTTCTAATGCTGTGACTTGCCTGCCTTTATTCTCTCTTAACTTCATATCCCATTCTCACCTACCCTTCTATGTCCCTCCTTTATTTCCCTCCTCTATATCACTCCTCAGTAGTTGCTCACTCCTCCTCCTAACCTCTTCTATCCAGCTCTATTGCATTCCAAACTTCTGTTTTTCATGATTTCTGTTGCCTTTTCACCTCATCTATCACCTTCCACACTGTCTCCTTGTCCTCTTTTCTTTTCTACCTCATGACAAGCTCCTACACAAACCCAGTGACTGAACGTTTCTGTGACCTCCCCCAGTCTGAGTTGCCGCTCTTACGTGGCATGGCCCAGATTCTTGCACCTCCTGACCCCAGGTTGCCTGCTTCCAATCATTGTGGGTATATGGGGCCTCGGTTGCAAGCTTGCTCCCATTGGCCAAAATGCATCTGCAGGCACCCTCAGCATGTGCCAGGCCTCTGAAGGTATCTCTACCTGAGTAAGCCTCACTGCTGGCATATGCATAGCCTGCATTTCAAGAAATGGAATATGTGAAAGGCAGTGTGTAGGATTGCAAATCAGCCTTCAGGACCCATGTGCTGAATTTTCCCTCTTCACAGAAATGTGCCTCCATCCAACTGTGCCTATGCTCCTTCACTGGGCTCTCCAGAGACCAGTGCTGATGTCCCCATTCACTCTGAGTTCTCCACAGTACTGAGTGCTTCTTCTCTGCGATTCCTGCAAGCCAATCTATAAGTCTTTCATACCCCTGCCCCTGGGCTGACATGCCCCTCACTGAGCGTCAGCCTTCCAAACTCTATCTCCAGTGCTAGTGAGAGCAGACTGATTCTCGGAACTCTATTTCACATGGGTATGTCTGGCTATTCATTCTCATGACACTAACAAAAGTGTGCAGCTAAAAGTTCCACTTGAGGAACTGTAACCCAACTCATTGGTGCTCCGTCTATCGACCTCAGAAGGATGAAAGTCTTGCCTTACATCCCAAGCCCAAAATTCTCCTTAATCCAGCTCACTATTTCAAGAATAGAGCTCTCCCCAACCTGCCCTCTGCAGGTCTGGTGCTGCCACAAGACGCTGAAACTCTTCCCAAGACCACACACATGCGTCCTTTCCCTACCCCCTCTAAGATGCCCTTGAGTATGACGGACTCCGAGGAGTAGAAGGAAGGTAGTGCATGAGCGAGATGCTGCTGGATGTAGGAGAAAGGGGTAACAGAGTGAGGCGGGGCTGAGCCGAGGGCACCCTCAGGAGAGAAGCTGGGACCGGAGTCTCGGCCGTAGATTAGACATATTAGGGGTGCTCGAAGCTGGGCCTGCCTTATCAGACCTCCTCAACTATTGCCTTGTTGCATTAAATATTGCACAGCTGTCTATATATGCTCTTCAGTGATATCAGCTATAAGCAGGACTAGGGCAGGAATCTGGAGGTTTTTTTGTGTTGCAATTCTTTATTAAGATGTAATAAGGATATACAGCATGGAGAGTCAGCATCTTCCAATCAGGTACAATAGACATATACAATGATAACATGGATAAATTGCGCATCCGATTAGTGAGAAAAGATAGGGGAAAAAGGTAACTGCCTAAAAGAGGGGGAGACGCAAGTGTGTGGGGGTTGGGCTGGGTGCCCTCAGAGGTAGTGCTCGTCTGCATACTATCCCGGGCAGCATTAATGTCCATGGATGTGAGAGCATGTGGTCCGTGTGTCTCAGTATCGCTCTGTAGGTGATAGGCTACCAGGTATCCGGTGTCTGTGCCTCGAAAGGCGGATCTGCTTGCCCATGATTGCCATTGTGAATGTCCTAGATGGCACCTGTCCGTGGTCTGAAGGACAGGGTGGGTGCAGTCCTGGGGGAACAAGCTTGTGTATAGCGTGGCAAGGGAGCGAGGGTGGTGGTGGGATATTTGGAGCTGGGTATGAGCATGTGAGTGTAAGGACATGTGTACGGGGTGTGTGGTGGGATACATAGGTGGGACAGAGGTGAGGTTGTGGATGGAGATCATCCTTTTCCGCCATGTCCACTATCATTGAAGGGGGCGTGTGTTGCTGTCGAAATGGGTGCAGGCTGCAGAGGGTGGGGATGAGGATAGGGGGTGGTAGGATGTGTGATACTCTCCGGCGGTGTTGGTGGTCTCCTTTCACGGACATCAGGGTGGACGTGAGGGTCCTTTTACGAAGGGTCTGCGGGTCTGCATATCTGCGTGGTTGGGGGGAGGGGGTGGGAGAGGAAGGGGAATCTGGAGTTCTTGACTGACATGGACTAGACTCCTGTTCCTCTGGGCGACTGCTTTGGGAAACATGATTTCGATTCCAGGCAAAACACTAATTTTTCAACGTTGACTGATCACACCTCCCGGCCCCTTCCAAACAGAGGCACACAGCACAAACAGGTATTAGAGCTGTGCTTTTCCAGCCCTAGCCGCCAGAAGTGCAGGGCCCGACCTGGATCAATGCCCAGTACAGGGATAATTTTACTATAAGATAAAAACAGTTATTCAATTTTAAATTGAAAAAAATCATATATTTAAAGAATTCACATATCAATTAAGGGGGACACTATTAAACCCATTGCAAAGTATTTACGTACATTTTGTTAAAAAAAAAAAGCCAACTGACTTGTTAATGGGAATGAGACTAGGCAAATCCTTAAGAAGCAGCACTGTCAAACATTGAGCTCATGGTATATATGGTATGTCTTCACAATGAGCAACACACTACTTTTATTGCGCCTGTGGTGGCGCACACGCGACAATCTTTTTTTAGCAATCTCCCAATGACCCCCTTCTCTATGGATTCCCTCACTACCACCCTCCAACAGTGTACTTCATCTCTCAAGTGCCACTCTCTCACACACCATTAATTTGTTGTATAGCACTACTCATACCAGTGCTGGGTGTCAGAGCACTTTATGTCACACATGTACATTATACAGAGACAATGAATCATATGTGTGTACATCAGTCTATAGAAAATGTTATATAAGACAATGAGGATTAAAGGATATAGGAATCACATGTCATCGATACTGGACGGCAGTATATTGTAAGAGTTCTTAGTCTGGAGAAGCACCAACTCAGGATTTAAAACATACCCCAGTGGTTGGGACTGGCCCCAGAGTTGGGGTTAGCATTACTAATAAGACTTTATTTCTGCCCAAGCAAACCATTTTAGCAACATTAGAATAATGAAAGCCTGGGAAAAAAGCATAAAGTTCTAACCTATACCATGCAGTTTGCATGCAACTCTTTGATAACAATTCATAGGTCACTGTGCTATATTAGGATTGTGAGACTTATGAATTGAAAGTAACAAAAAGATCTCTGTGACAAAAGCAGTAACCACTTGATCTACCCACATAAATACAGTTTTGAGATTTGCATGGTGCACGTTCTTTGCAGGCATATTAACCCTCTACACTACTTTATGAAAAGTCAAAACTGCCACTAGACAAAGATCCATCTCTCTCCAACAGGAACATTAATCACCAGAGTCATTTTGACATTTTACTGTTGCCTGCAAACTGCTAAACACACAGCACAACCCTAAAACCAGACTTGCTCTACAGGCATCCTGATGTCACTTATTTGAAGGAGCTCTCCTGTGCGATAATGAACGAACAAGAGGCTCGGTAAAAAAAGGTATTTGCTAAGTCTTTAAACAAAATAATCGAATTCAAAGCATTTATTTCAAACTGCCCCGGATTGGCCTCCTAAAATGCTCCATTCTTAGTTGAAGTAGCAGCCCCTTTGGCTTCAGTGCATGTCCTGGGCCTCCTGCAGCGCAGCCTGCCACACAAGAAAGAGTTTTCACACCTGCTGAAAGGGACAATAAAGACATTTCCTTGACGCCATGCAGCCGGTGTGAAAACACTTGCCGCGTGGCAACGGCAAAATGTCCTTTTATTGTCCCTTTTGCTCCTGGAAGTGGCCAGGGCACTGCCGGAGACAGTCTGGGAAGAGGCAAGGCTGCACACGCGAAGCCTAAAGAGAACATAGGTCCTATCCCAAACCTAGCTCGTCATCAAGGTAAATTATCAGCTTGATCCCTCTTTCTCTTAGAAAAGCCACTACTGACGGATTCACCTCTGTAAAGCATCAAGATGCCAAAGATAGACCAAGCAGCAAACTCACATATTCTTAAAGCTGATCTTTCCATCTGGACTAAAGATAACTTCAGCTGTTCTTTGCTATTGAACTTGAAACATATGTATCCTGTAGCTCCATCTTCACCAACCAATCTCCTTCTTTTGAAATATCTCTCATCAGACAAATTCATTACTTTTTAAATGTCTTTAGGGAACAAATGTGTTCAAACTTCTCAAATTTATCACAGGCCTCCGTTCTTTGGCTTTCTTTTTACTAGAAAAACTGTGCTTCAATACATATCTTTATAATGGCTCTCTTTCCTGACCACTACAAAATTTATGATCCCCAAAAACTCTTGTTCCTGATCCAAATGTAACTGCATTGCTTTTTCTGATTAACTCAGTTTGCTTACAAATTCTAACTTATAACCTACCATTGTTTCCAACACCCACTGATATGCAGTTATTTCCCTCCAATGGTTAACAAACTTCTTCAACCCCCTTCTCCCCTTTGTAAGGGAAGAACACCCTTGGATATTGCTCTGCAGTTCTCCGTGGGGCCTTGCTTCTCTATTTCTGCTCTTCCTCCCTCTCTGTGTGAAGAAACCCCTGACTGCCTTAAAACTACAGAATGGCCCTCTGCTATGAACTTTGCCATTGGACCTTGTGAAAATTTGCACAGTGGATCGTCATCATCTAATGGCCCTACCAAAAGCACTGTTGCTTTCAAAAACTCTCCTTTAAGAGAGTTGAACTTTGTCTAAAGCTATAAGTAGATGCATGTATTTTCCTACATTCTTTACAAGACCTCCAAAGACTCTTCTCTTTGTTTTGCCGCCAGTGTCTTTATTTCTGAAGTTACCTAGCTTTGGTCTAATGTCGATGTGCCCCCTCCTTGGGACTTTCTGCAACTAAAGATGCATTTTTATTACCCAAAAAGCAAACAACACTCTGGCTTCAACTTCTTAAAAGTCTATATCCACCAAAACAACTTTCACCTGTGCTTTTGCTTTCTCTGCCCTATCTAGAATGCATCCAAAACCCTATCCTGGACTTTATTTTAATTTAATTTTGAAGTGTTTTATATAGCGCGGACAAGACCCTTGCGGGTAGCAGAGTGCTTTACAAGCAGATATAGGAAACAAAACAGGTATTGCGAGATATTATTATGTTCCGTGCATACCAATAATAGTAATACAAGTTATAAACATAGTTCATGTGAATTTAGATAAGAGAATAGATTTCACTTCTTTTTTTGAAAGATACAATAGAGGGATTCAGTCTGGTTTCTGGGGGCAGTGCATTCCAAATCCTGGGAGCAATCCCAGAGAAGGCCCAGTTGTATGTTTTCTTTTTGGAAAATCGTTGTGGTTTCAGTAGAAGGTTACTGGCACTCCTGGAGGAACTGTTGCCACAAGAAAGTACCAATTTCTGTGCCAGATAACTCGGAGTATTGTGATGTATGGCCATGTGCGTCATACATGCGATTTTTAGTTGAACTCTGGCTTCGAAAGGTAGCCAGTTGCGGGCTCTAAGTTCAGAGGAGATGTGACAGTTTCTTTTGTAGCCTGTGATGAGTCTAGCCGCTGAGTTGATTGAAGCTCTTAGGGGGGCCGTCGTCGATCTGGGAAGCCCGCAAAGAGAGCCAATCCCATACTCAACTCTTGGGATTACTAGAGCTTGAACTGCCAGTTTGAAGTCATTTGCGGAGAGGAAGGGTTTTAGTCTTCTCAGGGTGTTCATCTGAAAATGTGCTCCTTTTGTTGCTGTGCTAACGTGTTTCTGCATATTTAGATTTTTATCGAGGGTTATTCCCAGTGATTTCGCTGAGTCGATAATAAGAGGTTGGCAGTTGAGTGCTGTTAGGTGTTTCAGCCAGTCATGAATGATAGTCGATTGATTGGGGGGAGCGATAAGGAGGAATTCAGTTTTGAGGGTGTTTAGTTTCAGATGGTTTTTGGCCAGCCTGGTCTGAGTTTTTTGTAGCGTTATGTTGAGAGATTTGATGTCCTCTAGTGAATGGATTTTTAAATATACAACAGGATGTGGGAGCACACCGCTGACCTCTCAGGCAAGGTTCGCCCCTGGCATTCTGGTAAATGCAGTTTCTTGTAGCTCGCTCCGATATTTTCGAGTGTTTCGCCAAGGTTGGCTCAGATAGTGCTGATCTCTAGACACGTGTTTCTGGTTTATTAACCGTCATCAGTAGAGAATACAGTCTTGTATTTTGGGGTTTGCTGAGTAGGCTGCCAAACATTATATCAGGTCCGGTACCTCTCACTGGCGCGCAGGTGCTTCATCCACGAGCTCGTCAGCTCAATGACTCACGGGAGTACTTTAAATAGACAACAGGATGTGGGAGCACACCGCTGACCTCTCAGGCAAGGTTCGCCCCTGGCATTCTGGTAAATGCAGTTTCTTGTAGCTCGCTCCGATATTTTCGAGTGTTTCGCCAAGGTTGGCTCAGATAGTGCTGATCTCTAGACACGTGTTTCTGGTTTATTAACCGTCATCAGTAGAGAATACAGTCTTGTATTTTGGGGTTTGCTGAGTAGGCTGCCAAACATTATATCAGGTCCGGTACCTCTCACTGGCGCGCAGGCGCTTCATCCACGAGCTAGTCAGCTCAATGACTCACGGGAGTACTTTAAATAGACAAAAGGATGTGGGAGCACACCGCTGACCTCTCAGGCAAGGTTCGCCCCTGGCATTCTGGTAAATGCAGTTTCTTGTAGCTCGCTCCGATATTTTCGAGTGTTTCGCCAAGGTTGGCTCAGATAGTGCTGATCTCTAGACACGTGTTTCTGGTTTATTAACCTTCATCAGTAGACAATACAGTCTTGTATTTTGGGGTTTGCTGAGTAGGCTGCCAAACATTATATCAGGTCCGGTACCTCTCACTGGCGCGCAGGTGCTTCATCCACGAGCTCGTCAGCTCAATGACTCACGGGAGTACTTTAAATAGACAACAGGATGTGGGAGCACACCGCTGACCTCTCAGGCAAGGTTCGCCCCTGGCATTCTGGTAAATGCAGTTTCTTGTAGCTCGCTCTGATATTTTCGAGTGTTTCGCCAAGGTTGGCTCAGATAGTGCTGATCTCTAGACACGTGTTTCTGGTTTATTAACCGTCATCAGTAGAGAATACAGTCTTGTATTTTGGGGTTTGCTGAGTAGGCTGCCAAACATTATATCAGGTCCGGTACCTCTCACTGGCGCGCAGGTGCTTCATCCACGAGCTCGTCAGCTCAATGACTCACGGGAGTACTTTAAATAGACAACAGGATGTGGGAGCACACCGCTGACCTCTCAGGCAAGGTTCGCCCCTGGCATTCTGGTAAATGCAGTTTCTTGTAGCTCGCTCCGATATTTTCGAGTGTTTCGCCAAGGTTGGCTCAGATAGTGCTGATCTCTAGACACGTGTTTCTGGTTTATTAACCGTCATCAGTAGAGAATACAGTCTTGTATTTTGGGGTTTGCTGAGTAGGCTGCCAAACATTATATCAGGTCCGGTACCTCTCACTGGCGCGCAGGTGCTTCATCCACGAGCTCGTCAGCTCAATGACTCACGGGAGTACTTTAAATAGACAACAGGATGTGGGAGCACACCGCTGACCTCTCAGGCAAGGTTCGCCCCTGGCATTCTGGTAAATGCAGTTTCTTGTAGCTCGCTCCGATATTTTCGAGTGTTTCGCCAAGGTTGGCTCAGATAGTGCTGATCTCTAGACACGTGTTTCTGATTTATTAACCGTCATCAGTAGAGAATACAGTCTTGTATTTTGGGGTTTGCTGAGTAGGCTGCCAAACATTATATCAGGTCCGGTACCTCTCACTGGCGCGCAGGTGCTTCATCCAAGAGCTCGTCAGCTCAATGACTCACGGGAGTACTTTAAATAGACAACAGGATGTGGGAGCACACCGCTGACCTCTCAGGCAAGGTTCGCCCCTGGCATTCTGGTAAATGCAGTTTCTTGTAGCTCGCTCCGATATTTTCGAGTGTTTCGCCAAGGTTGGCTCAGATAGTGCTGATCTCTAGACACGTGTTTCTGGTTTATTAACCGTCATCAGTAGAGAATACAGTCTTGTATTTTGGGGTTTGCTGAGTAGGCTGCCAAACATTATATCAGGTCCGGTACCTCTCACTGGCGCGCAGGTGCTTCATCCACGAGCTCGTCAGCTCAATGACTCAAGGGAGTACTTTAAATAGACAACAGGATGTGGGAGCACACCGCTGACCTCTCAGGCAAGGTTCGCCCCTGGCATTCTGGTAAATGCAGTTTCTTGTAGCTCGCTCCGATATTTTCGAGTGTTTCGCCAAGGTTGGCTCAGATAGTGCTGATCTCTAGACACGTGTTTCTGGTTTATTAACCGTCATCAGTAGAGAATACAGTCTTGTATTTTGGGGTTTGCTGAGTAGGCTGCCAAACATTATTTCAGGTCCGGTACCTCTCACTGGCGCGCAGGTGCTTCATCCACGAGCTCGTCAGCTCAATGACTCACGGGAGTACTTTAAATAGACAACAGGATGTGGGAGCACACCGCTGACCTCTCAGGCAAGGTTCGCCCCTGGCATTCTGGTAAATACAGTTTCTTGTAGCTCGCTCCGATATTTTCGAGTGTTTCGCCAAGGTTGGCTCAGATAGTGCTGATCTCTAGACACGTGTTTCTGGTTTATTAACCGTCATCAGTAGAGAATACAGTCTTGTATTTTGGGGTTTGCTGAGTAGGCTGCCAAACATTATATCAGGTCCGGTACCTCTCACTGGCGCGCAGGTGCTTCATCCACGAGCTCGTCAGCTCAATGACTCACGGGAGTACTTTAAATAGACAACAGGATGTGGGAGCACACCGCTGACCTCTCAGGCAAGGTTCGCCCCTGGCATTCTGGTAAATGCAGTTTCTTGTAGCTCGCTCCGATATTTACGAGTGTTTCGCCAAGGTTGGCTCAGATAGTGCTGATCTCTAGACACGTGTTTCTGGTTTATTAACCATCATCAGTAGAGAATACAGTCTTGTATTTTGGGGTTTGCTGAGTAGGCTGCCAAACATTATATCAGGTCCGGTACCTCTCACTGGCGCGCAGGTGCTTCATCCACGAGCTCGTCAGCTCAATGACTCACGGGAGTACGTTAAATAGACAACAGGATGTGGGAGCACACCGCTGACCTCTCAGGCAAGGTTCGCCCCTGGCATTCTGGTAAATGCAGTTTCTTGTAGCTCGCTCCGATATTTTCGAGTGTTTCGCCAAGGTTGGCTCAGATAGTGCTGATCTCTAGACACGTGTTTCTGGTTTATTAACCGTCATCAGTAGAGAATACAGTCTTGTATTTTGGGGTTTGCTGAGTAGGCTGCCAAACATTATATCAGGTCCGGTACCTCTCACTGGCGCGCAGGTGCTTCATCCACGAGCTCGTCAGCTCAATGACTCACGGGAGTACTTTAAATAGACAACAGGATGTGGGAGCACACCGCTGACCTCTCAGGCAAGGTTCGCCCCTGGCATTCTGGTAAATGCAGTTTCTTGTAGCTCGCTCCGATATTTTCGAGTGTTTCGCCAAGGTTGGCTCAGATAGTGCTGATCTCTAGACACGTGTTTCTGGTTTATTAACCGTCATCAGTAGAGAATACAGTCTTGTATTTTGGGGTTTGCTGAGTAGGCTGCCAAACATTATATCAGGTCCGGTACCTCTCACTGGCGCGCAGGTGCTTCATCCACGAGCTCGTCAGCTCAATGACTCACGGGAGTACTTTAAATAGACAACAGGATGTGGGAGCACACCGCTGACCTCTCAGGCAAGGTTCGCCCCTGGCATTCTGGTAAATGCAGTTTCTTGTAGCTCGCTCCGATATTTTCGAGTGTTTCGCCAAGGTTGGCTCAGATAGTGCTGATCTCTAGACACGTGTTTCTGGTTTATTAACCGTCATCAGTAGAGAATACAGTCTTGTATTTTGGGGTTTGCTGAGTAGGCTGCCAAACATTATATCAGGTCCGGTACCTCTCACTGGCGCGCAGGTGCTTCATCCACGAGCTCGTCAGCTCAATGACTCATGGGAGTACTTTAAATAGACAACAGGATGTGGGAGCACACCGCTGACCTCTCAGGCAAGGTTCGCCCCTGGCATTCTGGTAAATGCAGTTTCTTGTAGCTCGCTCCGATATTTTCGAGTGTTTCGCCAAGGTTGGCTCAGATAGTGCTGATCTCTAGACACGTGTTTCTGGTTTATTAACCGTCATCAGTAGAGAATACAGTCTTGTATTTTGGGGTTTGCTGAGTAGGCTGCCAAACATTATATCAGGTCCGGTACCTCTCACTGGCACGCAGGTGCTTCATCCACGAGCTCGTCAGCTCTATGACTCACGGGAGTACTTTAAATAGACAACAGGATGTGGGAGCACACCACTGACCTCTCAGGCAAGGTTCGCCCCTGGCATTCTGGTAAATGCAGTTTCTTGTAGCTCGCTCCGATATTTTCGAGTGTTTCGCCAAGGTTGGCTCAGATAGTGCTGATCTCTAGACACGTGTTTCTGGTTTATTAACCGTCATCAGTAGAGAATACAGTCTTGTATTTTGGGGTTTGCTGAGTAGGCTGCCAAACATTATATCAGGTCCGGTACCTCTCACTGGCGCGCAGGTGCTTCATCCACGAGCTCGTCAGCTCAATGACTCACGGGAGTACTTTAAATAGACAACAGGATGTGGGAGCACACCGCTGACCTCTCAGGCAAGGTTCGCCCCTGGCATTCTGGTAAATGCAGTTTCGTGTAGCTCGCTCCGATATTTTCGAGTGTTTCGCCAAGGTTGGCTCAGATAGTGCTGATCTCTAGACACGTGTTTCTGGTTTATTAACCGTCATCAGTAGAGAATACAGTCTTGTATTTTGGGGTTTGCTGAGTAGGCTGCCAAACATTATATCAGGTCCGGTACCTCTCACTGGCGCGCCGGTGCTTCATCCACGAGCTCGTCAGCTCAATGACTCACGGGAGTACTTTAAATAGACAACAGGATGTGGGAGCACACCGCTGACCTCTCAGGCAAGGTTCGCCCCTGGCATTCTGGTAAATGCAGTTTCTTGTAGCTCGCTCCGATATTTTCGAGTGTTTCGCCAAGGTTGGCTCAGATAGTGCTAATCTCTAGACACGTGTTTCTGGTTTATTAACCGTCATCAGTAGAGAATACAGTCTTGTATTTTGGGGTTTGCTGAGTAGGCTGCCAAACATTATATCAGGTCCGGTACCTCTCACTGGCGCGCAGGTGCTTCATCCACGAGCTCGTCAGCTCAATGACTCACGGGAGTACTTTAAATAGACAACAGGATGTGGGAGCACACCGCTGACCTCTCAGGCAAGGTTCGCCCCTGGCATTCTGGTAAATGCAGTTTCTTGTAGCTCGCTCCGATATTTTCGAGTGTTTCGCCAAGGTTGGCTCAGATAGTGCTGATCTCTAGACACGTGTTTCTGGTTTATTAACCGTCATCAGTAGAGAATACAGTCTTGTATTTTGGGGTTTGCTGAGTAGGCTGCCAAACATTATATCAGGTCCGGTACCTGTCACTGGCGCGCAGGTGCTTCATCCACGAGCTCGTCAGCTCAATGACTCACGGGAGTACTTTAAATAGACAACAGGATGTGGGAGCACACCGCTGACCTCTCAGGCAAGGTTCGTCCCTGGCATTCTGGTAAATGCAGTTTCTTGTAGCTCGCTCCGATATTTTCGAGTGTTTCGCCAAGGTTGGCTCAGATAGTGCTGATCTCTAGACACGTGTTTCTGGTTTATTAACCGTCATCAGTAGAGAATACAGTCTTGTATTTTGGGGTTTGCTGAGTAGGCTGCCAAACATTATATCAGGTCCGGTACCTCTCACTGGCGCGCAGGTGCTTCATCCACGAGCTCGTCAGCTCAATGACTCACGGGAGTACTTTAAATAGACAACAGGATGTGGGAGCACACCGCTGACCTCTCAGGCAAGGTTCGCCCCTGGCATTCTGGTAAATGCAGTTTCTTGTAGCTCGCTCCGATATTTTCGAGTGTTTCGCCAAGGTTGGCTCAGATAGTGCTGATCTCTAGACACGTGTTTCTGGTTTATTAACCGTCATCAGTAGAGAATACAGTCTTGTATTTTGGGGTTTGCTGAGTAGGCTGCCAAACATTATATCAGGTCCGGTACCTCTCACTGGCGCGCAGGTGCTTCATCCACGAGCTCGTCAGCTCAATGACTCACGGGAGTACTTTAAATAGACAACAGGATGTGGGAGCACACCGCTGACCTCTCAGGCAAGGTTCGCCCCTGGCATTCTGGTAAATGCAGTTTCTTGTAGCTCGCTCCGATATTTTCGAGTGTTTCGCCAAGGTTGGCTCAGATAGTGCTGATCTCTAGACACGTGTTTCTGGTTTATTAACCGTCATCAGTAGAGAATACAGTCTTGTATTTTGGGGTTTGCTGAGTAGGCTGCCAAACATTATATCAGTTCCGGTACCTCTCACTGGCACGCAGGTGCTTCATCCACGAGCTCGTCAGCTCAATGACTCACGGGAGTACTTTAAATAGACAACAGGATGTGGGAGCACACCGCTGACCTCTCAGGCAAGGTTCGCCCCTGGCATTCTGGTAAATGCAGTTTCTTGTAGCTCGCTCCGATATTTACTCCATGAGTCATTGAGCTGACGAGCTCGTGGATGAAGCACCTGCGCGCCAGTGAGAGGTACCGGACCTGATATAATGTTTGGCAGCCTACTCAGCAAACCCCAAAATACAAGACTGTATTCTCTACTGATGACGGTTAATAAACCAGAAACACGTGTCTAGAGATCAGCACTATCTGCGCCAACCTTGGCGAAACACTCGAAAATATCGGAGCGAACTACAAGAAACTGCATTTACCAGAATGCCAGGGGCGAACCTTGCCTGAGAGGTCAGCGGTGTGCTCCCACATCCTGTTGCGGATTTTTAAATATAGTTGAGTATCGTCTGCGTACAGGTGATATTGGACGTTAGAGGAGCTGAGGATTTCGGTGAACGGTTCCATGAATAGGTTGAAAGGTGTAGGAGAGAGGGAAGATCCTTGCGGGACTCCTAATGTGACTGGGTCGGGATTGGACAAGGATTGATTAACCTTGAATCTTTGTGATCTATTTTGAAGGAATGAGGAGAACCAATTTAGAACTGATCCAGATAATCCCATTCTGTGCTTCAGGAGATCTAGCAAGTTGTCGTGTTTGACGGTGTCAAAGGCTGAGGATAGGTCAAGCAAGATTAGCAAACAGGCTTCGTTTTGATCAAGGAGTTTTAGAGCGTCATCTATTATGTGGGTCATGGCTGTTTCAGTAGTGTGCCCTGTACGGAAGCCGGATTGGTATTCATTAAGCAGGTTGAAATGGTCAATGTGCTTGCTAAGCTGTGTGTGAACACATTTTTCTAAGAGTTTGGCCAGAGTAGGGATGTTGGATATTGGGCGGTAGTTATTTAAGTCGAATGGGTCGGACGTTGGCTTCTTTAAGATGGGGGATACCTGCCCAGATTTACGGATATCTGGGATGATTCCTTGCAGGAGAGAGGTATTTATAATCTTGGTCTATAGAGGTAATAACAATGGAATGAAGTCTTTTATGTAGTTTGCGGGAAGGGGGTCTATTAAGTGGTTGGAGGGATTCAGAGACGTGAGCATTTTTGATATAGCTTCTTCACTATATGTATTGAAGGAGGACCATGAGGCGTTGTTTTTGAGGTCGAACTTAGGTGAGCATATAGGTTGGGTTCCTGGAGGGGGAGGTGAAGTGTCCATGTGAATGTCAGAATGGGTTATTAAGTCGTTGAGCAGGTCCGACTTTATGTTTTCTGTCTTCAACATAAAGTAGCAGGAATATTCTTCGCATTTGGGTAATGAGCCTGGGTTAGTTTGGGGAGGGGTGAGGTACACCCTTAGATTGTGTTTTGATTGGTTCAAATAGTTTTTGGGGACGGTTCTTGGCTTGGTCTAATTTATTACTGAAAAGGGTTGCTTTTGATCGTCTGATCTTTCTGTAGTAGGAGTTTCTCGTGGTTCTTAGCAACTTGAGGTGATCTGAAGAAGGCGCTGACCTCCTTCGTCGTTCAATTAATCTAAGGGATCTTCTGTTTTCATTAAGTCTACCATCGTACCATGGTTTAGAATCTTTTGTGGAGGCTCTCTTCAATTGTAAGGGAGCGACTTTGTCTAAGACCTTGTTTATGGAGCAGAAGTAGTGATCAGTCAGATCTTGCACATCGGATAAACCTTCAAGGGGAAGCAGGATGTTAGGGCTGGAGTTTGTGACTAGATCTGCACCGACATTTTTTAGGTTTCTCTTCCATATTTTAGATCTCGTGGGTTGAGCAGAGTGAAGTTTTAATGATTCATTGATGAAGAAAGTGATGATGTGGTGGTCAGACCAATCACAGGGGAGGATCATTTCCAGCTGAATGGATTTAGCCTTGGAGATGACTAAATCTAGGATTGAGCCTTTATCATGTGTGGGGCTGTTACAGATTTGGGTGAGGTCAAGGTCTGAGAGGAAAGCTTTGAGGCTAATGACCGCTGAATCATTAAGGTCATTCCAGTGGAGGTTGAGGGCTCCGAGGAATATTTGAATATTTTGTTGTCCAGCATTTGTAGATACAATATCCATGAGATCATCGATAAAGGTGAGGTTATCCCCTGGTGGGTGGTAGAATGTGTGCAGTGAGCACAATGGTTTGTTATTACTCGTGATGTCTAGGCACAGGTATTCACAAGAGGATAGTACAGGTGAGTGGGAGCGGTTCACTGAGAGATTGTTGCGATGTATGCAAGCGATACCGCCGCCTGGCCTATCAGTTCTATCTAGTCTGGTGATATTATGGTTTGGGGGTACCAATATGTCGAGGATGGGCGTAGATGATTCATTTAACCATGTTTCGGTCAAGATTAGTAGGTCAGGTTCATGAGTGAGTATGAGGTCAGCTATATCTGCTGCATGTCTTGCGGCCGATCTACAGTTTAGCAGTATACATTTAAGACGCGGCTTGATGGAGTTTGAGCTAGGCTCTTGTGTATGGGGGACTCGCATCAGGTTGTTTTCAACTATACCTCTAGAATTGTGTTTTGACATTCTGTGAGTATTGGTGGGGATGGTTTGGATTAGGGAATGAGTAGGCAAGTTGTCGGAGTGCACTGTGTTAAGGGTGAAATGCGGAAGATCATAGGAGCGGAGTAGGGAGAATATGTCTATATCAGATAAAGGATTTTTCCTTCGGACAGGGCGGGTTGAGGCATTGGGGTAGGGCACTGTCCTCCACCTTAGGGGCTGATGTTTTGGGGGGCGTGCGAGCAGCTGTTGGGTGAATTTGGAGTGGGTACTTTGGAGGTTAGTCTTAGATTCTTGTTCAAATAGTTTGATCTTGGGTTGAAGAATAATCAAGTCGCGTATAGTTTGGAGGTCCTCTTTGACTTGCTGAAGTGATAATAATATCTCATCAAGTCTGGGGTCTGGAGTGGGTGGTAACGTGCTTAATGATTGGACTGTGGGTAAGGGAGATGTGCTAAGGTCATGCATGAGGTTTGAAGAGAAATTGTGAGCTGGGTCGTTGTGTTGCGGACTGTCCGGATGGTTATCATGGGAGGGGGGCGGTGTAATGGCGGGAGGTGAAAGGGTGTGGAACGGATGGATGTGAGGTGTGAGTGGGAACATGGGGATGTTAGAGGTGCTAGGTGTAGAGTTGGAATTATGGGAATGTGTGTCATCTCCAGGGGTGTCTGTTGGCTCTGGGGTGGGTGTATATGTAGGTTGGGTCATAAGAGGAGAATGTCTTGAGGGGGAAAAAGGCGGGGAGTTAGGAAGCGGACTGAGATTGGGATCAATCGGGGAGGGGGGGATGGGGTTTTACGACTTTTTCCTTGATGAGAGGAAAGATGTTATCTAGTAGGTTTAAGCTACGGTCCGAAGATTGAATGAGGATGATCCCATTATGATCAATGGTGATTGTTGCTGTAGCTTTGTAGATTGGGGAGGGGATGATAGAGATCATAAGGCCATGCGCTGTTTTCCTGGTGGAGGAGATCGAGAGCAGGGCGAGAAAGGCTTTTCTCCATTGGGCTCTTCGCTTAGTATAAACGATGATGTTGTTGGTTATGTATCCGTAGCTCTCAAAACCCCTCTGAGGGCCCTTTCCTACATGATAGAGGGAACTGATCAACTCAGGATCTAATGTAGCAGCAATACACACTCTACCATCTATAATGACTCGAGCATTATGCAATCATAATGTGAGTCTTTATATCTAGTGGCTTCCAAATCCATTCTTTAATATAGTCACTTACGTGGCACATTGGGCTCAAACCTGTGCTCCTGGGCTGTCTTATAGCACTTGGGCTAAACATATTATTGACGTGTGGACCTTTCCATATCCCCTCAGTCACAGACACCCCTTCACACAGAAAGCCTTCCAGTTCAAAATCTAAATCATGAATGAACTCATCTTGATCTGCACCTCAGAATCAAATGCTATGTACTAACCTTTGTTTAACGTAATTTATCCACCAACTTACATCATATGTACCTCAACAAGGTTTGAAATATTGCCTCCTCTGAAAACTAAATACAATTTCTGGTGACATATCCTTTAATTCCTTGATAACCACATAAATGGACTAAACCTTTTTCACATTTAAACAGCTCCCAAATTGGCCTAAGAAACACTTGCATGCAAACATAAATGCTATAAACCTAGCATTCCTAATGCCTTCTTAAATTAGAAGCAGACACCATTACTATTAATAGATCTCTAATTGAAAAGAAATTGCCTTCCCACCCAAACAGAGAGAAAGAAATGGAAACACTTATCTGAGCAGGAGCAGCTTTCAAAGAGGTGGAATGCTGGCAGGCAGAGTTGTTATGTCCGCCAGATGCAATGTTCTTTGTTCTGTGGTTTGTTAAGGTGTTTAACAAGTGTTTTAAAAGTTCTTCTAAGTGCTATCAGGAGTTGTGGATTAAGAACAATGCATAATGCTAGACCCCAGTCTTGCCAAAACATTCACCGGTTATTTATCCTCCATGACAGGGCTAGTGTTGTGTAAGAAAATCAGCCAGTGGATTCTACTGTTTTTTAAGCGTTTCATGCCGAAATTAAAAGATTTTTAGTTACCACCAAATTTACATCGAGTTTTTATTATGGTTCCGATGTAAACACACTACCACTAGTAAAAACCTAAAATTGTGTTTAATTAAGTAAAAATCGGTAAGTACCAAATACTCTGTCATGTACAACTTCTCTTATGCTCTGTTACTACTGGGCACAGAATGCCGGGCCTCAGGTTAATGGGAGGTGTGTGTGTGTGCGCGTGCGTCCGTGTGTGCGTGTGTGTGTGTATACACACACACTCCTTAAGAATGTGACGATTATCAGCCAGCTGGCATTGGGCCCTGGTTTCTTCTGGGCTGTGTCTTCATTATATTGATCCTTCTGTAACTATGCTGGGGAGATGACTTTCGGAAAAAACACCCTTTTCCTGTCCTTTTAGCGGAAGGCTATCAGTTGTCGCATGGCACTGGCAATTTAAAACAAATCCGAAATTCTACTCTAGTTTATATTAAGTTTTTTAAAGCCCCTTGAATCTGGAAACTAAAAAAAGTGACATTCTCTCTAATTTATCAGGAATGTCTCACTCTTTTTCATGATCCTGTTCTAAGAAAAAATATTTTTCTACAATTTTCTCTCAATTTTGATCTTATAGGAATCAGCATCTAATTTTTCCATTTAGGATGCTTGGATCGTTTTAGAATATCAGTATACAGTTTGGAAATATGTGTGGGATTATATTTATCTCTCATTGAAGGATCTTCTTGTGTATTCTCCAAACTCCCTTCATCCGAAATCACAGTCTAGGAAAACCTCTTTTGAGAGCCCTGGTAGACTCAATAAGAAAGTACCAATAGCTGTCAGGAAGGAAGATCCCACCTTAAAGCACTTGGAAGCCAGGAACCATAGACCCTCGGGAGATGAAGACTGGGAAACAAACGACCAAGAGCTCATGATTGCAAGGGAATTACAAGACGCAGGATCTAACAACCTGCATCACATAATCTTACTCAGAAAAAGAGTACATCCATGGCTGTGCATCATGCCTCGTTGCAACCATTGTAATCCTGGTGCATTAATTTAGTTTTTTTGCAAATCAGAGCTGAACAAAGAGCCATTATTAATGCTAATCATTTTAGCTTTTGTATACTTGAGTAATACACAGAAGAGGTAGCTCATCTCCAAGCCCCCCAAACTAGAAATCTCAGTTAAGGAAACACATTTTTGGGAGGACAGAATCTGCTAGATTTCTACCTATAAACCTGTTTTCTTACCCTTTCACCCTAACTCCTTTTTATAGCAGCATTAGTAACACTCCTCTACTTCCAACCCTTTCTCTCTACCCATAATGCCACCTACTACGCAACCTTTTACTGTATCACTTTATTACACTCTTTTTTCCAATACCCTACTTATTATTACATTCTTTGCACTCCTGTTCTCTTTTTCCCTGTACCTATGTTTCCACTTTCAATTCCTTAATCACTTGTGCTCTTACATATTCTAACTTTTCTATCGTCTCTTCTTTTCCTATCATCGGCACCCATCCAGATTCCTCTTCCTCCTGGCTCCAACTCCAGCGGGTGCAGGTCTGCTTGTGCTGCCTTTTATAAAGTCTGAGAAGCAGCCAGAACACATAAGCAGTCATTATGACCAGCTTCTCAATATAATTTTGGGTGGAAACACAGGTTTCTACCTACAGATTTGCACTAAGGGCATTTGTGAGGTGAGTTAGCCTCCTCCTAAAATCCTGGCACAGTCACCTGCACCTCAGGTTCATGTGCCTATGTGTTATGGACGCTGGCAAGGACAGGTGGCAGTGTAGACAAAGTAAACAGAAAATTGGGTACAGAGTTGCCCAAGATCACATAGGGAGTCGGGGAAAAAGAGATCCAATGGGAAAGCTCTGCACAAGGTAACAAGAGATCAAACCTCAGAAAGAACAGGCACTAAAGAAGCAATTTGGCAGTCACAAAAACTAACACCCAGGACTTGCAGGACATAGCTATAAGAACACTAACAGTAAAGGGAATGTGGGGGTAAACACGTGAGATCTCCACATGGAAAGACTGAAGCTATGTTCCTCACCCACGATTGCTATTAAAGATACTGACTGCAAATACCCACATTTAGCAAATACACACAGAGGCAGGGTCTGTGGCCCTGATGCCTATGACGATGTTGTTAAAGTTTCATAAAGACAATACTGACAGTGGATGAGAAACACCACCTATGTTGCTATGTTGTCAGCTATGCCCACGAATCCTGGAAATCACACACGTACACACAAGGCAGTAACAGCTAGGGTGGATAACTAAATTCACAACCACAATAGACAAGGAGCTAAAGAAGAGGAGTTTGAAACAGGAAAGAAGAGATTACAAAGTGAACACTAGGTAGAAAGCATGTAAACAATCACATTGGGAAACTAGAAACTGGAACTAAGGTAAAGTGAATGAAAGGCAGGGCCTATGAAAAAGGTTACTACAGAAAGAGGGAAGGATACACTAAAAAAGTGCTGGCTCAGGAATCAAAAATTAAGGTAGCACTGCAGGCAGTGCTAGTTTAATAAACAGGGAAAAGCTGGCAACCTCCCTTTCCTGGCGATACCAAAGGGGATGATGGACGGAGCGCTTGAGCTAATCAAACACTCACCCCCAGTCAACTGATCTGGGTTTAATCCATCATCATTCTTTAGCTCACTCCACCACCCCAGTGCAGACATGGCCATATGCAAATCAGTCTGACCCTGTGCCTCATGGGAACAGTCCAGCCCGAACTGCCAAGCCATGTCTTCCCTGGACCGGAAACAAGCATCCTGGGACCGGTTTCTGGCCATTCAGCCTTCATCAGCCAGGCTAGCTTGAATCCAGTGGCAAAGTGAGCAAGGGACCCACGTCTGGGCATACCCTGCCAACTTAGGGCGAACAAAGCGATACCAAAGGGGATGATGGACGGAGCGCTTGAGCTAATCAAACACTCACCCCCAGTCAACTGATCTGGGTTTAATCCATCATCATTCTTTAGCTCACTCCACCACCCCAGTGCAGACATGGCCATATGCAAATCAGTCTGACCCTGTGCCTCATGGGAACAGTCCAGCCCGAACTGCCAAGCCATGTCTTCCCTTGACCGGAAACAAGCATCCTGGGACCGGTTTCTGGCCATTCAGCCTTCATCAGCCAGGCTAGCTTGAATCCAGTGGCAAAGTGAGCAAGGGACCCACGTCTGGGCATACCCTGCCAACTTAGGGCGAACAAAGCGATACTAAAGGGGATGATGGACGGAGCGCTTGAGCTAATCAAACACTCACCCCCAGTCAACTGATCTGGGTTTAATCCATCATCATTCTTTAGCTCACTCCACCACCCCAGTGCAGACATGGCCATATGCAAATCAGTCTGACCCTGTGCCTCATGGGAACAGTCCAGCCCGAACTGCCAAGCCATGTCTTCCCTGGACCGGAAACAAGCATCCTGGGACCGGTTTCTGGCCATTCAGCCTTCATCAGCCAGGCTAGCTTGAATCCAGTGGCACAGTGAGCAAGGGACCCATGTCTGGGCATACCCTGCCAACTTAGGGCGAACAAAGCGATACCAAAGGGGATGATGGACGGAGCGCTTGAGCTAATCAAACACTCACCCCCAGTCAACTGATCTGGGTTTAATCCATCATCATTCTTTAGCTCACTCCACCACCCCAGTGCAGACATGGCCATATGCAAATCAGTCTGACCCTGTGCCTCATGGGAACAGTCCAGCCCGAACTGCCAAGCCATGTCTTCCCTGGACCGGAAACAAGCATCCTGGGACCGGTTTCTGGCCATTCAGCCTTCATCAGCCAGGCTAGCTTGAATCCAGTGGCAAAGTGAGCAAGGGACCCACGTCTGGGCATACCCTGCCAACTTAGGGCGAACAAAGCGATACCAAAGGGGATGATGGACGGAGCGCTTGAGCTAATCAAACACTCACCCCCAGTCAACTGATCTGGGTTTAATCCATCATCATTCTTTAGCTCACTCCACCACCCCAGTGCAGACATGGCCATATGCAAATCAGTCTGACCCTGTGCCTCATGGGAACAGTCCAGCCCGAACTGCCAAGCCATGTCTTCCCTGGACCGGAAACAAGCATCCTGGGACCGGTTTCTGGCCATTCAGCCTTCATCAGCCAGGCTAGCTTGAATCCAGTGGCAAAGTGAGCAAGGGACCCACGTCTGGGCATACCCTGCCAACTTAGGGCGAACAAAGCGATACCAAAGGGGATGATGGACGGAGCGCTTGAGCTAATCAAACACTCACCCCCAGTCAACTGATCTGGGTTTAATCCATCATCATTCTTTAGCTCACTTCACCACCCCAGTGCAGAGATGGCCATATGCAAATCAGTCTGACCCTGTGCCTCATGGGAACAGTCCAGCCCGAACTGCCAAGCCATGTCTTCCCTGGACCGGAAACAAGCATCCTGGGACCGGTTTCTGGCCATTCAGCCTTCATCAGCCAGGCTAGCTTGAATCCAGTGGCAAAGTGAGCAAGGGACCCACGTCTGGGCATACCCTGCCAACTTAGGGCGAACAAAGCGATACCAAAGGGGATGATGGATGGAGCGCTTGAGCTAATCAAACACTCACCCCCAGTCAACTGATCTGGGTTTAATCCATCATCATTCTTTAGCTCACTCCACCACCCCAGTGCAGACATGGCCATATGCAAATCAGTCTGACCCTGTGCCTCATGGGAACAGTCCAGCCCGAACTGCCAAGCCATGTCTTCCCTGGACCGGAAACAAGCATCCTGGGACCGGTTTCTGGCCATTCAGCCTTCATCAGCCAGGCTAGTTTGAATCCAGTGGCAAAGTGAGCAAGGGACCCACGTCTGGGCATACCCTGCCAACTTAGGGCGAACAAAGCGATACCAAAGGGGATGATGGACGGAGCGCTTGAGCTAATCAAACACTCACCCCCAGTCAACTGATCTGGGTTTAATCCATCATCATTCTTTAGCTCACTCCACCACCCCAGTGCAGACATGGCCATATGCAAATCAGTCTGACCCTGTGCCTCATGGGAACAGTCCAGCCCGAACTGCCAAGCCATGTCTTCCCTGGACCGGAAACAAGCATCCTGGGACCGGTTTCTGGCCATTCAGCCTTCATCAGCCAGGCTAGCTTGAATCCAGTGGCAAAGTGAGCAAGGGACCCACGTCTGGGCATACCCTGCCAACTTAGGGCGAACAAAGCGATACCAAAGGGGATGATGGACGGAGCGCTTGAGCTAATCAAACACTCACCCCCAGTCAACTGATCTGGGTTTAATCCATCATCATTCTTTAGCTCACTCCACCACCCCAGTGCAGACATGGCCATATGCAAATCAGTCTGACCCTGTGCCTCATGGGAACAGTCCAGCCCGAACTGCCAAGCCATGTCTTCCCTGGACCGGAAACAAGCATCCTGGGACCGGTTTCTGGCCATTCAGCCTTCATCATCCAGGCTAGCTGGAATCCAGTGGCAAAGTGAGCAAGGGACCCACGTCTGGGCATACCCTGCCAACTTAGGGCGAACAAAGCGATACCAAAGGGGATGATGGACAGAGCGCTTGAGCTAATCAAACACTCACCCCCAGTCAACTGATCTGGGTTTAATCCATCATCATTCTTTAGCTCACTCCACCACCCCAGTGCAGACATGGCCATATGCAAATCAGTCTGACCCTGTGCCTCATGGGAACAGTCCAGCCCGAACTGCCAAGCCATGTCTTCCCTGGACCGGAAACAAGCATCCTGGGACCGGTTTCTGGCCATTCAGCCTTCATCAGCCAGGCTAGCTTGAATCCAGTGGCAAAGTGAGCAAGGGACCCACGTCTGGGCATACCCTGCCAACTTAGGGCGAACAAAGCGATACCAAAGGGGATGATGGACGGAGCGCTTGAGCTAATCAAACACTCACCCCCAGTCAACTGATCTGAGTTTAATCCATCATCATTCTTTAGCTCACTCCACCACCCCAGTGCAGACATGGCCATATGCAAATCAGTCTGACCCTGTGCCTCATGGGAACAGTCCAGCCCGAACTGCCAAGCCATGTCTTCCCTGGACCGGAAACAAGCATCCTGGGACCGGTTTCTGGCCATTCAGCCTTCATCAGCCAGGCTAGCTTGAATCCAGTGGCAAAGTGAGCAAGGGACCCACGTCTGGGCATACCCTGCCAACTTAGGGCGAACAAAGCGATACCAAAGGGGATGATGGACGGAGCGCTTGAGCTAATCAAACACTCACCCCCAGTCAACTGATCTGGGTTTAATCCATCATCATTCTTTAGCTCACTCCACCACCCCAGTGCAGACATGGCCATATGCAAATCAGTCTGACCCTGTGCCTCATGGGAACAGTCCAGCCCGAACTGCCAAGCCATGTCTTCCCTGGACCGGAAACAAGCATCCTGGGACCGGTTTCTGGCCATTCAGCCTTCATCAGCCAGGCTAGCTTGAATCCAGTGGCAAAGTGAGCAAGGGACCCACGTCTGGGCATACCCTGCCAACTTAGGGCGAACAAAGCGATACCAAAGGGGATGATGGACGGAGCGCTTGAGCTAATCAAACACTCACCCCCAGTCAACTGATCTGGGTTTAATCCATCATCATTCTTTAGCTCACTCCACCACCCCAGTGCAGACATGGCCATATGCAAATCAGTCTGACCCTGTGCCTCATGGGAACAGTCCAGCCCGAACTGCCAAGCCATGTCTTCCCTGGACCGGAAACAAGCATCCTGGGACCGGTTTCTGGCCATTCAGCCTTCATCAGCCAGGCTAGCTTGAATCCAGTGGTAAAGTGAGCAAGGGACCCACGTCTGGGCATACCCTGCCAACTTAGGGCGAACAAAGCGATACCAAAGGGGATGATGGACGGAGCGCTTGAGCTAATCAAACACTCACCCCCAGTCAACTGATCTGGGTTTAATCCATCATCATTCTTTAGCTCACTCCACCACCCCAGTGCAGACATGGCCATATGCAAATCAGTCTGACCCTGTGCCTCATGGGAACAGTCCAGCCCGAACTGCCAAGCCATGTCTTCCCTGGACCGGAAACAAGCATCCTGGGACCGGTTTCTGGCCATTCAGCCTTCATCAGCCAGGCTAGCTTGAATCCAGTGGCAAAGTGAGCAAGGGACCCACGTCTGGGCATACCTTGCCAACTTAGGGCGAACAAAGCGATACCAAAGGGGATGATGGACGGAGCGCTTGAGCTAATCAAACACTCACCCCCAGTCAACTGATCTGGGTTTAATCCATCATCATTCTTTAGCTCACTCCACCACCCCAGTGCAGACATGGCCATATGCAAATCAGTCTGACCCTGTGCCTCATGGGAACAGTCCAGCCCGAACTGCCAAGCCATGTCTTCCCTGGACCGGAAACAAGCATCCTGGGACCGGTTTCTGGCCATTCAGCCTTCATCAGCCAGGCTAGCTTGAATCCAGTGGCAAAGTGAGCAAGGGACCCACGTCTGGGCATACCCTGCCAACTTAGGGCGAACAAAGCGATACCAAAGGGGATGATGGACGGAGCGCTTGAGCTAATCAAACACTCACCCCCAGTCAACTGATCTGGGTTTAATCCATCATCATTCTTTAGCTCACTTCACCACCCCAGTGCAGACATGGCCATATGCAAATCAGTCTGACCCTGTGCCTCATGGGAACAGTCCAGCCCGAACTGCCATGCCATGTCTTCCCTGGACCGGAAACAAGCATCCTGGGACCGGTTTCTGGCCATTCAGCCTTCATCAGCCAGGCTAGCTTGAATCCAGTGGCAAAGTGAGCAAGGGACCCACGTCTGGGCATACCCTGCCAACTTAGGGCGAACAAAGCGATACCAAAGGGGATGATGGACGGAGCGCTTGAGCTAATCAAACACTCACCCCCAGTCAACTGATCTGGGTTTAATCCATCATCATTCTTTAGCTCACTCCACCACCCCAGTGCAGACATGGCCATATGCAAATCAGTCTGACCCTGTGCCTCATGGGAACAGTCCAGCCCGAACTGCCAAGCCATGTCTTCCCTGGACCGGAAACAAGCATCCTGGGACCGGTTTCTGGCCATTCAGCCTTCATCAGCCAGGCTAGCTTGAATCCAGTGGCAAAGTGAGCAAGGGACCCACGTCTGGGCATACCCTGCCAACTTAGGGCGAACAAAGCGATACCAAAGGGGATGATGGACGGAGCGCTTGAGCTAATCAAACACTCACCCCCAGTCAACTGATCTGGGTTTAATCCATCATCATTCTTTAGCTCACTCCACCACCCCAGTGCAGACATGGCCATATGCAAATCAGTCTGACCCTGTGCCTCATGGGAACAGTCCAGCCCGAACTGCCAAGCCATGTCTTCCCTGGACCGGAAACAAGCATCCTGGGACCGGTTTCTGGCCATTCAGCCTTCATCAGCCAGGCTAGCTTGAATCCAGTGGCAAAGTGAGCAAGGGACCCACGTCTGGGCATACCCTGCCAACTTAGGGCGAACAAAGCGATACCAAAGGGGATGATGGACGGAGCGCTTGAGCTAATCAAACACTCACCCCCAGTCAACTGATCTGGGTTTAATCCATCATCATTCTTTAGCTCACTCCACCACCCCAGTGCAGACATGGCCATATGCAAATCAGTCTGACCCTGTGCCTCATGGGAACAGTCCAGCCCGAACTGCCAAGCCATGTCTTCCCTGGACCGGAAACAAGCATCCTGGGACCGGTTTCTGGCCATTCAGCCTTCATCAGCCAGGCTAGCTTGAATCCAGTGGCAAAGTGAGCAAGGGACCCACGTCTGGGCATACCTTGCCAACTTAGGGCGAACAAAGCGATACCAAAGGGGATGATGGACGGAGCGCTTGAGCTAATCAAACACTCACCCCCAGTCAACTGATCTGGGTTTAATCCATCATCATTCTTTAGCTCACTCCACCACCCCAGTGCAGACATGGCCATATGCAAATCAGTCTGACCCTGTGCCTCATGGGAACAGTCCAGCCCGAACTGCCAAGCCATGTCTTCCCTGGACCGGAAACAAGCATCCTGGGACCGGTTTCTGGCCATTCAGCCTTCATCAGCCAGGCTAGCTTGAATCCAGTGGCAAAGTGAGCAAGGGACCCACGTCTGGGCATACCCTGCCAACTTAGGGCGAACAAAGCGATACCAAAGGGGATGATGGACGGAGCGCTTGAGCTAATCAAACACTCACCCCCAGTCAACTGATCTGGGTTTAATCCATCATCATTCTTTAGCTCACTTCACCACCCCAGTGCAGACATGGCCATATGCAAATCAGTCTGACCCTGTGCCTCATGGGAACAGTCCAGCCCGAACTGCCAAGCCATGTCTTCCCTGGACCGGAAACAAGCATCCTGGGACCAGTTTCTGGCCATTCAGCCTTCATCAGCCAGGCTAGCTTGAATCCAGTGGCAAAGTGAGCAAGGGACCCACGTCTGGGCATACCCTGCCAACTAAGGGCGAACAAAGCGATACCAAAGGGGATGATGGACGGAGCGCTTGAGCTAATCAAACACTCACCCCCAGTCAACTGATCTTGGTTTAATCCATCATCATTCTTTAGCTCACTCCACCACCCCAGTGCAGACATGGCCATATGCAAATCAGTCTGACCCTGTGCCTCATGGGAACAGTCCAGCCCGAACTGCCAAGCCATGTCTTCCCTGGACCGGAAACAAGCATCCTGGGACCGGTTTCTGGCCATTCAGCCTTCATCAGCCAGGCTAGCTTGAATCCAGTGGCAAAGTGAGCAAGGGACCCACGTCTGGGCATACCCTGCCAACTTAGGGCGAACAAAGCGATACCAAAGGGGATGATGGACGGAGCGCTTGAGCTAATCAAACACTCACCCCCAGTCAACTGATCTGGGTTTAATCCATCATCATTCTTTAGCTCACTCCACCACCCCAGTGCAGACATGGCCATATGCAAATCAGTCTGACCCTGTGCCTCATGGGAACAGTCCAGCCCGAACTGCCAAGCCATGTCTTCCTTGGACCGGAAACAAGCATCCTGGGACCGGTTTCTGGCCATTCAGCCTTCATCAGCCAGGCTAGCTTGAATCCAGTGGCAAAGTGAGCAAGGGACCCACGTCTGGGCATACCCTGCCAACTTAGGGCGAACAAAGCGATACCAAAGGGGATGATGGACGGAGCGCTTGAGCTAATCAAACACTCACCCCCAGTCAACTGATCTGGGTTTAATCCATCATCATTCTTTAGCTCACTCCACCACCCCAGTGCAGACATGGCCATATGCAAATCAGTCTGACCCTGTGCCTCATGGGAACAGTCCAGCCCGAACTGCCAAGCCATGTCTTCCCTGGACCGGAAACAAGCATCCTGGGACCGGTTTCTGGCCATTCAGCCTTCATCAGCCAGGCTAGCTTGAATCCAGTGGCAAAGTGAGCAAGGGACCCACGTCTGGGCATACCCTGCCAACTTAGGGCGAACAAAGCGATACCAAAGGGGATGATGGACGGAGCGCTTGAGCTAATCAAACACTCACCCCCAGTCAACTGATCTGGGTTTAATCCATCATCATTCTTTAGCTCACTCCACCACCCCAGTGCAGACATGGCCATATGCAAATCAGTCTGACCCTGTGCCTCATGGGAACAGTCCAGCCCGAACTGCCAAGCCATGTCTTCCCTGGACCGGAAACAAGCATCCTGGGACCGGTTTCTGGCCATTCAGCCTTCATCAGCCAGGCTAGCTTGAATCCAGTGGCAAAGTGAGCAAGGGACCCACGTCTGGGCATACCCTGCCAACTTAGGGCGAACAAAGCGATACCAAAGGGGATGATGGACGGAGCGCTTGAGCTAATCAAACACTCACCCCCAGTCAACTGATCTGGGTTTAATCCATCATCATTCTTTAGCTCACTCCACCACCCCAGTGCAGACATGGCCATATGCAAATCAGTCTGACCCTGTGCCTCATGGGAACAGTCCAGCCCGAACTGCCAAGCCATGTCTTCCCTGGACCGGAAACAAGCATCCTGGGACCGGTTTCTGGCCATTCAGCCTTCATCAGCCAGGCTAGCTTGAATCCAGTGGTAAAGTGAGCAAGGGACCCACGTCTGGGCATACCCTGCCAACTTAGGGCGAACAAAGCGATACCAAAGGGGATGATGGACGGAGCGCTTGAGCTAATCAAACACTCACCCCCAGTCAACTGATCTGGGTTTAATCCATCATCATTCTTTAGCTCACTCCACCACCCCAGTGCAGACATGGCCATATGCAAATCAGTCTGACCCTGTGCCTCATGGGAACAGTCCAGCCCGAACTGCCAAGCCATGTCTTCCCTGGACCGGAAACAAGCATCCTGGGACCGGTTTCTGGCCATTCAGCCTTCATCAGCCAGGCTAGCTTGAATCCAGTGGCAAAGTGAGCAAGGGACCCACGTCTGGGCATACCTTGCCAACTTAGGGCGAACAAAGCGATACCAAAGGGGATGATGGACGGAGCGCTTGAGCTAATCAAACACTCACCCCCAGTCAACTGATCTGGGTTTAATCCATCATCATTCTTTAGCTCACTCCACCACCCCAGTGCAGACATGGCCATATGCAAATCAGTCTGACCCTGTGCCTCATGGGAACAGTCCAGCCCGAACTGCCAAGCCATGTCTTCCCTGGACCGGAAACAAGCATCCTGGGACCGGTTTCTGGCCATTCAGCCTTCATCAGCCAGGCTAGCTTGAATCCAGTGGCAAAGTGAGCAAGGGACCCACGTCTGGGCATACCCTGCCAACTTAGGGCGAACAAAGCGATACCAAAGGGGATGATGGACGGAGCGCTTGAGCTAATCAAACACTCACCCCCAGTCAACTGATCTGGGTTTAATCCATCATCATTCTTTAGCTCACTTCACCACCCCAGTGCAGACATGGCCATATGCAAATCAGTCTGACCCTGTGCCTCATGGGAACAGTCCAGCCCAAACTGCCAAGCCATGTCTTCCCTGGACCGGAAACAAGCATCCTGGGACCGGTTTCTGGCCATTCAGCCTTCATCAGCCAGGCTAGCTTGAATCCAGTGGCAAAGTGAGCAAGGGACCCACGTCTGGGCATACCCTGCCAACTTAGGGCGAACAAAGCGATACCAAAGGGGATGATGGACGGAGCGCTTGAGCTAATCAAACACTCACCCCCAGTCAACTGATCTGGGTTTAATCCATCATCATTCTTTAGCTCACTCCACCACCCCAGTGCAGACATGGCCATATGCAAATCAGTCTGACCCTGTGCCTCATGGGAACAGTCCAGCCCGAACTGCCAAGCCATGTCTTCCCTGGACCGGAAACAAGCATCCTGGGACCGGTTTCTGGCCATTCAGCCTTCATCAGCCAGGCTAGCTTGAATCCAGTGGCAAAGTGAGCAAGGGACCCACGTCTGGGCATACCCTGCCAACTTAGGGCGAACAAAGCGATACCAAAGGGGATGATGGACGGAGCGCTTGAGCTAATCAAACACTCACCCCAGTCAACTGATCTGGGTTTAATCCATCATCATTCTTTAGCTCACTCCACCACCCCAGTGCAGACATGGCCATATGCAAATCAGTCTGACCCTGTGCCTCATGGGAACAGTCCAGCCCGAACTGCCAAGCCATGTCTTCCCTGGACCGGAAACAAGCATCCTGGGACCGGTTTCTGGCCATTCAGCCTTCATCAGCCAGGCTAGCTTGAATCCAGTGGCAAAGTGAGCAAGGGACCCACGTCTGGGCATACCCTGCCAACTTAGGGCGAACAAAGCGATACCAAAGGGGATGATGGACGGAGCGCTTGAGCTAATCAAACACTCACCCCCAGTCAACTGATCTGGGTTTAATCCATCATCATTCTTTAGCTCACTCCACCACCCCAGTGCAGACATGGCCATATGCAAATCAGTCTGACCCTGTGCCTCATGGGAACAGTCCAGCCCGAACTGCCAAGCCATGTCTTCCCTGGACCGGAAACAAGCATCCTGGGACCGGTTTCTGGCCATTCAGCCTTCATCAGCCAGGCTAGCTTGAATCCAGTGGCAAAGTGAGCAAGGGACCCACGTCTGGGCATACCTTGCCAACTTAGGGCGAACAAAGCGATACCAAAGGGGATGATGGACGGAGCGCTTGAGCTAATCAAACACTCACCCCCAGTCAACTGATCTGGGTTTAATCCATCATCATTCTTTAGCTCACTCCACCACCCCAGTGCAGACATGGCCATATGCAAATCAGTCTGACCCTGTGCCTCATGGGAACAGTCCAGCCCGAACTGCCAAGCCATGTCTTCCCTGGACCGGAAACAAGCATCCTGGGACCGGTTTCTGGCCATTCAGCCTTCATCAGCCAGGCTAGCTTGAATCCAGTGGCAAAGTGAGCAAGGGACCCACGTCTGGGCATATCCTGCCAACTTAGGGCGAACAAAGCGATACCAAAGGGGATGATGGACGGAGCGCTTGAGCTAATCAAACACTCACCCCCAGTCAACTGATCTGGGTTTAATCCATCATCATTCTTTAGCTCACTCCACCACCCCAGTGCAGACATGGCCATATGCAAATCAGTCTGACCCTGTGCCTCATGGGAACAGTCCAGCCCGAACTGCCAAGCCATGTCTTCCGTTCCGTCCATCATCCCCTTTTGTATCGCTTTGTTCGCCCTAAGTTGGCGGGGGTATGCCCAGACGTGGGTCCCTTGCTCACTTTGCCACTGGATTCAAGCAAGCCTGGCTGATGACGGCTGGAATGCCAGAAACCGGTCCTAGGATGCTTGTTTCCGGTCCAGGGAAGACATGGCTTGGCAGTTCGGGCTGGACTGTTCCCATGAGGCACAGGGTCAGACTGATTTGCATATGGCCATGTCTGAACTGGGGTGGTGGAGTGAGCTAAAGAATGATGATGGATTAAACCCAGATCAGTTGACTGGGGGTGAGTGTTTGATTGGCTCAAACGTTCCGTCCATCATCCCCTTTTGTATCGCTTTGTTCGCCCTAAGTTGGCGGGGCATGCCCAGACGTGGGTCCCTTGCTCACTTTGCCACTGGATTCAAGCAAGCCTGGCTGATGACGGCTGGAATGCCAGAAACCGGTCCTAGGATGCTTGTTTCCGGTCCAGGGAAGACATGGCTTGGCAGTTCGGGCTGGACTGTTCCCATGAGGCACAGGGTCAGACTGATTTGCATTTGGCCATGTCTGAACTGGGGTGGTGGAGTGAGCTAAAGAAGGATGATGGATTAAACCCAGATCAGTTGACTGGGGGTGAGTGTTTGATTGGCTCAAACGTTCCGTCCATCATCCCCTTTTGTAAACCTCCCTTTCCTGGCCAAAGTCCTCAGCAAAATGTGTCCTATCACAACTCAACCAACATATTGTGGACTACAACCTCCTAGACCATATATGCTTCAATACTGCACCCTAAAAATTGCATGTATCACACACAGATTGCTACACTATCGAACCCGAAATACCTGGCCCAGAAACTCACCATCTCCCGAGGCTGCCACTCAATAACAAGCTCAAACTCTCTGGAGTTAAAGACGCCCAGATTCAAGAGAGATCTACTTTCACTCCTTCACTGTTTGTGTACCCAGGATATGGAACTCTCTACCTCCAGAGGCATGCCAAACCACTTCTCTATGGTTGTCAAGAAGAGTGTCAAGTCTATACTTCTTGAAAGGTATCTAATGCAATGAATGATCTGATCATATCAGTGATGGTCAACAAAAGCAATGCTGAATCCGTTATAAAAGCTTTAACCGTACCAATGTATGCCGGTTGTTCCAGATCCACTTATCCTTTTTCCAATTAACCATTTCTCCAATTATAACTCCCTATTTGTTCTTCCCTGTTTGCCTGATTTATACTGTACGTTGCTCTGATACTTTTGGGTCATGTGTGCTTTATAAACTTCGCAATAAATAAATAAATAAATAAATGTGAACACTGGATAAAGAGCCCTGGAGTCAGGTCAAATGCGGCAGTTGCGTACGCCTTCTATCGAGAACACATGACCTCTATCTGGCTAGCTCTAGAAAACTTGTTCTTGTTCCAGAAGATTGGAGCTTTTTCTTTGGTTTGTGATTGATGGTCTGGGTTTGCAGGGGTCTAGTGATCTTATTGAGATTGTTTGGGTCTCTGGTGAGTGATTCTTCTTTGGCCCAGGAGTCGTTCATTCAGCAGTGTGGATTGTATTAAGTGTCCAGAGTTGCTCTGTTGGCTTCTGCTCACTCCCAAGGGATAGAAATAGCATGCTCACAAGAGGAAGGAGGCACCCTGTGCAGGAGTCACACAGCCCATATACCTACCTCCCAGCACATGCCACAGATGTACATCAGACCAGAAAACCTCCCCTGAAGACCTCTTTGCCTATGTCCATTTACAGCAGCTTAAAATCAGGGACAGCCTCAAATGAGACACTCCAAAGAGGGTGGTGTTGTTGTCTTGGAATTGGTGTTATGTTTGGATCATCACTATGGCCAAGTTAACAACTCTTCAATCAGAATTTGTGTCTTTCTTCTATAAACTGAGGAGTATGTACCACCAGGGTTTCCGGTGAGGCACAGCTCCTCACAGAAACATCTCTCTGAATTAGATCCTTAACGTTTATTTTCAGCTTCACAAATCACGATGCAGCTTCGTGTTAGCATAACACTGACTCTTCATCTTCCCAAATAGCATAGGTATATGTCCCTTGCCATCTGGGTATGTTTACTGCAAATATACACTTACAAATGAACCTATTAATACTTTTGTGGTAGGTAAATTAATTGGATAAATCACATTTTAGGGCAAAGGCACAGCCTATTTTCTGATGTCTGCTTATTTTGTTTTGTTCACAGGTAACTATGGCTTGTTCTAGGGCAAGGTAAATTAGCAAGCTTTTGGGGGCACTAGAGTTTGGCCCCGTAATTCAGTCTCTGAAGTTACTGATACAGGGGGTTTTCAATAATTTGGGGCAATAGATCTAGGGTATTATGAATGGGACCCTGAAGGTTCCTTCAGCAAAAGGGATTTACCAAGGGAATTAGTAATGTTGCACCTGGTTTGTCTGGTTATTCTTCGTTCTCAATGTCATTTTGCCCTACTTTAGAAAAGATTCCCATTGAAAGACACATGGGGCCATATTACACATAGGGTGCACTGTTTGTGTTTGTCATGAGGCACACCTTTAACTAGATGTGCCGGGTGCAACTGCGGGCATTGTGCCCTGATACAGATGATGTGCTGCCCCAGGGGCACCATGAAATGGGATTCTCCTTTGGGGGCAGTGCATTAGAGAAAGATGGCACCTGGCCTGTTTTTGAAGCAGCCGCTCCGCCTTTCAAAATGAAGGCAGCACCAGGCCTACTTAACCCTGCAGGCGGGTGCACTGAGTGACACCACCTGCCTCCAAGGGGATGTCTGGCAGCTCCATGGGATCCCCCCTGGCAGGATCGCCATCTGGGACTGACTGTGTGCCATATTTGCGGCACACAGTCAGTGCCCCTCCTGACGTTTTTTTTGTTTCTTTGCCAGCCTCCACAATAAGGTGTGGATGCAGAGGCAAAGTGCTTCTTTCAGGATGGGGCCACATCTGCCTCTTTCAGTAATACCAAAGTGCCCTGGAGGGACAAAAAGCAGGCACATACTCAACTGCGCTTCACCATGGCACTCTGTGTAATATGACCCCAGATCTGCAGAGTTACCATAGACCTCGTAAATCCAAAGAGACCATTAATTCCTATTACTGCCCCCCTTGGCATTGTGAGGCTCCACCTTAGGACTTTAGAGAGATAGTTTGCACATAAAGGCTTTGTGGTTTATGACAATACTCAAGGTTAGGAAGATGGGGGTCAGGGCTGGACTAGCCATAGCGGGCATTGGGCATTTTTCCCGGGAGGCTGGAAGAGTGGGGGCTGGTTTTTCAGCAGTGGGGGACGTTTTTTCTTGTTACTGGTGGCCGGTTTTGCAGTGGTGCTGCAATATCGGCCCCCAGTAACAAAAGCAGCAGTGCTTCACACTTGCGCCCCCCCTCCCAGGCCTCCCAGGGGGGTGCTGGTCCTGATAAATTGCGAGGGCTGCTTTGGGTTTCCAGTCAGGCACTGCGGGAGTTACACAAATTCATAAAGGTCACCTTACCTAGCTTGGGGATTAGCTTAACACTGGCCATTCAGGTGACTCTGCTGTGAAAATAAAGGGATATATAGGATTTATAGAAAAGTCATCCAATGGTTTGCACAAAATTCAAAACTTTGAAAGTGCACATATTCTAAAAAAATCAACTATATCTAATTACTAATGTTGTTGTCACCCGACCATTGCATAAATAATATTTAAGTCACTGCTCTGTACATTTTTATTTAGAATCTTTGAATAAACATTTCTCTTGCACAATAATACAGAAACATATTTGTAACTCCAAGGTCACCAAGATTAATATGTCCATAAACTTCCTCAAATTGCTGTTCTTGGAAAGGTTCTTCAGGCTTCAATAATAAGTAAGAATAACAACATTTTGTTACTTATGAATATAGTGTTTCGATTCATGATTGAGAAATGTCTCTGCTCCTGATGCAGCAGATTGGGAGATGCAAGTAAAATATGTACTTTGGGCAAATTCACAATAGAGTGTTTGTTTTAGAACACATTAATATGAAAATGGAAACGGAGTGTATTACCGAAGGACGTGGTACTTAGGCAATTGGGTTAGGAGGAAAAATCTTAAATATGTGAAACCTGTTGAAAACGCATATTATTTTTAGATCAGTGAACAGGGAAGGTCATATGACACTGTCAATATATGTAAGTGCTGCTAAATTGAATCAGGCATTTTGTGACTTTAGAAACTCAACCATAAAAGGTATGTTATACTACCAACTGAAATGTGCATTATTTGTGAAGTTGGAATTTATTTGAGGTAGGGGTGGCATTTAATGTTCATGCCCCTCACAGGTACTGGAATTGAACTATGAAATTAGAGGCTATGAGGAAAATTGGCTCCAGAGGTCCTTTAAAAGTGCTGCATGGACCTTCAAAATGATGCTTCATAGATTGTTCACACACTGGGCGGCAGACACATGGTCCATCCTGAACACAGACCTGGAATGCTTGGCAATGTATTTTTTATGGCAAATACTCTAGCCTGGAGCTACAACAATTGATGTGGGATAGTCCACTGAAGACCATATTGCTGCACTGCATGTTCAAACGAAGGTGGCGGCACAACATCTTCTGCTTGAGTCTGACCCTCTGATGATGTCTCGTCATAGCCTAAAAATGACTCTGCCATTGGAGGCCTTTGGAAAGTCTAATTTCGAATGTAATTCACCAATGCAATCTTCCTTGGAGGGAATGGATGACTGATTAGGCAGGTCAGAGTGTCCTGCTACCATGAAACACTCCCTTCCCGCTCAGAGAAGGACATTGTGTTGTGAAGTCAATCAATCAAATTATTGTTTATTTCAATTATAGTAATTAATCGTAAAAGCACTACAAACCCACAGTCAATGTGATGCAATGGCACATCTAAAAAGTTACAGCACAACGCAAATAAAAGCTTACAGCATACCATACAAGAGGAGTGCATAACTGTAAAAAGGAAGAGAGGAGCTGTGCTGCAGCTCCTAAATCTAGCAATTTTCAAAATAAATTGAAGAAAGCTAAATCGAGCAATTTTATAATAATGGCTGAAAATCGTAATGTGCATAACCAGATTTTCCATTAGAGAGACATGAAGCAGGGATCTCGGAAAAGGCCCATCCCTGGGGAAAAAGTTTTTTTGAAAAACGTTTTATTTATTTTTTCAAAACAAATAATAATACAGCACATTAGGAAAAGAAGAGACAGGAGTACATCATAATTTATTTCGGGTGATTCAGTGGAGCAAAGCAAAACAGCAATAGAATCATTCTATTTCTTTACAGTCTCCTGTAAAGGAAACCGTCCACCCCCCATGAAGTCCCCTTTCTGCATGCGTCTTCACCTCATATGATCTATCTCCCCCACCCAGCCAATCCCTCACTGCCTGAGTCACCATCGTTTCCAATACCCTCTACCTCGGTGTCTACTTCCGGATCCAAGAACCCAGCACATAAATCACTCCACACAGCGATATCCTCTTCTGCTTTCTCATCCCTCCTACTAAGTCTCATATGAGCTTTCCCTGGGATCACCAATTCCATGACATCTCTACGCCAGCGATCAAAATCAGGAATCTTCTGACTCAACCAGTTGATGGCCACACGTTGTCTGGCCAAGACCAGAGCCAACTGCAGAAATTTATAAGACATTTTTTTCGCTTTGGTCTTACAATATCATCCAGGAGGCAGCATTCTGGGGGAAAAGTTAACGTATGCTATCCAATCCCTATTCTGAACCTTATCAAAAGGTTCCGTTAATGCGTAGACGAGACCCAACCTAAATACAGTTCCATCATCGGACATGTTGAAGTTAAGTAATGAGAGATAATGCTTGGCTTTCCTATTACTGTTGTGTCATATAATAGACCCCTCCTTCATAAAAATACTTTCTGTACTGTATATTTTTGTTGAATTTTACCCAGTTAATTAAAGAGGGTTTATGGGCAGTCTCTTTATTATGAAACCTGGGCATGTTGACTTCATCCACGCACCGCAGCAGGTTCACAAACGGCTTTGTGGAAGCGCCTGGAACTTGCCATAGTAATGGATGTGAACCTTATGTGACAAGCCTTGAGAAGCCTAGAATGCCAGCACTGAGTACACTGGGTTGTAATAACTATTGGGGCAATGGCGCTTTCAAGGTAAAATACCTAGTGAACTACACAGTGAAGTGCACTGAGTACGGGGAAAGAATGACCATTGACGTGGATTTTGGATTCGGGTGAGGAGTCGCTCACCGGAGAGGTGGTTTTAAAACTCCCTGCCAGTGAATAATTTTCAATGCTATGTTTATGTGTAGTCTGTTAAATCTTGAATATCGTGCTGAATGTTAGGAATGTTTTTATGGGGTCGAATGTTATAGTCTCATGTGCTGAGTGACATGTTAGGGTCTTTAGACTAGTTTCCCCTTGGGGGGTTAAGGGTGTAGGAGCAGGGCATGAGCCCAAGCCTAAGGGATTTAGGGCCAGATGTACGAACACTGAATTTTGCGACTCGCAAATTGCGGCAAATTGCGGCAAATTGCGGCAAATAGCGACAAATTGCGAGTCGCAATTTGCGAGTTGCAAAATTCAATGTACAACAGTGTCTCAGACACTGTTTGCAATTCCCAATGGGGTTGCAAATTGCATGCCTCATCAATATTAATGAGACTGTCGCAATTTGCGACCCCATTGGGAATGGCTAGCACTCCCAGGGATGGTGGCCTGCTGGGGTCAACAGACCACCATGTCTGTGACTGCTTTTTAAATAAAGCAGTTTTTAAAAAAAAATGTAGCCCGTTTTCCTTAAAGGAAAACGGGCTGCATTTAAAAAAGAAAAATTGAACTTTTCAGTTTAATTTTTTACGGGCAGGCAGTGGTCCCTGGGACCACTGTCTGCTCTTAAAAAACATTTACTCACCCATTCAAAACGGGGAAGAGGTCCCCTGGGGACCCCTTCCCGTTTGCGAGTGGCTTACCACCCTTCTGAGAAGGGTGGTAAACTGCGAGTGTTTTGCAACCGCAATTGCATAGGTTATGGACTTGCTATTAGGAAGGGACGCCCTTGGCATGCCCCTTCCTAATAGCGAGTCGCTAACCATATTTTGCAAGTCGCTAATTGGTTAGCGACTCGCAAAATAGGGTTAGTACATTGGGCAGACGTTTTTTGCGGTCGCAAAGGAGTCAAATTCCCCTTTGCGACCGCAAAAAACGGTCGTACATCTGCCCCCAAGGGAGTAGGGGCATGTGTTTAGTCCAAGGTTCCATCCTTCCTAAGGGGTGGAGGGTGTAGAGGCAGTGCGTAAGCCCAAGTTCCACCCTTCCTAAGGGGTTATGAGTGTAGGGGCATGTGCTTAGCCCAAGGTCCCACCCTTCCTAAGGGGTTAAGGTTGTAGGGGCATGTGTTTAGCCTAAGGTTCGACCCTCCTAAGGGGTTAAGGGTGTAGGGACATGTGTTTAGCCCATGGTTCCACACTTCCGAAGGGGTTATGAGTGTAGGGGTATATGCTTAGCCCAAGGTTGTACAGGTGTGTATTTTCTCTGTCCTGTTTACTATGCAGAAGGAGGTGAGTGGGTTGTGTGATATTTTTGTGAAGTATGATTTTGACCATCTTTCCAAGGGGGTTCAGGATGTAGGGGCATTGTGTTAAGCCCAGTGGGTAGTTATCATCCATTCTATGAGTTAGGATGAAGGGTCAGTTTTTAGCCCAATATTAAGGGGGTTTGTTGTTACACCTCTAAGCAGTAGAGGATAGGTGAAACCCTGGTCCTGTTTAGGTGTATGGTGATGGGGGTACGTGGTTACAACCCAATGCAGTAGAGTGTGGAAGAAGCCCTGGTCCAGTTTCAGTTTTGTTTAATAAAGGGTAATGGGCTGGTCCTTTTAGAGTGTATGTGTTGTGAGGGGAATGGGTAGCCATGTACAGGTTTTGGGTTATCTGCACTCTTACATTGTGAATTTGTGGAACGTTTGGTTTGCCTGTGTATTTTACCATCTTGCATCCCATTGGAACATTGAAGTTATTGCAGAAAGTGTTGTTAAACCTTTTCTGATTGTTTCGGTGGGGTGGTATTTATGGTTTTATTGGTCGTTTTGTGTGAGGGTGTTTTGCCGTTTTTCATCCTGCTGAATTTCTTGTTGTTTCAGAGGAGGAGAGATGTGTTGTGGCCCTTGCAATCTTATGCATTCTCCCCACAGTCTTGATGTTCCCTGCTGCTCAGCCAGTGAGTGGGGTCATTGGATAGAATCTTGAGAGTGTTTGTGCTTGAATTAGTGGACAGTTGGATCGAGAAGGGCTGAGCAAGCTAAAAGTTTTTTTTTACATATTTTGATGGCTGTTGTTTACATATTTTGATCCCTATATTTTGTCTCTTTCCTCCTTTCTTCAGCTGTCCTTCATGCTCTCCCAGTTAAGCCTAGTAGGTTAGATCAAGTGGAGTTATATAATAACAATGAGATAACTTAATGATGTCCTCGTATGTCTTAGGCTCAGCTGTTCATGGCTATAAAAAAAGGACAAGTTCTGTGGAAGTTCCCATAAGCGACTATAAAATCTGCTCTCTTCAGTCTGAAGAGAAGAAATATTAGCTTAGCTCCAGACTCCTTCCCCATATGACAGAGATGGAACACAATTTATCTGATAAATACTGAACATATCAAAAAAACAAAAGAAAAGAACGTCAACGGCGGACCTCTCCAACGCACCTCACATATAGTTCAAATAGTACAACACGGTGCACTTCTCTCCCAATACCAGCCGTTGTGTGATATTACTGCAAAGCAGAGAAAATCTTGAAAAGACAAATAGTGGAATGGTGCACCCGTAAGTAAGTAGAATAGTAGATCTTTTAGTCCATTCGGAAAATTCTTGCTTTATTCAAAATCCAAAGTTTGAAAATCCTATAATTAAAACACATCCAGCCAAATCGTTCGTCAGGGCTTTTATTTATATATAGTTGAGCATCAAAATCGATTAATTATTCATCACTTTTCTTGTAATTTCCATTTTATGTTGTAATAAATTCCAATTCTTATTGTTCAGTCGGTATGGGGATATCTGTTCCCCATGTCCAATACCTGATTCCGTATTGTGTAGCGCTAGCCCACGTCTGGACATTCGAATGCACCATTCCGCTATTTGCCTTTTCAAAATACTGAACATATGTTTGTGGGGTTTGCAGTCTAGTCTGGAGGAAAAGAGGAATACTAACCCTGTAACTTGAATATATTTAAGTCTCCCCAGCTTTCTGTGACTGGGCCATGTACTGTGACTCTCAAACATGATGGAAATGTTAGGTGCCATTACAAATGTTTTTTATATGATATGAGGTGTTATTTAGTGCCTTTTTCCTCATAGGTATAAACATTTTGGAGTAATTTGTGTTCCAAGCCTTCCATAAAAGAAATATAGGAATCAACATGTTTCCTAAAGGCATCCAGAATTCGGGAAGAAGAATTGCAATAGATGTCCTACCACTCCTCTGTGTGCTTTGGCTCCTTGTTCTTAAATCCTCTTCCACTCCATCTGTGTAGAGAGTAAAGTGCAAAAGGGCCAAAACATAACCCTGGCAACCTCCTCCCCCCTGAACAACATATTTTATGCACTCGCCCCCTAGTCTTAACTCTGCGTATCTTACAGATTGGAATGTAAATGCTTCTGAAATCTAATACTAAGTGAACCAAGTCCATTCTGTCAAAATTTGATCATAGTTTACGTCTATTAACTTGGTCAAAGGTTATGCTAAGGTCCATACATGTAAGGAAAGGCACCCTGTTGTAGCTGTTATGTACTTCCCAATCTGTAAGATTAGATTAAGGCATTGTTCAACTGTCCCCAAACCTGCCCAAAAACGGTACTACATCTCTGCTAGCACACCAATTTCCCTTCTCCATATCTATATCATGTCAATCAGAATTCTGCCAACTATCTCTACTATAGATTTAATTAAGGAAATTGGCATATAGCACTTAGGATCCTCCTTGCTACATTCATTGAAAATCTGTACTATTACAAATACTGAGAATAATGTGTAATCATAGGTGACCATAAATCAATCCAATATGAATTAGTCCACGGGGACTTCTCCTGGGCCTGGTGCTTAGCCTGTTGGGCTATGTTGGAGAACATTCTGCACCTGCATCTGCAAAAGATAGTGGGAGAGCAATGTTACGAACACAAATCTCCACCAGTTGGGAAATCTCAGCTCTATGGATTTCTTCAAAATGTTAGAGCTACCTAATTGCTGTAATATGTGAGGCCGTACGTGGGCAATTTGTGTTAGAGGATGAGACACTTAACCTTTTCCAGAAATATGACAGTACATTCCAGGCGAACGTGTTTTCCAATTATTCCCAAACCTTCATCTTTATTTTGTTCTTCCGCTCCCTTAGAGCTTTCAGAGTCAGTCTTCCTGATTGCTTTGACTTCTTCTTCCAAGGGATTTTGTTTCAATGATTTACGCAACATATGGGTTGCTAAACAGCAGGACTTATCAAACCACTGCTTACACGTTTGTGTGTTCACTTTCCTAAATTTATTTGTATTGGGGAGTCATAGAAGAGGTTCTAAGAGAGGGAAACCTATAGAAAATCTATATGCTTTTCAGGAAGAATCTTTCAATTGTAAGTTTGGGCTATTTGACATCAATTCTAGAAAGGTGATTGATTTTGAGAAATTATTTATACTAAGGTGCTGAAACTCACCATTCTCTACTGAATTACAGTCGATCATACCACTATTTTAAATCTTTGGAAACAGGGAGCTTGCATTTGAATGGAAACAGAAGACAAACTTGGATTTAAAGAAACTGGAAGAGCACATTCATTAGTAATCGATATGGAAGACATACTGCCTGCAAGAGTTTTATGTCTTACAAAATATTAGTAACTGTGGATGACACTAATCTTGGTGCCCTTGGCTACAGTAATAGAGCAAATACGGCTCCCTTGCTATGCCTCTGTGCTGTGGTGTAATTAGAGGACCATTAACTGTCAAGCAGTGGCTGTTATTTTCATGTTTTGACGCTACCCTACAGAGACTGGCTTTCAGCGTGACCTTTAATTGATGTAAAATATATCACCCATAGGATTGATTGATGCTGCCACAGATGCAACCATTTGATTAGCAATCATTTCATTATTATAGAAGTTGATTTTACATGCCCTGGAAAAGTTATTTAAAATGTTTATTTTAAAGAACGCTATATGTGTTGTATAGAACTATGCTGCCCATTTTTAGACAATTATGTAATTTGTCTAAATAGAGGATGTTTTTGACATTACTTGGTCTGTTTTAGTAGGAGGTATTATATTGGTGTAAATTAAAGTGTATTTACTTTTAGGACTGACAATGACAATACATCCACATTGATCATGCATTTTCATGCGAAATATTCATGTAATGCATTATTGTCACCTTAAACCCCGCTCATTGCTTACTATTGGTTGACTTTATTGTCAATCTCATTAGTTTCCTTCTTATTCAATAGCTTGCCTATCATGTGTTTATCCCTCCCCTGGAGCATAGCCTTATTACTTGTGTCCCTCCACTGCTCACTTTGAGGAAACATGTTTTTTCTTTTTGCTTAAGCACAGCATGAGTGCATGTGATTTCCAGCTCTCTCCCTTCTTTGCTTATCTCCCTGTGTTGTTCTCTCTCATCCATTTGCTTTCCTACACGCACTCCCTGTTGCTCTCTCTCACTTCTCTGCCTTCCCCAGCCCCCGGGGTGCTGTCACTTGCTTGTGCGATACTCCCCTGTTCCTTGTGTTGCTTTGACTCATCTGCTGCTTTTCCCTTCTCCCACCAAGTCATGTGTTCATTCCCTCCCCTAGCCTCTCCTCCATTGACTCACAGTCCTATTTTTGTAATACTTTTTAAAAACATTTTTAAACTTAAAAAGTGTTTTCGGCTATTTCTTTTTAAATGTATTTACTGATCTGTTTTAGATTGTTTGATTAAAAAAAAAGAGGCACTTGTGTCACTTTAAAAACGAGCATGTGTGGTCTCACACACACATGCTTGTGTAATAATGCATTAGGTGCATATGTCCAGGGCCGGTTTTAGGGCAGTGCGACCTGTGCTGCTGCACTGGGCACACCTGCGGAGGGGGCACTGACCTCAGGGGATGGGCGTTGTGTTTAGCAATAACTTATGATTGGAGAGATGAGGGGCACTTTTGCCCGGTGGTAGTGAGAGAATCCGAGGAGACGGTCATGGGGTGTGGGGGCGCCAAAAATGATTGTCACACCGGGCATCACCAACTCTAAAGCCGGCTCTGCAGTCTGCATAAGTCATCACACGTGTGCGCATGCAAAATGTCATGTCATTCATTGTACATATGTTGTTTTGTGTATTGTTGTTCTGTACAGCTTGTCTGTTGCTTGATACTAACTGGACAGGGTCTTTCTATGTACAGTGCTCTCATAGCTTTGGGTCATGATCGTGCTTTATAAAATAGGGAAATAATAGAAATGTGGCATGCTGCAGCTAATAACATAAAAAAGAACACGCTAACCCACACCATGTTACATTTACATCATGTGAAAAGTCGTAAGAAGAACAGTTTCTTTTGATGATGTCATAAAGGAGCTAGGGAACGAGTATGACTAAGGATAATAGGATTAGGCCCAGCGCAAATAGGATTTATCTGGTGTGTTTGCACTCGATTTCTAGATCGTACCTAATTTGCACAGGACATTCATTGACTCCAGGTAGCACCTTGTGATACTTGCACGAGCGAACAAAGGAATGAGTGCAATTCACCCTCAACTACTGATAGAAACAAATTGGGAGAAAACTTGATTTCTACAGAATGAGGTCTAAAATAAATATCCCCGTAAGTTCTAAACAGAGCCCGGAAAAAAATGAAGATTGAGCTTCTAAGTGAAGGCGAAAAGAGTGAGGCAGATTTACAAGCCCCTTGCGACACTTTTGTGCAGCCGTTGCGTCACTTTTTGTAACGAGCGGCGGCGTAAACAATGCACCACATTGCGGCCCATTTACAACGTGACACATCTAGGGAGATGCGTCACGTTGTAAAGCCCTGCGTCACATTAAAGCTGCGTCAGGTGTCCCTTCCTGCACAAAAACAATGCTGCCAACAACCCAGACACAAGGGTGCCTGCGTTGGCGCTTGGCCCCAAATTGTGTGCCAGTGTAAGGAAAAATACAGGAATGCGCCGTATTACCGTAAATACGGTGCATTCCTTCCCTTTCATTTTGACGCAGGGCATCGCAGCAAGAAGACTTGCATCGCTGCCCTACGCCAAAAACGTTTCAATAAGCCCCATAATGTATTGCACTAATGAAAGATTGAACTCTAGCTAGCATAGCAGCTGTGGGCTTCATCACATTCCATGTTGTTTCTGACATTTGCTATCAATTCACTGAACAAATTAATGTCTCCGTAAAATAATCTTTGAATGTATTTTCAGGTGAAGACAACATCCTTCCCAAGAATACTAAACTGTTTTTTCAGCAGAATTGTACATGTTCAAGGTTTCATTTATCTGTTTTAGCACAATCACACAAACTGTAGCACTTTCTGTTCAACTACAGATGATGTCCGTAAGAAGGTCTATGTTGTAGAATTATGAGAAACTTTCAAAATGTATTTCCTTGCAACTATTTCACTCTGTGTAATTCTGATGGGTTCATTCTGTGGGAACCGTGTACAACTGTATTGAATGTATGAAATCCCTTCTTGAGAAACCTACGAGAGTACGCTCTGTTTTTTGAAGTGTAGCGGAGCCTTTTCTAACTGACCTTGGGAGGCGAATCCATGCCGGATTGCTCTTCCATTATGTACTCTGTGTTTGGCTGAGCTGAACTTTACTGAGTTCTTTGACTGCTTCTGTACTCTAACTGAGCTTTGTACTCTGGTTTACTGATTAATTGATCTGACTATATCACTTGATTTTCCTCTGACTTATTATCTGAAAATAAACCTTGATGGTTTAACCCTTCCCTGTCTTTCCTTCTTGTAAGACCAAATGGGTTCTATGTGTCTAAATTGAAATTGCCATTTAGAGTGCTTTGGAGAGAAACAAGTCCATTAAGGCGCACCAAAATCCAATAACGGATTAACACCGCTCCCTGTCCATCAGTGGCGCAAGTGAACGAGAGAGAGTGCGACCTTAAGCTTGCATTTACTAGACGCAAAAGCATGTAAGACCAGGACACATGGAAGGCAGCTCGTAAGCTGGAATTGTGCGCCCTGTCTTTCCCTCCAGTACTTTTTGTGTATTTTGTCCTATTCGTGTATGACAAAACAGAATATTTTCTTCCTTGTTTGCTATTTTCAACGTACATAAATGTATTTCAGACCACTAGCACCATTTTGCCAAATCATTAGGGTAGTGGAAGTGACGTCACATGCCTTTTGAACAAATGACATCAAAAGAAGGGCATCTTTTCTGCTCCTGAGGTTGCCATAGCCTCAGCTGTAGATTCCTCTGAAAGGTGGGAGCTACAAGACTACGGAAACCATTGGGATCGCGACTGTTCGCGCCAGTGATCTGGAATGACTTCCTTATTTCACAGCTGATCTAACATTAAAATAAAACAAGTACGGCAAAGAAAGTGTCTTTACCTGTATATAGTGACTTCATAATTTTATAACCTAACCATTCACTTATAATTTATTTCCAAACCTCACCTAACACCTCCCTCAAGCAGTGGCGTAACGCATGATGAGGGGCCCCTGAGACTCCAGAAATTCACAGATATATAGACTTTTGGTTGAGTGAACGGTGGGGTGGGCTGTGAAGGGTGGGGTGGGCCCCCCTCACCCCAGTGCACCACAGAGGATATAGCACTCTGCATTACTCTACAACCAGCATTCAGATCAAACGCTGCAATCTGAAAAGGGCTCCCAAGATCCCGATGCATATCAGAGCGTTTAGTGACCCAGTCGCGGAAATGAAGCGCTATATAGATACCACAATACGACATAATTGTGCTTTTTCATCTTGGGCTGCTTCAGCATGGGGATGGAAGAGCAATCGTTTGACTCATGCACTAATCAGACGTCTGCATGTTATTCCAGTTTATTTTTAGGCACTCTCCTGGTTGCTAGGACCTGTTGCCATTGGTAGTGCAGGTACGCAGGAGCGCTACAATTCACCCTAATGAAACATCTGCTGCTTGACTAAATGGGAATATTATTTAGCCTTCCTCTTTTTTCTGTACAGCAGGGGGGATGTGTGGGGGGGGGGGGGAGGCATCGGGCACAGCTCTCATTACGTGCCTCAGAGCAAAGAATTCAGGCAAATACACAGAGCTTGGATCCAGGCGGCAGCCTTGCAATTCAACTGCCACGTTTAACTCAGCGGTCCAAACCCCTTTATCAGGTGTTGGCAGATATTTGGAAACCTTGCCTTAAATTTGTTTCTCTTTGTATTTTTATTATATTTTATTTTGCAAGTTTTATATAGCGCGAACTAGACCCAAAGGCATCAGAGCGCTTTACAGAGGTTCACAGCGACATTTACAAGGAATACAAAATAGAATTCAGAGTGTCAGGAGCTGGATGCAATAGAAGCCGGAGGCATCACTCAGCTTTCTCTTACCTCAACAAATTGAACGCAGTATCATGACTGCCTTTATCTACCAATAAAGATCCCGGGGCATAGTCACATCTGCTAACTTAAAAGGCATATATTCAAAGTACTAGGAGAGCTACTGATTTTATACCTGGTCCAAAGACCTGACAGCATGGCATGTTCTAACATTCAAACTTTGGTCCAGTACACCATTAAGGAGCATTTTCATTCTACAACTGTATTTCTTGTATCAGCACAATGCTTACTATTGAGTGAATTTAAGATTCTCTTTCGTTTTATGGGTGATCAATGCCATTTACCAGCCAAAACTCACAGACACACCAAACGAGCCAACTAGTACATGCCAGAATTCAGAGCAGCAAAGCTTGTATGCAAACAACTGGAAAGAAGATGGCGAACCAGCAAGAACGACGCCAACAGAGTCGCCTTCAAATCAACCCTCAGCAACTACCCCCTCCAGATCAAATCCGCAAAAAAGGAGGCCCTGTCACGCCATATCAAAACTAGTTCCAACCAAACCAAGGAGCTCTTCACCATAGTCAGAGAGTTCACATGCCCAGCAGCCACAGAAAACGCAATCCCCCCTCAAAGGAACTCTGCGACTCCCTCGCGGACCAGTTCCACAACAAGATACCAACCATCTACAAAAAGCTTCGATTTCCAACCATCCAACCTCCTCTGCTACCCTTCTACCACCACCACCAACCACACGATCATCACATGGAAACAACTCAACACACAAACACCTACCACTTTGATGAATTCCATCCACTCAGGAGCACCCAACGACCCAGGCCCCCATAGACTCTTCAACCTTGGAAGCAACGAGATCAGCCACCAGCTCACCACCATCCTCAACGCCTCAATAACAACAGCCACTTTTCCCAACTCATGGAAATGTGCGGAGGTCAGACCCCCGTCTCAAGAAACCGTTGGCAGACCCCAGAGAACTCCAGAACTACCATCCCATCTCCCTCCTTCCGTTCCCCACCAAGGTCCTGGAGAAGGCCATCAACCTCCAACTAACAGATCATCTGGAAAGAAAGAAACTACTAGACCCATCCCAATCAGGCTTCAGAGCCAACCATAGCACTGAGACAGCCCTGATCGCAGCAACAGATGACATATGAGCCCTACTTGACAGAGGAGACTCAGCCGCCCTCATCTTCCTGGATCTCTCCGCAACTTTTGACACCGTCTCCCACCACACACTCATCGGTCGACTACGCCAGATGGGAATCACAGACAGTGCGCTCCGATGGATGGCATTCTTCCTCACGGTTCGCACCCAGACAGTCCGCACCCCACCCTTTACCTTGCAAACCAAACACACTATCTGCAGAGTACCCCAAGACTCACCCCTCAGCCCCACCCTCTTCAACATCTAAATAGCACCACTCGCAGATATCGTCAGATCACACAACATCAATATCATCTCCTACGCCGACAACACTCAGCTCATCCTCTCACTCTCAGCGAACCCCACCCTGATGAAGACCAACTTCCACAACTGCATGAAGAACATCGCAAGATGGATGAAAGACAACTGCCCGACACTCAACACCGACAAAACTGAGGTCCTGACATTCAGCAGACAAACCACCTTCTGGAACGACTCTTGGTGGCCAGCGGAGTTTGGACCTACAACCATGACGAAAAAACACACCCACAACCTCGGCATCAGACTGGACAGCGAGCTCTCCATGAACATAAGGTCGATGGCATTGCCTGAGCCTGTTTCCACACTTCCCACACGTTCCAAAAAATCCTTAACTGGCTCCCATCAGCACAAGAAAGACTGTGACACAGGCCCTCGTCACCAGCCAGCTCGACTACGGCAGCGCACTTTATGCCGGCACATCCATCGAAATCATGCAAAGACTCCAGACAATCCAGAATGCAGCAGCCAGAATGATCCTCAACCTGCCCAAAAGGACACATATCACCAGGCACCTGAAGGACCTCCACTGGCTCCCCGTCTAGAGGAGATGCCAGTTTAAACTCCTGACCCACACCCACAAAGCCTTTCACAACCAAGGACCAGACTACATGAACCACTGCCTGACCTTCCACCAACCCACCAGAAACCCTCACTAAGCACACCTCGCCCTGTTCAGACACCACATATCCGCCACAGCCACTCTGGAGGATGATTCTTCTCCCACCTCGCCACCAAAGCCTGGAACTCCCTCCCCCTCCACCTCATTGAACCACTTCAGGAAGGGACTCAAGACCTGGCTCTTTAACTGACACCTGCATCGCAACGCCTGGATACCCCTTGAGGTGATTAGCTGCGCTATATAAATACTGCTTGATTGATTGATTTATATTAGACAATATGAAATTTAATACAGAGGAAAGTGGTTCGTTATGACACCTAACTCCTATTAATTTAATCTACCACAAAGAAACTGGAGTACATATATGGAATGGTGTCCTTGAGAGCACAATACTAATTTCAATATCCAACAATAGCAACGACAAGCAATAACGAATAATAACCAATAACCACTGGATTAACTGCTTACCTTGGTTTTCAAAGTCGCATGCTAAGGGCCTGAATGCCTCATCAGGGGTAGTAAGTGCTACATAAATACAATTACAATACAATACAAATAATGAGTCTAAGCAATATTAGTTACGTTAGTTGTATTGATGACACAAAAACTAAATCTAAGGATCGATAAAAGGAAGAAAAAAAAATGTGAGGGGAGATGATATCCATTAATACAGTACACTTAAATGATTATTACTGTTTTTGTGTTTTACTTACTTTATTTACTAGAGTTATCCCAGAAAAAGACATAATGAATAATAATTATGAAGAAAAAAAGAGAATTGAAATAAAATCCAACTAAAGTTCCCAGAAGACTGAGAGGCAACTATTGTGTACTGTGACAAAAAATGTACAGAACCACGTTCAACCGAGGTTAACTTAACCCATATATATATACTTACATTGATAATTACTATCTTCGTGTTACTGGGTCAATGAATAATGTATTGAAGGTCATGCTCCCAACAGGCAGTCAGGATGACAGACCTAAATATGTATATGAAGATGCCAGAATCAATGTTGATGTGGTCTTTTACAAATACAAAAAGAAGAATTGATGGACAGAATGCTGATCAATGTCCTACATTCACCCCAGTACAGAGATCTAGGCCTAAATCCATACTTTTTTTTACTCCCCATGCCCTTCCAGTTTCCACCCAGCCATATGCAAAACAGTCTTGACCCCATTCACAATGGGAACAGTCCAGCCCGAACTGCCAAGCCAGGTCCTCCCTGGACTGGAAACAAGCATCATAGGACCGGTTTCAGGGTTTCACCCCTCATCAGCCAGGCTAGCTTGACTCTAGTGGCATGGAGAGCACGGGACCCACGTCTGGGCATACCTATCCCACTCGGGTGACAAATGCAGGGAGAACCTGGCTTGGCAGTTCGGGCTGGACTGTTCCCATAAGGATAAGGGTCGAGACTGATATGAATATGGCTGGGTCCAAACTGGGGTGGTGTGGTGAGCAAAAGAATGATGGATTAAACCCAGATCCTTGTGACTGGGGGTGAATTTTTGCATTGTCCAGTATTTCGTCCATCAATTGTATCTTTTGCATTTGTCGCCCTAAGTGGGAAGGGTATGCCCAGATATGGGTCCTGTGCTCTCTGCACCACTGGATTCAAGCTAGCCTGGCTGATGAGGGGTGATGCCCCAAAACTGGTCCCAGGACTCTTGTTTCCGGTCCAGGGAGGACGTTGCTTGGCAGTTCAGGCTGGACTGTTCTCATAAGGAACAGGGTCAAGACTGATTTGCATATGACTGGGTCCAAACTGGGGTGGTGTGGTGAGCAAAAGAACGATGGATCAAACTCAGATCCTTGTGATTGAGGGTGAATGTTTGCATTGTCCAGCATTCCGCCCATCAATTGTTTCTTTTGTGGATGTGTTCTTTTACGCCACCTACATGAGTTTATCGCAACAGCCCTGGTGTATACTAATCTTGACTGTATCATTCATAGCACCACTGCATATTTGAAGGGTTAAGACCTGCTCTTACAAAGAGACTAGGAAGAAGGACAATTACATTCTGTAAAAATAAAAGAACATAATTTAAATCAAAAATGAATTACTTTGTAACTTTCATTGAAACCCTCTCCGGAGGGTTGAGCGGTTATCCTTCCCATGTTGTGTTTATTTTTCATGAGTGGTGAGTGAGGAAGTGATTTGGATAAATATATCTAAAATAGAATTTATTCTCTTTGAATAATTGAGTGTGAAAAAGAGATTAGCAAAGGAAACCTCCTAGCATGTGAGGGTCATTTGTAATATGGATGCTAAAAATGCACCACCTAAATAGGGGTTATATATCCACTCCCAACTTCTGTGACATTTCCACCAGGTCAGAGAGGCATGCTGAAGTTGCTGACATGGGCATTTTTCCATTGAGGTGGCTCTAGGCCCTCTGGCAAGAACCACCTCTTAGGAGGAAAAGCCCTGCCTTTGAGATAGGGAACTCTATTCCAGTGGACCATCCTCCACTAGTGGGAGAAAGGTATTTCCTCTGTCAAATCAGTGGATAGCAGGGCCATCTGATAAACCCTAAATTACCTTAAACTATTCCAGAGTGTCCTTGAAAGCTTATTGAATCTAGGTGGATATAATGCAACTGGACTGTCGTTGACCATTTCAGCAAAGCAAATCAAGGTGGTCCTGTTGTGCTTGGACATTGCTTTCCACTCGTACTCAGCAGATCACTTTCTGGAGTCAATTGAAGGTTCGAAGGCAAATAGAAGACCATTGGCGGCAGCTATTGTTTGTGAAAATATTTCCCACTTGGAGAATAGGAGATGTCAGGGAACCTATTATCCTTAACATATTTTGAAGACAAGCGGGGTGAAGATACTGAAGGAGGGTGGAAAAAGTGACGAAATAGAGACATTAGAATTGTAGGGTGAATCAGTATGAGGAGAAATCATATCCCTCTACCTTGTAAGAGCTCACCACAGCCTTCGAGGGGGAGTAAGCAGACCTTTGGCAACTTTTCCTAACCCCATTCTCATACTCCCTCTTGGGAAAAGAATGAAGAGAAGAGTGGTGTGAAGGTTTCCCCATAGATTTCCCTGTCAAAGTTCAGGAGCAAAGTAAAGAAGAGGCAGAAAGTAGTCTGAATAAATAATTCATCCAGGTACTGGAGAGGAAGGAACACAGCAATGCCTGATCTCTCCAAAAGGTAAAGTATTCAGAAATTATATCATCATATGAGAAACAAAAAATCACCTGACCCATTCAAACTTCCATACAAGTTTCTCTTCTATGTTTTTAAAAATAACAGATCATTGCCATAGGGGCCAAAACCAACAAAATAATCAAGGCAGAGGCTCCCTCCCCCTTCATTGTGGGCAGGAGGTTTCGACACTGTCAGAACCCCGTTCAGAGGGCCATGGGACAAGCAGTAGCTTCTGGGCCCAACCATGGGGTGAGGCCTTTTACTCCTGATGTCCTAGGGCCCAGCATACAATAGATCCTAAGCAACTGGGCCTAGTAGCCCTTCAGCCGTACCCTGGGTCAAGCAGTCCAGGGTTTCTCATGAGAGGTAGAAAAGGCTGGGTGGACAGAGGCTCATAACTAAAAATACATTGAACGGCAATAAATGATTCTGCAGTCAAATACTTGCTTTTATGAAAAAAGGAGTATTTATATACGAACACAAAGTAAAATATGGCATTTACAAACAATACACACAGTCCCCTGAGGTCGGGTCTCTAGTGTTTTATAGGCTGGTCCCTGAGTCCTACTCCCTTCATGCCAGTGGTAGGGATTATTCCCCATTCACTACAGGCGACATTCAGGTTAAGGCCCACTAGTAATCCAAGTCCCAGGAGTCCCACCCTGACTCTTTAGTATAGTCAAAAGTGTTCCAGTGCCAAAGTGCTCAATGGCAGGCAAGTACCCTCTGGGCTGTCTGGCCCGTAATTCAGCCTAACCCACACTGGCGGGGTCTGAACAATAGGAGTATCCGAGTATACCCCCTTTACTGGCATTGAAGCTGCAGCAGCTGTCTCTGGAAAGTTCTTCACACACGGCCCAGAAGGGGCAGTGGTTGGGTGTCCTCGAAATCCTGACAAGCGGTCTTGCAGAGTCAGTGGCCGGGGGGTCCTCAACACACCTCTTATGATGGGATGCTCCACTGATGTTTCCTGGGATCCTCCCTACAGGTGAGGGAGGAGCGAAGCTCCTGGTGCTGATCCTCAGGCGGAGCTTGGACCTGCTCTGGTCACTACGGTGGCCTCCTTATCACGACTACAGTCTCAACCGGACCACGTTCCTTGTCTTGACCTGGTGTCCCCCTCTGGCATATGGGGTCCTCACTCTGTGCACAGGCTATGGCCTGATTGGCACCGCAGTAAATTTCACGGTGGCCCAACCTGGCATACGGGTTCGCCAGCTTCTCTCTGCACAAGGACTACAGCCCTGTCGACACAGCAGTAATCTTCACTGAAGCCCCACCTGGCATAAAGGGTCACCTGCTTTACTCTGCACACAGGCTACAGTCTGATCTGCACGCCAGTAATCTTCACGGCGGCCTCACGTGGCATAGAGGGTAACCGACTTCACTTTGCACACGGGCTATGGCCCCATCGGTACAGTCCACCTGGCATACAGAGTCACTGAGTTCATTCCTGCACACAGGCAATGACCCGATCGGTGCAGCAAAGTTCATGGCTCACTTCACGGCGGCCCTCCTCTGGCATACAGGGGTCGCCAAATTTTCCCTGCAGCCATCTCCTGACACCTACCTACAGGGATCCAATCGACAGGATCCCACACTGGACCTCGCTTCTTCGGACACACTCCTCTTTCTCACAGGGCACAGGTCTTGGCAAGCCAGCAGGCACTGGTGCTCCAGGCTCCAGGGGCAGGTGGCCTTGCATCCCCTGGATGATGTCCCTTGGGAGACTGGCAGGTCTTGGTCATCAGTTCTGGTCTCAGGACACAATTTGGGGGGCCTTTAGCTCCCGTTCTTTTAGTCAGGTTACAGACACCAAATGTATTGTATTGTATTGTAATTGCATTTATATAGCGCTTACTACCCATGACGAAGCGTCAAAGCGCTTTTTCAGCAAGCAGCACGCTACTCCGGAACCCATAAAGGATTAGTGTTGAATTAGTATAGTGAAATATGAAAGTAATTTGAGTGGTGGATAGGTTAGTCAGTTGTTTGGATTCAGAAGGATAGCGGAGGGATAGAAGAGGGAAAAAGGTTTGCATTTATATAGCGCTTGTTACCCCTGATGGGGTATTCAAGCGCTTTTTTGACGAGTAGCACGCCACTCCGGAACCCATAAAGGATTAGTGGTGAATTAGTATAGTGAAATATGAAAGTAATTTGAGAAGTGGATATTAGTCAGTTATTTGGATTGAGAAGGATAGCGGAAGGATAGAAGAGGGAAAAGATTTTGCATTTATATAGCGCGTGTTACCCCTGATTGGGTTTTGAAGCGCTTTTTGGCAAGTAGTACGCTACTCCGGAACCCATAAAGGATTAGTGTTGAATTAGTATAGTGAAATATGAAAGTAAATTGAGTCGTGGATATGTTATTCAGTTATTTGGATAGAGAAGGGTACGGAGGGATAGAAGAGGGAAAAAGGTTTACATTTATATAGTGCTTGCTACCCCTGATGAGGTGTTGAATCGCTTTTTCGGCGAGTAGAACGCTACTCTGGAACCCATAAAGGATTAGTGGTGAATTAGTTTAGTGAAATATGAAATTTGAGAAGTGGACATCTTAGTCTGTTATTTTGATTGAAAAGGATAGTGAAGGGATAGAAGAGTGAAGGATTTCTTTTTTTCTTTTTGGAGTTCATAGCAGTAGGAGGAGGCTTGGGATGAGTAAAAAGGGATGTGGAGTGGAAGACTCAGAGGGAAGAGTTTAGAAAGGCTTGTTCTGGGGGATCGGTATTGTCATATTTCATATAGGTACCCCGATATAGGTCTAGGTATCATCATAACCCTTCACCTACATTCTCTCCTATACTACATACATAACAGAATTGGAGGACTGACCTTTTACCCAGTTACAATACTACACATAAGTATGTAGGGTTTTTCCCTGGACACTGGCCTCATAAATTATGCATGAGGATTCTTAGTTTCCTGGAATCACAGCAGGACCATCATCTCCTGCATAATAACTGTGTATAAAGTTCATTCCCGACGTCATCCTAAGTCCGACACTGGCACAGCAAGGTAGAACCCCTGGGAATACCTTAGGGTATATAAACACCACATCTTGCTGAAATAGTCAGAGGAGATCATGACTTCCATGCCAACACACTGACGCGAGACGCTGAGGTTCCTGCATGCAGATACTTCAGCTTGCAGTGGTCTGACATCCCTCGTGGGGTGTTCAGCATGAGACCAGAACGGGGTCCCGCAGGCTAACATCAGGTAATGGGGTTTGCTTTATCCTAGAGGGATTCTTGGCTCTACACCTACTCACATGCTAGGTACACTTAGGTACATCTAGTTAGGGTGCATTGTAGGAGTACGCATTTTATTGCCATGTATTTTATATACTCGCCTATATTTATGAATTTAGCACAATGGTAGAAACCTACCATCTGTTTACTTTCTTAGTGCTGCTACTCATTTATATATGCTACTGTCTACTGGTGATTTCAGTGCACTTATTTTACGCTAGAATAATGACTGTTCAATAAATACTTATTGAAAACGTCCCAACCGTTTATTTCTGTGTATCTCTCTGAGAACAAGTGAGCACGAGTGACTGAGCGAAAAGTAAGTTACTGTTTCCACGGTCCTGAGGGATCAGGGTTGTCATGTTCGATAGTTGCCAAGAACTATTCTCTACTTGGTAAGAGGAGGTTATAGTGGCATCGCGAGCTAGCTAGTACACAGGCCAACATTCCCGGTGGGGGTGTCTGGAATCAGTCTGGACACCAGTCCCGCAGTGTATGTTGTCTAAACGTGCAGATCCTATATAGGTCTTATAGGAACTGCACGACATGGCGCCGCCAACGTTGGTATTGGCACTTATTTAACAGTCAAATCTGAGTAGTTCAGTCGTGCTATTCTCAGAGACCCCTACTCACATTTCCCCAGAGACGTCTGGAGTGGGAGGGAACAAATCCGCCGCAGCTGAGTAGGAAAATTCCTATGTATTGGCTGTTGGTTTAATCAAGCTTGAAGGATACAGTGTTCCTAATTGTGCATAACACCTTATCTCAGTTCCCTTGAAACGCTCTCCTTTCTAAAAATAATGACCGAACAAGGAGACGTAGATGAAGGGAATGCACTAAACTTCTCAGCCGAAGAAGACGATGCAAATGCAATATACATTGCAGATAATGTTAGAAATGCCGTAACCCTAAAACTAGTAGCATATGGTGTTACAATTAGGGGTGGGCAAGTGACTTTCGTGATTGAGGCACACAAATCATATAGAACAGAGGTATTCTATTCTTGGATTAAATTCCCGCAGGCAAATGCACAAACCAAAACATTTCACTACTATGTAGAAGATGATATACCAAATGAGTACAGTCCATATGAGGACATTGAAATTCCACTCACTTACGAAGAACACCTCTACTGGTTTAAAGGCGCCCTCCCGCATACAAGAAATAGAGTAAGACTCGGTCTGCTCAGAAGAGACGGAGCAACATGGCCAGTTTTAGCGGCATACACACCACAACCTGACATTAACACAATGCCAGGAGGAGACTTACTTGTACAGCATAAAGAATTAATAAGACTTTTCAGAAACATGACACAGTTTGTGTTGAGAACAATCACACTTCAGCCCACACCGGCTACACAACCAGGACCAGTCCAAACTCCTACAACAAAAATTACACCACAGACACTGCACGCAGTAATGGGTAAAATGCCCACAAAACGTGAACAAATGCCCTTCTGGATAGCACAAAAAATTACACAGCTGGAGGCGGTGTTTCCACACACTGGTCCTAAGGAAAAGCATAGAATACTTACTATTTGCTTGCCAATGGGGATAGCTCCCTCAATAGAGGATTGTACTTCTTGGGGTATAGTCTTCGCTGCAATATATACCAGGACTCATGGTATCCCTTCTTTAGCGGTAATACCCGATGTATTAAGACAAATACAGAACGAGTATGGAGCAGAGCCTGCTCTAAACTTAGGGATGAAGTTGTTAAACAACTTTGCCCAGGTATCTGCGATAATATTGGCGAATATTAAAGGGGAAGCAGCATCAGTGGCAATATGCCAACGCCTGAGAGAGTTCACTCCATTACAACAGGAGACAGAACTACCTAAAATAATTGAAACTGCTTATGCAGAGTTAGGTAGAGACAGTCTGGGAGCTAGACCTGTAAAACCCAAACTAATGGGGAGTTCAGATAAAGAACAGGCAAAGCAAACACCATTTTCTTCAAAGAAGAAATGGGACAATAATAAACAACAAAAGAACAGATCTCACTCCAGAGGAAGGTCTCCTCAGCAGGAGCCGACAGAAAGGAGATATAATCTTAGGAATAGAGATAACATTAAAAACCTGACAGGTATCAGGATACTGATACTCGTTCCTCTCGCTCCTTTCAGGGTCCATCAAAAAACTCCGAGAGGGAAGGACGGTCAGAATAAAGACAAGAAGAGCGTACAAAGTCCAGAGACAAGCAACGCACTTCAGACTAAGCTTCAAAGAAAGAAGAAAAACCTAAAGCAAAACCTCAATTTAAAAAGAAGAAGGTAGCAGGTCTCAAAGTTAGACATGCCCAGAATTCTGAGGACTCAGCTACTGAACGGGGAATGAGCTCTGACGATGCTAGACAGCGCGGCAGAGGTAACAATAGCTCGCCGGAACCTGATGCAATTTCTGGTGACAGTGAAGTTGAGTGAGTATATCATGGTGGAAACGCCTGATACTGGGGTGAGTGTCCCACACAAGTTACATGAAATAACACCCCAACTGGAGGGGGACAAGTTAAGGGTCTCTTTTGGGAAAACCTGACTCCGGGCTATGACATCCTATTAGCAGAAAGAGATTGGCCGCCTACTATTGTTATGGAATGCCCAAAGGGGGAAACTGTAATTTTTCCAGCTTTCTCCGACCTAGTTCCCGCACACCTAAGACATACATATGCACAGGAGTGGGCAGTAGCCCTTGCTCCAGCATTATACCGCAACCACGTAGGGTGGGATGAAGAGTCACCCACCACGTTATTCCAATAAAAACAAACCCAACTTCACAAAGACAGTATCCCATAAAACAGGAAGCTAAAAAACAGGTCAGGGAGATCTAGATCAACTTGAATACCAAGGTGTAATTGAACCATCCACCTCATCAATGAATAATCCTTTGTTTTCCGTAAAGTTACCCGACAATTCATTTCGTCTAGTTTTAGACTATAGACACCTGAACTCATGTACAAAGACATTTGCGGTTCAGAATGCACACAGTGCCGCATTAATGAATAACATTGTGCGGGAAAAAATACAAAACAACATTAGATATCTCAAATGGATTTTTCTGCCAAAACATAGCGCCTGAAAGCAGATATTTGACAGCCTTCTCAGCGCTAGGGTCCCAGCGTCAATTTTGTCGACTCCCCCAAGGGTATAAGAATAGCCCGGGGTTATTCTCAAGGAGGGTAACAGAGTTACTACAGAATTTGAAAGAAGAAGCATTATCCTATGTAGATTATATTTATCTGACGGATGATGACTTAGAGGAACACTTGACCAGGGTGAGCACCATAATTTTGGGTTTCGCCTCTGAGGGCTACAAATGTAATTTAAAAAATCAAAATAGCCCACCTCAATGTCCTATTTTTGGGATATGAGCTTTCAAGTGAAGGCAAAGCCTGGCAGCTCACTTTTAGAAAAGTGCGCACTGCTACAACCTCCAAAATCATAAAAATTTACAGCCCATACTGGGATTTTTGAATTTTGGCAGAACATACATTTTGGATTACGCAGAGAGAGTAAAACCTTTCTACGACCTAATAAGACCTGACTTTTCAGTTAGACAATGGACACAGGAACACACGAATATCCTTCGTTACCTACAAGCTGATATGATATCATCAAAACATTTACAGACACGCGTAAACGTACGTAACCTGGTGATCTGCGTAGTCGCAGGTCAATCTGGGTACACTTACTTAACCTTTAATGAAGGTGAAACAGTACCGATTGCATATAAATTGCATTTGTACACTAACGCGGAAATGCGTTTTGCTCCTACAGAAAAAATTCTGACAGCAGTACAGACTGCTGTAGTGAGAGAAAGAGCACTAGCTCAAGGGAAAAGAATAATTGTCGTGACCCCGGTACCGGCCTTAGAGGCTGCCACAAAGGCAAGCGTCCCAAATGCAAAAGCGTTACATCCAAGATGGATACAATGGGCTAAATCTCTCACTGCAACAGATGTAGAATACAGATATGACCCAAATCTAAAAACACAAGCATTTCTGCAATACGAACAAGAATATCCTCTACCAAATGAAATTATGCCTCTAGATCGGTTTGAATACATTATTTACACTGATGGATCTGCTCAACCGGCCGTAGGGAGTAAGCAACAATACAGTGCAGCATGCGCTATTGTAAAAGGTAAGATGCAGGTTGGCAAGTTCCGTCCATGCTGTACGAAAACGCAGTCTCTCGGAGACTGCACAGCTCAGTTGGCAGAATTAAAAGCACTACTACTGGCACTGATAAATACGGATCCAGAATTCCCCACACTGATAGTGTGTGATTTCTTTTACTGTGTCCAGTCATACAACGAATATCTCCACTATTGGGGACAAAATGAGTTCAGAGATTCAAAAGGTGGCACAATCAAACATAGGAAACTATGGGAACAGGCAGCAGAGTTGAAGAACGAACTACCAAGGGCTCACGTGATACACACCCTGAGTCATCAACGTGATGGCTTTCACGTTGAAGGGAATTCATTGGCTGATGAAGCCGCAAAGGGGGCAGTACGCACTGCGTCCGTAGCTGCAATCACCCATTCAAAAACAAGGGTAGACGGTAGCACAATGGTAGCTGTGAATGCTTTACGCAACAACAGCAAAGCACTACCTAAAGGTTTTCCACTCAAGTACTCCTACATGTTAGATGCAAACAACGTTCCATTTGCTCAGATTCCTTGAGTGGGGGATAGAGTAATATCAAGCATGGATCGCAGGTTAGGTTTAATCTTGGCTGTACACGAGGATCTGGGTTCTGCGCACGCAGGAGTAACGTCACAGTTTCTTTACTGAAACAACGCTATTGGTGGCCAGGGTTATCAAAGTAGACCAAAGACTTTGTCTTAAAGTGCGATATCTGTCAACAGATAAAAGGGTCCACCGTAGCTTGCCCAGCGCAGACACCATTGTTAATATCAGACAGACCGCTCGCGTGCATTTACCTGGAACACTGTGGCCCCTTACAATCTGACGTGGCTTACAAGTATATCATGGTTGCAGTGGATTCCTGTTCAAGATTCTTATGGGTACGGCCTCAGCGCTAGGCTGACGCCCGAACTGTTATAAAAGATTTGCGAGTCTTTATAGGGACATACGCAGTTGGCACATTACATTCTGACCGTGGCCCCGCTTTCAGCTCTAGGGCTTACAAGGAAGTCATGGGAGGTTTGGGTGTAGCATTGCGGTACTCCTCTCCGTACCATCCCGAGGGAAATTCGGTTGTGGAGAGGAAAAACCGGGACTTAAAGCATTCTTTAACAGCTAGGGTATTAGGCTCGGGTGGTAGTTGGGTCAATCACCTATTTGGGGTCCAGCGGGTCCATAATAACCAGCCAAGAAGCTCTCTGGGAGGTGCAACTCCTTACGAGGTCCTATTTGGGACAAGAATGTGGGTACCTGATCTCGATTATGAAGGCACAGTGGCGGATGAAAAACTGTTTGACATCAATAAACGTTTGGCTGTTTTACAGGATCTGAATGAATCCAGAGCCTCCTTAAGTAACATGGAGACAAAGAAAAGCGGCACTGGGGAAGTCAAATCAGGCACGGCAAGACCTGCCTGGATCCCTAAAGTTGGGGATCTGGTCAGAGAAAGGATTGTGGACAAGAAAGAATTCGGGCCATCCTATTGAAAGCCTGTACCTGTCCTGGCCGTTGAAGGATCAAGAACTGTACTTCCACCGCCTCTTGCCGGAAAAGAAAAGAGATTCGTCTCAATCGATCTAATCAAACCACACTATGTGGCCGATACTAAATAGTAGGCCTCGTGGGATCCTGAGTAGCCGACGTCCCCCTCTCGCTACAATACAGGAAGTACAAACAGAAAGACTCATAACATTTGAAGAGTCACCTTTACAAAGCAACAGAATCAATAACAATGCAATGGAACTAGTTCCCCTTGACACAAACTCTCAAAATCAAAGTGAAGGACAAATTTCAATTCAACCTAATAAGGATATCTACGTCAACATGCCTCTTCAAGAGCAATCTACAAGTTCAACAAAACCTGCTGAGCTACCAAAGATAGATAGGACTGCATCTGGCTATTTCAAAGACTTCGATACCTTTTCATTGGATCCAAGTGAACCTGAAACAACGCCAGCCCACATTTCTCGCAAACAACGGATCAAAGACTTTTTTAACATTCTTAGAAAAACTTATTTAGTATCAACTTGGCTATAACTTTGGATAATCACCGGTATCTTATTTTTTCTTTTCTGGTTAGGATTAGTAATAACTTTCCACTTGCTCATCAATGGAGCTTATCTTCAACAGAGCTCTGCAACGTCGAAAGTAAACTTAATTTTAAAACCTCATGTTTCATCTCATCGTGAACAAAGAGACTTGTCCTTCGTGAACATTTCAGCAGTTCCTATACCGGATGGTATAGTGTGGGACAAAGTAAATTTTGATATATTTGGACCGACCGAGCTTTTAAAAATTCCACATTTGTTTAAAATATCATTGAACGATATCATTACCTCCAGTACATTTTCTGATGATTGGGATTTTGAAACTATTAATAACTTATTGTCTGATTTAGAACAATCTGCTGCGTTTTCTAGCACTGAAATGTTAGAGGATAGATCAGATTCTGACAAAATGTATTGTTACCAACATTATGGTCATCATTTCTTGTATAAATCGAGCAAGCCCAGAAATGTTTTCACATACCACCAGTGGGAACATTGCCCTACACCACCGAAAAGTAGTTCAAAAACATTTGCACAGAAATTCTCATATTTTTCAGGGTTTAACACTTCTGACCCAACCTCATACTACTATAAGGTTGCACCAATATCTGCACAGAAAAATATGTTAACAAGCACCAAACAGATTTACTCTGCTTCCTTTATAGCCCAACTGTCTGAGCAGGGTTTTGACTTATGGATGGACACTGTGGACTTGAAATCAATCTGGGGTTCTAGGGACTGGCAAGTCCAGGGGACAGAAGCACTGTTTAGAGCATGCCTTGTTCCACAGCAGATGATTTTTAGGTCTCGCCTGAGCCAGCGCATGCACTGCTCTGGCGAGACATTTAGTGAGTGGGCTTTTAAAAGTCCGACCACAGCTTTGTGTGGCATACAGTGTGCGGTTACGCGCACAGGCACAAGCAGAGGCGCCATCTGGCTTTCCTCTCGCTCGCCCAAGCGCGCGCGCCTCGCTTCAATGCCCCTCCCCCTCCCCCACCACAGATCGCGTCTCGCAGCTTGTTCTGTTTCTGACATGTTTTATGATTGTCGGCGTCTTTGATGTTTCTCATCCTCGCATGTTCCCTCCTCCTCCCTCCAGCTACAGGGCTATCTTTCACTATCAGCTGCTTTCCGCCAGTGTCTTTGTGTTTTTCTTTACTTGAATACTTCTTACAAGTGCCTGCACCGTTAAATCCTGGCTGGAAGCTTTGGTTGTGTGCACGCGCACACGTCTGCTAGAGGTTTGCGGTGGTATGGACAACGCATATTATCGCATTTTCCCCAGGCAGTCCAATCCACCACACTCCGCTGGTTGTTTACTTCAGTCACCAGTCCCTCCGCCACTCACGTCTGTGCTTTTAACTCCCGCCCTGTCTCCTTTGTGTTGCTGCTCACTAACGCTCCCCCACCCCTCTTCTAACCCTCTTCTACCCCTCTTCTACCCCTCTACCCCTCTTCTACCCCTCTTCTACCCCTCTTCTACCCCTCTACCCCTCTTCTACCCCTCTACCCCTCTACTACACCTCTACTACCCTCTACCCCTCTTCTACCCCTCTACCCCTCTTCTACCCTCTACTACCCCTCTACCCCTCTTCTACCCCTCTTCTACCCCTCTTCTACCCCTCTACCCCTCTTCTACCCCTCTACCCCTCTTCTACCCCTCTACTACCCCTCTACCCCTCTACTACCCTCTACTACCCCTCTACCCTCTTCTACCCCTCTACCCCTCTTCTACCCCTCTACCCCTCCACCCCCTCTACCCCTCTTCTTCCACTCTACCCCTTCTACCCCTCTTATAACCCTCTTCTACCCCTCTTCTACCCCTCTACCCCTCTTCTACCCCTCTACTACCCCTCTACTACCCCTCTATCCCTCTTCTACCCCTCTACCCCTCTTCTACCACTCTACCCCTCTACTACCCCTCTACCCCTCTTCTACCCCTCTACTACCCCTCTACCCCTCTACTACCCCTCTACTACCTCTCTTCTACCCCTCTACCCCTCTTCTACCCCTCTACCCCTCCACCCCTCTACCCCTCTTCTACCACTCTACCCTCTTCTACCCCTCTTCTAACCCTCTTCTACCCCTCTACCCTCTTCTACCCCTCTTCCCCTCTTCTACCCCTCTACTACCCCTCTACTACCCCTCTACCCCTCTTCTACCCCTCTACCCCTCTACCCCTCTTCTACCCCTCTACCCCTCTACTACCCCTCTTCTACCCCTCTACTCCCTCTACTACCCCCTCTACCCTCTTCTACCCCTCTACCCCTCTTCTACCCCTCTACCCCTCTTCTACCCCTCTTCTACCCCTCTACCCCTCTTCTACCCCTCTACCCCTCTTCTACCCCTCTTCTATCCCTCTTCTACCCTGCGGTGGACTAAGTGGCAGCCGGAGCCTGATAGCACTGCTTGTCCTTTAAGAAATAAAAAAGCATTGGCATAGCCAATAGGTCTCGCCTTTGGGACCTTATAAGTGTTTAGTTATGCGGCACAATATCCTTGGTACAACAACATCAACTGTTACATGGCTAAGCACTTATTAGGTCCCAAAAGCGAGACCTATTGGCTATGCCAATGCTTGTTCTGAATGACACTGTGCAACAGACTTCCTGTCTTGGAATAGCCAAGAATAAGGACTTGAACACACCTCAAATTCCAACACCTTAAAACACTGAGGGGAATTTTACATCAGAAAGAGGGGCTAAGTTGGATAACATATTGCAATACAATAGATCAGACCCCAATTGGAAGGGATGGTTGGTTTGGCCTACTGACACAAACAGATGTCAGGAAAGTTTCAGGGGTACCACCGAAGGGTTTAGTATCCATAGACCAGACCCAGGTTATGTACAACGAGAACATCCGGGGGTAGTGACATCATACAGTGTTGGGAAGTTGTGCCTTGATTGGCTAAAAACCTCAACACTACCCCCAGGTGAAGCAACACTTGTCCTTACTCTCAGAGGATGTGGACCTACGGGATTTTTATTAGGTCCCAGGAAACCACGTCAGAAGCGCTTTTGTATGCTGTCTATAACGAACTCTGGAAGATCTCTCAACAAGAAGCTACAGAGAGATTAAGAGAAATAGATAGAGTTAACCTAGAAAAGGCGTTAGCCGTAGTTGACAATGGTATGACTACATTAACATCCAGGATATATTCACTGGGCAACATTGTATCTTCTGCTATCGATGTAATAGTATAGGATTTGTCCATATTGCAACACGGACAGTCGCAGTTACGTTCTATTATTTTGTTAAGCTGGACGCTACAGTCATTGCGCGCCAGTTAAGTGCCTTGGCGTTTTATTAACATTACGTCACTATTTTCTGCATACAATCTAACAGAAAAACAGATGAAAACGGCACAGAGGGGAGCAAAATATACAATGCTGCGCATTGAAAACTGAATAGGCTACCCATTACTGTGGCTTAGTCACTGTCCACAGAATGGTTAGTCCACGGCCATATAACATTACCGGTCGCAACTTTCCAGTTTCAATATTGCCTAGAACAACAACAGGCAGGCAGATATGAAAAGATGGGTAAGGAATTCATCAGGGAATCCTGGGATTTACCATACAGATTTCGATGCAGGGGTGGGGATCTGGAAGTGTTTCTAAGCGGAACTAACTGCGAGAAGGTTTAAGTGGATCTCTCATATGTCAGGATATTATGCTACATGGAGCTTGTAATGGGTCTGTGGTGAATTTGTCCTGTCACTTGAGGGGTACCCAGGCAGCTGTGATTAATCCGGTATTCAGGCTTCTCTCGAATGGGAGTTACTTGATGCTGAATGATCAAGGTTGTTGTGGGATGCTTCCGGGCATCGCATATCTAGTCACCGTGAGCTCCAGGGTTACTTGCTGTATGCAAGTATTGTTTCCACCAACACATACAGTCAGGGTGGCACCGTTATGGCCTTGGCTAAATGTTTCCTTTATACGGTTTGATACTCAGAGCAGAATGAAAGCCATGGTTTTACAACGAACCGTGCCCTTAACCTCCGCCCGGGAGACTTTTGATCTCCAGATCGCAAGGTCCTCGGCTGAGATACAGGCACTTATACGTACAAACTGCCCTTTCCATTTCACAGAAATGGTAAGTCGTATCTTTAACATGTCCGATACGATGGGTATTGTACACCTATTTAAGACCATAGGTTCCGGACTGTTAGGCACCTTTCAGACGGTCCTAAGAGTTATACCAAACTTTATACACTCCGTCTATGGAAGCATTTTTGGAGGGCTGATCCTGTTTCTAATAGCAGGAATCCTGATTGTTACCTTTCTGCTACGCAATGGACGTCCTAGCCACCAAGGAAGTAGCAACAGCTCTCCTGGAGCATAAATACCGTGATCGCATGGTACAACATCTGGGCACACCTCGCCTACGGGAACTGAGCGCCTCTTGGTTCCTGTCATTTAGACCAGTCTGGATGGACTGTATCCTACCTGTTCCCCGATGCCTGTTCTGTGGAGAAGAATGCGTGTTGGACCTCTGTCTGACACTTCCATCTGCTGCACCACTGGGCGTTGATGCTTTACTGGACCCGATAACGGCCCATGTTCTGCAGTGTCCTCAGCGCATTCCCATGTTGTTGGCAGCATTCTTAGAGCCACCACAGGTAGTTTCTGCTCCTGTTGGTATGGACACCGGCTCCTCCAACACTCAGGCCTTGGATGTGGCACAGGCTGCCCCGGCATCTGCTGCAGGCAGTATGGAAGATCATCTGTGCTCAATTGACATTCTTTGTGAGGTGTTATAGGGATCGTCAGCTGCGTATGCAGACAGCAGCAATGTTGCTTCTACCAGCAAGGACACATAAACATTTGGCATGTCGCACGCTGGGAAGATTTGGCTTTTACCTTTTTTCGAAATTCCAAATTGAAACCTGTTGACCGACATGGCTTTCAGATGCTTGTAGTTGTTCGGACTATATTATCAGACACTTTAGAAGCCACTACTTGACTGATTTTTGTAGAACAGTTTTTAAAGGGTTTTTTAACGCTTTTTAACTTCTCTTAAAAAATTTTTTATTATTCGTTGCGTACAAACCTCTAGACGCCTTGGTAGTATGCTAGAATTTAGTAATGTCGTCCAGTCGGATGAGGAGTGGGTGTTATATTTCAGATAGGTACCCCGATATAGGTCTAGGTATCATCATGACCCTTCACCTACATTCTCTCCTATACTACATACATAACGGATTTGGAGGACTGACCTTTTACCCAGTTACAATACTACACATAAGTATGTAGGGTTTTTCCCTGGAAACTGGCCTCATAAATTATGCATGAGGATTCTTAGTTTCCTGGAATCACAGCAGGACCATCATTTCCTGCATAATAACTGTGTATAAAGTTCATTCCTAAGTCCGACACTGGCACAGCAAGGTAGAACCCCTGGGGATACCTTAGGGTATATAAACACCACATCTTGCTGAAATAGTCAGAGGAGTTCACGACTTCCATGCCGACACACTGACACGAGACGCTGAGGTTCCTGCATGCAGATACTCCAGCTCGCAGTGGTCTGACATCCCTCGCGGGGTGTTCAGCTCGAGACCAGAACGGGGTCCCGCAGGCTAACATCAGGTAATGAGGTTGGCTTTATCCTAGAGGGATTCTTGGCTCTACACCTACTCACATGCTAGGAGGTACACTTAGGTACATCTAGTTAGGGTGCATTGTAGGAGTACGGATTTTATTGCCATGTATTTTATATACTCGCCTATATTTATGATTTTAGCAAAATGGTAGAAACCTACCATCTGTTTACTTTCTCAGTGCTGCTACTCATTTATATATGCTACTGGCTACTGGTGATATCAGTGCACTTATTTTACGCTAGAATAACGACTTTTCAATAAATACTTATTGAAAACGTCCCAACAGTTTACTTCTGTGTATCTCTCTGAGAACAAGTGAGCACGAGTGATTGAGCAAAAAGTAAGGGGCTCATTACGATGTCGGGCGGAAGCACAACCGCCGTGCTGGCGGATGCAAAAACCACCAGTTACCGCCGGCACGCAGCAGTCCACACGCCCGCCCAATTACGATGCGAAAAGTAGGCCAAACACCGCCGGCAAGCCAGCAACACCGTCCGCCATCAAAGTGCGCCCGTACATGTAGCGGCGCAGCCCAACTGACACACACCGTCCGACGAAACACGTCCCGCCCGGCGCATAAATTACGATGCCGCAAACAAACGGCTCCCACGGCCAAGAGATACCTTACGACAAACCGAAGCGGTAACACGGATGCCGAGCACGGACAACGAAGAAGCGGCTCCCCGAGCATGAATCCAGCACTGCAGGCACTCCCCATGCTTCTGCTGATGCACCACCAAGGACGCAACGTACCGCGGAGACGCAGGTAGGCACACACACAACAAGTGCACGCAAACAGCGCACACAGTGCAAGGGCGGAAAAAGCGGACAACCCCCCACCAGCGCGTGTACACAACACATCCACCATTGCATCCACATATGACACACAGGCCAAATCGTAACATCGCGGAACACATGTGTACACACCACCTGGGACTAGTAACCAACCACCCCGTCACGGCCCCAAAGCGCCGATGACGCCGCCACACATGCGCACAACGCAGAGGCCAACCGCAGCGCCATGCATGCGTCGCACACAGACACAGGGACACAACCAAGCAGCACACACATCAGCCCCACCCCGAACGCACATGACACGTGACAGGCCGGCCACAGACATGTCCTCAACGCCCAATTCACGGACAACACCCAACGCCACACAACCGACGCACACATGTCAGTGAAGACACGCAACAGCAGGACACACCCCAGTGTAACAAACATGGCGTAGCACACAGCGGCGGCAACACCAACTAGGAGAAGCAGGGCCCCTTCGGGAAGAGGAACGCCAGTACCACACAGAAACACCCATACCACCCTGCACATATGAACAAGACATATAAAACGGAACACCAAAGAGCCCGGGGACCGACAACAGGTGGCCCAAGAATAACATTCACACACAAGGCCCAACGCAGAGCGGAAAGGCAGCCTGCCGCCCACACAAGGGAGAGCAGACAGCACTGAATGACCTTCCATTCCAACTCCGAAACCACAGCCCTACGACAGAAGCCGGTGAATACAGCCATTGTCCAAGAATAGACTAACACAGGCATGCCGAGGAGACCGACCACAGGGCAGATAGCGCATATCACAGAAGCACACAACGGACGGGGAAGAAAGAAGAAAACACTCCCCCATGTCGGCCACATGCAAGTTAATTGGAAGGAGTCACACAGCACTGACCTTGAACTGTCTGAGAAGCATGTGGGAAGAGGGCCCGTGTCCTCCAAACAAGCCAACAGAACACAAGTCCTGTCTCCCTACGACTACACAGAGCTCACAGCAACCTCGGAGCATGCACATTGCAGACTGCACACACAGCCGGAGCACGCCACCACAACGCACCGCTGCGAAATGGCAACCGCAACACACCTACCCAACTACGCCGAACAGCTCAAGCTGTACAAAACCAACCTGTTACATACATTGGGATGCGATCTCCTGTCCCTGCTGAACGTAAGTTACCGACTGACTTACCGCATCACATTGTTCAGCTGCGTCATGCCCGTCTTCTACTGTCGGAGGTGTCCCTACCAGCATCCCGTCGAGATATGCCTCTCCAACCCGGCATGTCTGAAGGCGGACCTGCTACCACTACTCCTCCCTCTGGACGCACACGACAGGGCCTGCTCTGCCTATGGGGGCATGGCGTATGTGGCCAACATCGCACCCGCACTGAAATGGGACCACTGTGCCTCCACACGACGGATCATCAAGAACAGCTACATCGAATGTCACCCAGCATGCCCCATCATGGTCCTCCAAGGGACAACTTACGAACAACACCTTGACAGCCACCATCCGCTACATTGGCTGGCAAACATGTACACCACCAATGACATGGAAGCCCTGCTGGACGGCATCGCATACCTGACAACCTGTAAATTCGTCGGACCACAACGCAGGTTCCCCGATTGACCTATGATGTCCAACCCCGCACCCATGCTTAGCTTCCGCACGGACTGGCCAGTCACCACCACAACAGCCATACCAAACGACCGGCAACTGTAACCACACCATCAACGACATCGCCATGACATCGGATATGACCGGGACATGCACACTGTTCCCCATCACATCCAGGAACACCGCATGCATCGTGGGAGGCAGTGGCATGGGGTCTGTGTATCGCACCCACATGGACGGAACTGCACGAACAACCAGGACACGACATGGATCCAGCGCACATGGACACACACACCGCTCAGTGGACATGAATAGGTCGCCTGGAGTCTGTGGGTGCTGCACCCCTCCCACCCCCGCCCGGGAATCCCATACCAGGACCTTTGCATGGACGACAAGTGCATACAACAACAACACGACCCCAGTGACTGTGACATGTCCAGTAACCACCACAGTGCAACAACAAGTGGCACGCCGCTGCATGCACGCAAGCACATGCCCTGATGTCATCTCACATGCACGCGTGCATGAGGAACAACCGCAGCAAACCTGTCACATGGAACTGAGATGGACTGTGCCCATGATGCCAAGCAGTCTGGTAGGCTACATGTATACCGTCTGTGTCAAAGTCCGCAGCTCCGCAGCTATACGTAAATGTACATTAGCACAGCCTTGGCCAAGCAGATGTCACTCTGAAGCCCACATCCCACATGCAACAGCCAATCACATGTAACCCCACACCCTATCCCATTTGCAATCATGCTCAGTATATCCTCAACATGTATTCCGCTGCCAGTAGTGTCCACTATACTGCATCACAGAGGACAGAAGACTCAATATAATGTTTGAAACCAAAACTGTCTCCGCTGACTCATTTCACAAGTACGAATGAGAGAGGATGAGAGTATGTGAAGTACACGGCAGTCGTGACATGACCATGTAGTCCACTGGTATTGGATGTCAACGCAAATGAGTAGCACTACTGTGGAAGACACACATGTGTCGTGTGAAGTCGTATGGACGCAGTGCTCAGGTGGGTGGGTGTGACGGGTAGATGCGCACATGCCAAGTTGGAGCACGCCGTGTTGGGAGGGGTCATGAACAGTACACCACCGCTTCCCTGGGCATTGTGAGAGGACACCTGTCGGGGGAGTGAACACGTGTGTGCACAGCAGCCGGGCACACGTACAAAGCGGTACCAGGCGCACCTCAGCCCACCCTCTGTGGACAAGCTGGATCCTGTTGTGCGCCCGCCATGCCCCTTGACAAGGCACACACAGCCCCAGTCGACCAGGTGTAACCCCAACATAGTCAATCCGCACAGGCGATACAGGGCACGGGATGGCAGTGGAGCATGGTGTGTGAGAGGTCTCCTCGCGCTCCTCCTGGTCATATCACGCAGGCAATAGAACCTCAACGTCTAGCATGGCACAAGTCAAATGGAAGTGTAGGGGGACGCACCACAGCACGAGCAGCACTGACGTCACGGGAGGTGGCTCGCACCATCCCATCCATTGCCCATCATACCAACCACGCCACATGCCATTGCGACTAAGTGCAAGCGCGTGCGCCACCACCCCGAGCCCTCCCCAGAGAGGCCAAAGAGTGAATGTGTGGGCCATCAGTCACAGACAGACGTGGCCTGGCCGCAAGGGCAGCCACAGCCACTGGGTGTCGCAGGTGGCGGATCCGGAAGGCGAAGACTGTGATGCATAGTCCATGCAGGCCGGGTCTCCATTTGGGGCACCACGCAGGTGGACGTCGTCCCGCAACACATCATACCCTGAGACAGCCCACTCGTGCGACTGGACCCACACATACACTCCTTGCCCTCTCTGGTGCGAGCTTGGGGCTGCCTGTGCAAGCGCTAGCCTCGCAGGTGAGCATGCATATTGGGGGAGCGAGGGGAGGACATGAGGGCTGGGGCGAAGATGACTGTATCACTGTCAGTTAGTACAAGGGATGACCCAGATGTGGAAAGGAAGAGACGTGTCCCGTGTGTACTGCAACTAGTCGCCAATACAACTACCCCCATGTCCGGAATGTAAGCCCACACCTAGGCCCGCCCATCCGCCACATCGAACATACCACCAGCACGACAACCTTCCCATTCGAAACACTGACTGGGGGTGGCGACCAGTGTACAATCATGTGTAGCCTACCCACGCGTACATGTGGGCCCTCCATGATCCATGTCACCTGCGGCAAAGTCATGACATGCGCAATGAGGAAGTGAGGAGAGCTGCCCGCCCCACGCGCAGAAGGTGCATCAGCTCCACAGACCCAGCAGCGAGTCCAGCAGGGGTCACATGTGCAGGGGCAGCTGTGCCTGGTGTGAAGGCACATGCATATAGACAGCACATCGACCAATGTGTAGTCTGCCCACATCTACAGTCCATCATCATGCGGACATAGGAATTGAACACAGGGCAACACATCTTAGTGGGTGCACCCACCGTGACCAACAATGCGCAATCATCGACGTACCCGCCCTGTGCATGGCCCCCCACCCAACGGAGGCACATCCAGTGCCACCATCCCACACACACAAGCCTTCCACGGAACATGCTGTGTCCAATGGTCAGTACAGAGTCAGCGCCCATCTGGTGGATCCTGAACAGGAGACACATGCACACACATGCCAGCTCCCACTATGTACGACTGCCACCTGGCACGTGCAATGTAACCTCTCACCTGTGACGTGTGACTGCAAGCACACAGCCGTCTTGGCATGGGGCTGTCAATGTGGACACCTGTCAATGTTTCGGGAGGTGTGATCCGTACAGTGCTGTACATAGGGTGCAGTGCTGACACCTACTACTGTCTCATATCCCCTCGTGCCACAGGTCCCACTTGTTTTGGCCGCTCAGCCTGTGCCCACATCGTCGTCGTCGTCTGCCATACTCATCCAGCCGCGGAAGCAGTTCCATGCTCAGCAGACATTCATGTTGCCGTGGCGTTGCCGCTTGACGGATATGCAGTCAGTCCCCATCAGCACGCCCGCAAGTCATTGGGGCCTAGATCCCCATGTGCATGCACATGGCAGTGGTTTGTATCACTAGCCATTGCCATTGTTGGGAGACCTGTGTAAGTGTATTGTGGCCGTGCCGTCCCAGCTTGACAGCTGGGCTGTGGCTCATGTGCTTGCTCAGTCATGTCAGTGATGTGTATGCGAAATTGCTATGTGTCGTGTTGCATTGACATGTGTCCTCTGCCATTGTCCCTAGGCGGAGACCGAACATTGACCGCCCATACCAATTGCTGGCGGACATGGACGATACAGAGGTTATTAGGAAGTTTCGGCTGGACAGGCCAACCCTGCATCGACTGTGTGCCATGTTAGAACCCCATCTCCGTCCCCGCAGGGTGTATCCGACTGCTGTCACCCCCACGGCTAAGGTGATGGCCGCCATGCATTTCTTCACCACTGGGTCATTCCAGCACACAGTGGGCATTGGAGGAGGGATGTCCCAGCCCATGTTCAGCAAGGTGCTGAGGGATGTACTGGCAGCCATGATGCTGTACCGAAACAGGTACATCCGCTTCCCCAGGGCTCGTGAATTGGCGGCAGTGAAGGGTGCATTCTATGCCCTTGGCAGAATCCCACACGTCGTTGGAGCCATTGACTGCACACATGTCGGCCTTGTTCCACCACAGGCCACTGAGCACCTGTACCGCAACAGGAAGCACACGCACTCCCTGAATGTGCAAGTGGTGTGCCTTGCGGACATGGTGATCACCCACGTGTGTGCAAAGTTCCCAGGCTCGGCCCATGACGCACACATAATGCGCAACAGCATCTTGCCACGACTGATGTCCAATATGCAACAGGATCGTGCCTGTATTGTCGGTGAGTATGTGGAGTGGTGTAGCGTGCTGGTTGTGCGATGCTGTCCCCTGTCCAGTTGGAATTGCAACGGTTCTCTGTGTCCCTCACACCCAGGTGACTCTGCGTATCCGAATGGGGCATGGCTGCTCAGTCCATTGAGGAATCCTCGCACCCCAGCAGACGATCGCTACAATGAGGCACATGGGAGGACCAGACGTGTGGTCGAGCGTACCTTTGGCCTCCTCAAGTCCAGGTTCAGGTGCCTGGACCGCACCGAGGGTGCGTTGGCGTACTCCCCACAGAAGGTGTGCCAGATAGTGGTGGCGTGCTGCATGCTGCACAATCTGGCCATTCGGAAGCAGATCCCCCTCATCGTGGATGACGGAGATCAACCAGGGCCCCAGCCCGCAGACCAGGACAGCTCGAGTGAGGAGGACAGCGGAGAGGAGGAAGCTGGTAATGTGCGGCAGCAGCTCATCGCCCGCTACTTCACTTGACGGTGAGTGTCCATGTACGACGGCTGATGTGGCTGTATCTGTGCAGGTGTGTGTGTGCTGTGTCAGGGTGGCCGTTTGTTCACTGCGTGCTGTGTGTCAACGCTCCATGGCCAGGGTAGTATGCCACTGTTGGTGGCTGTGGCATTGTGCCCTATTGCTCTGTGCGATGTGTGTACATTGCTTGTAGTTGTTGACATGTACTGTGTGATGGGTGTGTGACACACTCATTGAATGTGCTCCTGTTCTGTCTCCCACCCCTAGGTCCCTACAGGCCCTCCGGTTCCATTGCCATGCCACGCATCAGGTGCCTTTCCGCCCAAGGTGGCCGTTGTATTCCGTACAATTAAAACACAGGGCACAAACAGCAGTTAGTGAAAAAGGTGCATTTATTACTAACTGTGACATGTGATTGTGTGTAAGGTGATGACAAAAGTGGTGCGTGCAGTGACAATGAGCTGTCGGTCATGGCTGCGTGATGATCAGGGTGTACCCACTGGTTCTATGTCCATAGTCCAACACACACATGCCATCCAGATGGCTGTGTGGAGTGGGATCGTAGTCCAAGTCAATGCAGTGGCTGGTCAAGGAAGGCTGGCGGAAGGCTGGCTGGCTGCCTCACTTGCGGCTGGAGCGTGCGAAGTCCTCCCGGGAGATCTGTTTCCTCTTCGGACGGCCCCTTCCACGTTTGCGAGGGGGTGCCTGCTTGCGACATGCTGGTGGTTGAGGTGTGATCACTGGCTGTGGACGCAGGGGAACTGGACACTGCTGCTCCACCCTGCGCCCCGGCAGGTGGTGGCGGAGGGGAGCTGCTGTCCCTGGCTGTGACCTCACCGCCACCACCAGCTGTCCCATGAGGTCCACGATTTGGCCCATACGGGCGTCCATGGACCTCAGCACCCCCAGCACCTCACGCGTGTCTGAAGCAGACCGGACCCATTGTCCTTGGGCCTCTTCATAGGCCCCAAGGACTCTGGCCATGTGAGGCAGGGCATGGCTCCCAGGGGAGGCTGGCGTTTCCCTGACCCTGCTCCTCCTACCAGTCCTGCTGCCACCGGCCTGCCCACTAGCCACATTGCTCACCACGGTCCTCGCTGTGGCTCCCAGGGTGGATCCAGTCGTCCGGGCCACCACCTGCGCTGGGGCTGGTGCCAGCGAAGACGTGGCGGTGGTGGCGGCGGTGGTGGTCGGTGCGGCGATGGTGGCGGTTGCGGCAGTGGTAGTGGCCACAATGACCGTGGGTGTGGCCGCAATGACAGTGGCAGCAGGGGGCTGGGAATGTTCAGCAGCCCTGGATGATGGGTTGGTGGGTAGGAGGGGTCCTGGGGAGCGGCTGGGCCCTGCCACACCAGATGGGCCTGCTTGGTTGTCCGTGTCCGAAGAGGAGGACAGATCCTCCAGATCCGTGTGTCCTCGTTGGGGGCTTGTAGGCTGGCTGTGCTGGCTGCTGGCTCCATCCCCAGCATCCAGCAGTTCGTCACCTGTGGAGAGAATGAGATTTGTTATTGTGTTGCACCTGGCGAAGTATGTATTTGTCGTCTGACATTGACAGTTCGTGCAATCTCGTACATGGGTTTCCCGGAGGCGTGTGTGTGGCTGTAGCATCTGTAGTTGTGTCTGCTTGGCAATGGGACTGTGTGCTGTGCACATGTGGCATGGGACGGATTGGCCATGCCGATGGGTGTGTTGCTGTGCCCCTACTTATTGTGACTCTGGTGTATGCGGGCTCCTGGCCCATCCTGGGTCTGGTTTGTACTTTGCTTTTGGGGTTCAAATGGAACGCTTAGGAACGCATATGGCAACATGGGGGCTATGCCCCAGATTCGCATTTGGGAGGGGATATGCTTTTGGGGTTCAAATGGAACGCTTAGGAACGCATATGGCAACATGGGGGCCATGCCCCAGATTCGCATTTGGGAGGGGATATGCTTTTGGGGTTCAAATGGAACGCTTAGGAACGCATATGGCAACATGGGGGCCATGCCCCAGATTCGCATTTGGGAGGGGATATGCTTTTGGGGTTCAAATGGAACGCTTAGGAACGCATATGGCAACATGGGGGCTATGCCCCAGATTCGCATTTGGGAGGGGATATGCTTTTGGGGTTCAAATGGAACGCTTAGGAACGCATATGGCAACATGGGGGCCATGCCCCAGATTCGCATTTGGGAGGGGATATGCTTTTGGGGTTCAAATGGAACGCTTAGGAACGCATATGGCAACATGGGGGCCATGCCCCAGATTCGCATTTGGGAGGGGATATGCTTTTGGGGTTCAAATGGAACGCTTAGGAACGCATATGGCAACATGGGGGCCATGCCCCAGATTCGCATTTGGGAGGGAATATGCTTTTGGGGTACATGCTGTGAGCCATGGGTGCCGAACGTGACATGTGTTGTGGCAGCAGACAGTGCATGGTTTGAGGTGTGTGCATGCTTGACATGGCCTGCATATTTGCTGTCTGTTGTGATTACTGGACATGGCATTGGACGCATCGTTATGAGTGAGTGATGGTTGTGTGCCAGCCAACGTATTGCAGTTGTCCCATCTCCTTGGTGTGCGTGCTGCCCTGTGCCATGTGCATCACTGCAGTGCTCGGGGGGTGTGGCCCATGTTGTGTGTTGTTGCTCACAGTGTGTCGTGCACTTCATTGACTTCTGGCACATGGTTGGTCATGGGCATGTATCTTAGCGTGACTGCTGTATGTGTGGCAGCTGTGCGGATGACATGCCTTTCATGAGACTGGGGCTGACGGATGGGATGGATGGTATGTTGTTTGTGCATGGTGTGTCTGTGTGTTTGATGGGTTCAGTGGTGTTCGTGTGCATTTATGTTGTTCCGCTCTGTTGCGTCTAGTGTTGTTTGTCTTACATAGGCGTAGTTGTGGGGTGTGTGGTTGACAGGCAGTAGGGGCTACATGGACAGGACTTCAATGGTGTTTCGGTTGTGTGTGATGAGTTGCACAGTGGCTGCCGTGTGGGACTATATTCAGTGTGGCTTGTGCATGCAGACGTGGCTCCTTGGGTGTTGCTATGTCTGTGATGGGTCATGTGGGGTGTGAGTCTGTTGTTCATGTCCGTGTGCACATTGTTCACTTGTTCGTGACGGTGGGCGGTGCTGCGTGTTCGTCTGCTACGTGACATGTCCCATGTGTTGGTCGTGTTATGGTCCTCATGCCTCCAGTTATCCAGCCCTGTCCAGTTTCCCACCTGCAAGTTGTTCGTGCGTGCACTGTACTGGATGCCACATGGCTCTAAGCGGGGGTGCTCCATGTTGCAGGTCTGTGGGGGTGGGGGGGTGTTGTGGGTCGTGGGGGTGGCTGGACACCCACTGACACCGATTGCTGTGGACCGTGATGTCTGCCTTTCGGCTGTCGTTGTGCACTGCGGTGGCTGACACGTGGCTGTGGGGTGTGGGGGATGCTCCTCCTTGCTGTGCTGTGGGACTGGGGCCTGGTGTGTGTTGTACTTGGGCTGTCCACCGTCCCACCCACTGCACTTTGTGTTCCTGCCACTTACCTGTTACTTGTCGGTTAGTGCAGCTGTGGCGGACACATGGGTGTGGTGGGTGCTCGTTGTGGCGCTTCTGGCATATTTGGGGACCTGTTGGTGGTTACGTGGCTGGCTTAGTGTACACATGTCCCCACGCATCTTACAGTTGTTCGGTTTGGGCTGTGTGTGGTAGTGTCTGTTGCATGTGTGTGTGATGTGTTGTGTATTGTGTGCTGGACATGGGGGTGTTTGTCCCTGGGAGCTGTGGCATGGTGGTAGTGCATGTGAGTACATAGCGGTGTGCAGGTATACATTAGTTTGTACTTACCAGCCTCCACTCCCCCTGCTAATCCGGCGAGGATCTCCGGATGGATTACGACTCGCACCTTCTCCTCCCACGCTTTGAAGGTCTTAAAGAGCGCGGGATTCCCTCCGCCAGTGACGGCAGCCAGCTCTCTGTTTTTGCCCTCCTTCTTCTTGACCAGGCTCTTGACGTCATTCCAACGTTTGTTAATCTCGACTCTGTTCCTGGGCAGGGTCCCGACTGCATTGACCTGGTCTACGATCCGGTTCCACATTCTGTTTCTGGTGGCTAGTGGTGTGTGCTGGACCATGTTCCCATAGATTTGTGGGTACACCTTGATGATCTCGTCGACCATGACCGTCAGCTCCATGGGCGTGAACTTGGGCATCCTTTGTGGTGCCATGGTGTTTGTGGTGCTGGTGCGGTGTGTGTTGTGTAATGTGCAGGGGGTTTGTGGTGCCGGTGTTTGGTGGTGGTGGTGGTGGTGGTGGTGGTGGTGTTTGGTGGTGGTGGTGGTGGTGGTTGTGATGTGTGCGTTTCTGTGGTGTGCTGCTGTCCTTGCTGTGTCACTGTGTCCTCTCCTCTCCTCTCTGGTTTGCAATGTAGCAAGGGGTTGTGGTCTGTGGGAGTGCTGCTTTTGTACTCACCTATGTGGGTGTGTCCTCATGGTCTGTTGTTTTCAGGTGTGTTGTGTCTGGGGTTCTGGCCTTTGTATTTTTTGTTTGTCCGGGGGTGTTTTCGGGATGTGTACTGTGCTTGTGTATTTGTGCGTGCCTTGCTGTGTGGACTTGTTGGCCATGTTGTGTGCTATTGGTTTTGTGTGCGGATGGTTTCTGTGCAGGTACGTTGGCGCCATGGCTTCTGCCGTGTCTGATTCTCATCGGCGTTGTTTGCGCTGGCGGGCGGTATATTTGTGGTTTTCCGCGCTCATGTCGGTGCGATCGTCATTTCACGTGCGGTGTGTCGGCCGTGAGGGCGGGCAGTTTTGTGTTGTTGTGCGTGTTTCCGTCCGTGGCGGGCGGTTTAACTCCGACTCGGACGTTGGCGGGCGGTATTTTGTGTGCTTTTTCCGCCGATGGCGGTATTCGGTTTGTGTAATCGTAATGGCGTGGTCGGTGTTCAGGCGGTGTGTGCGGGCGGATTTTTGCCGCTTCCATGCCTGGCGGAATTATTTACGCCGGGTATCGTAATGGGCCCCTAAGTTACTGTTTCCACGGTCCTGAGGGATCAGGGTTGTCATGTTCGATAGTTGCCAAGAACTATTCTCCCCTTGGTAAGAGGAGGTTATTATGGCATCTCGAGCTAGCTGGTACACAGGCCAACATACCCGGTGGGGGTGTCTGGAATCAGTCTGGACACCAGTCCCGCAGTGTATATTGTCTAAACGCGCAGATCCTATATAGGTCTTATAGGAACTACACGACAGTATAGTAAAAGAGGTGTTAGATGATGCAAGGAGGGGTAGAGTAGGGGAGAGTCTACAAAGGGTTATTTTGGGGATCATAGTAGTGGTATGGGGTTTGGGATGAATGAGTGAGTGGATGTAGAGGATACATTGATAGAGGTATAGGGTGTGAAATGAATCACTGACAAAATATCGAAGGTCAGAATATTGACCTACAGCAATATCGACGCAAGAATATCGACATCCTATCTGCATTATGGTAAGTACAAAAATATCGCAAAAAATATCGATGTCAAAAATATCGTTTTTTATTTAAGTTAAAAAAAAAGTAAAATAAAGTAAATAATACATATAATTAAAATAAACATAGTTAAAAATATTTTAAAATGTTTAAAAATTATAAGTAATATATATGTAATGTAAAAATAAATTAAACATATACATATAATATATAATATATATACTTACTTACTAATAATTTTTAATAATTATTTTAATAACTTAGGGGCCCATTACGATGGCGGGCGGAAGCACTACCGCCGTGCTGGCGGATGCAAAAACCACCAGTTACCGCCGGCACGCAGCAGTCCACACGCCCGCCCAATTACGATGCGAAAAGCAGGCCAAACACCGCCGGCAAGCCAGCAACACCGTCCGCCATCAAAGTGCGCCCGCACACGTAGCGGCGCAGCACAACTGACACACACCGTCCGACGAAACACGTCCCGCCCGGCGCATAAATTACGATGCCGCAAACAAACGGCTCCCACGGCAAAGAGACACCGCACGTGAAAGAGAGGCGGAAACACGGACGCAGAGCACGGACAACGAAGAAGCGGCACCCCGGGCATGAATCCAGCACTGCAGGCCCGTCCCATGCTTCTGCTGATGCACCACCAAGGACGCAACGTACCGCGGAGACGCAGGTAGGCACACACACAACAAGTGCACGCAAACAGCGCACACAGTGCAAGGGCGGAAAAAGCGGACAACCCCCACCAGCGCGTGCACACTACACATCCACCATTGCATCCACATATGACACACAGGCCAAATCCTAACATCGCGGAACACATGTGTACACACCACCTGGGACTAGGAACCAACCACCCCGTCACGGCCCCAAAGCGCCGATGACGCCGCCACACATGTGCACAACGCAGAGGCCAACCGCAGCGCCATGCATGCGTCGCACACAGACACAGGGACACAACCAAGCAGCACACACACCAGCCCCACCCCGAACGCACATGACACGTGACAGGCCTGCCACAGACATGTCCCCAACGCCCAATTCACGGACAACACCCAACGCCACACAACCGACGCACACATGTCAGTGAAGTCACGCAACAGCAGGACACACCCCAGTGTAACAAACATGGCGAAGCACACAGCGGCGGCAACACCAACTAGGAGAAGCAGGGCCCCTTCGGGAAGAGGAACGCCAGTACCACACTGAAAAACCCATACCACCCTGCACATATGAACAAGACACATGAAACGGAACACCAAAGAGCCCGGTGACCGACAACAGGTGGCCCAAGAATTACATCCACACACAAGGCCCAACGCAGAGCGGAAAGGCAGTCTGCCGCCCACACAAGGGAGAGCAGACAGCACTGAATGACCTTCCATTCCAACACCGAAACCACAGCCCTACGACAGAAGCCGGTGAATACAGCCATTGTCCAAGAATAGACCAACACAGGCATGCCGAGGAGACCGACCACAGGGCAGATAGCGCATATCACAGAAGCACACAACGGACGGGGAAGAAAGAAGAAAACACTCCCCCATGTCGGCCACATGCAAGTTAATTGGAAGGAGTCACACAGCACTGACCTTGAACTGTCTGAGAAGCATGTGGGAAGAGGGCCCGTGTCCTCCAAACAAGCCAACAGAACACAAGACCTGTCTCCCCACGACTACACAGAGCTCACAGCAACCCCGGAGTGTGCACATTGCAGACTGCACACACAGCCGGAGCACGCCACCACAACGCACCGCTGCGAAATGGCAACCGCAACACACCTACCCAACTACGCCGAAGAGCTCAAGCTGTACCAAACCAGCACGATACATACATTGGGATGCGATCTCCTGTCCCTGCTGAACGTAAGTTACCGACTGACTTACCGCATCACATTGTTCAGCTGCGTCATGCCCGTCTTCTACTGTCGGAGGTGTCCCTACCAGCATCCCGTCGAGATATGCCTCTCCAACCCGGCATGTCTGAAGGCGGACCTGCTACCACTACTCCTCCCTCTGGACGCACACGACAGGGCCTGCTCTGCCTATGGGGGCATGGCGTATGTGGCCAACATCGCACGCGCACTGAAATGGAACCACTGTGCCTCCACACGACGGATCATCGAGAACAGCTACATCGAATGTCACCCAGCATGCCCCATCATGGTCCTCCAAGGGACAACCTACGAACAACACCTTGACAGCCACCATCCGCTTCATTGGCTGGCAAACATGTACACCACCAATGACATGGAAGCCCTGCTGGACGGCATCGCATACCTGACAACCTGTAAATACGTCGGACCACAACGCAGGTTCCCCGAGTGACCTATGAAGTCCAACCCCGCACCCATGCTCAGCTTCCGCACGGACTGGCCAGTCACCACCACAACAGCCATACCAAACGACCGGCAACTGTAACCACACCATCAACGACATCGCCATGACATCGGATATGACCGGGACATGCACACTGTTCCCCATCACATCCAGGAACACCGCATGCATCGTGGGAGGCAGTGGCATGGGCTCTGTGCATCGCACCCACATGGACGGAACTGCACGAACAACCAGGACACGACATGGATCCAGCGCACATGGACACACACACCGCTCAGTGGACATGAATAGGTCGCCTGGAGTCTGTGGGTGCTGCACCCCTCCCACCCCCGCCCCGGGAATCCCATACCAGGACCTTTGCATGGACGACAAGTGCATACAACAACAACACGACCCCAGTGACTGTGACATGTCCAGTAACCACCACAGTGCAACAACAAGTGGCACGCCGCTGCATGCACGCAAGCACATGCCCTGATGTCATCTCACATGCACGCGTGCATGAGGAACAACCGCAGCAAACCTGTCACATGGAACTGAGATGGACTGTGCCCATGATGCCGAGCGGTCTGGTAGGCTACATGTATACCGTCTGTGTCAAAGTCCGCAGCTCCGCAGCTATACGTAAATGTACATTAGCACAGCCTTGGCCAAGCAGATGTAACCCCACACCCTATCCCATTTGTAATCATGCTCAGTATATCCTCAATATGTATTCCGCTGCCAGTAGTGTCCACTATACTGCATCACAGAGGACAGAAGACTCAATATAATGTTTGAAACCAGAACTGTCTCCGCTGACTCATTTCACAAGTACGAATGAGAGAGGATGAGAGTATGTGAAGTACACGGCAGTCGTGACATGACCATGTAGTCCACTGGTATTGGATGTCAACGCAAATGAGTAGCACTACTGTGGAAGACACACATGTGTCGTGTGAAGTCGTATGGACGCAGTGCTCAGGTGGGTGGGTGCGACGGGTAGATGCGCACATGCCAAGTTGGAGCACGCCGTGTTGGGAGGGCTCATGAACAGTACACCACCGCTTCCCTGGGCATTGTGAGAGGACACCTGTCGGGGGGAGTGAACACGTGTGTGCACAGCAGCCGGGCACACGTACAAAGCGGTACCAGGCGCACCTCAGCCCACCCTCTGTGGACGAGCTGGATCCTGTTGTGCGCCCGCCATGCCCCTTGACAAGGCACACACAGCCCCAGTCGACCAGGTGTAACCCCAACATAGTCAATCCGCACAGGCGATACAGGGCACGGGATGGCAGTGGAGCATGGTGTGTGAGAGGTCTCCTCGCGCTCCTCCTGGTCATATCACGCAGGCAATAGAACCTCAACGTCCAGCATGGCAAAAAGTCAAATGGAAGTGTAGGGGGACGCACCACAGCACGAGCAGCAGTGACGTCACGGGAGGTGGCTCGCACCATCCCATCCATTGCCCATCATACCAACCACGACACATGCCATTGCGACTAAGTGCAAGCGCGTGCGCCACCACCCCTGAGCCCTCCCCAGAGAGGCCAAAGAGTGAATGTGTGGGCCATCAGCCACAGACGGACGCGGCATGGCCGCAAGGGCAGCCACAGCCACTGGGTGTCGCAGATGGCGGATCCGGAAGGCGAAGACTGTGATGCATAGTCCATGCAGGCCGGGTCTCCATTTGGGGCACCACGCAGGTGGACGGCGTCCCGCCACACATCATACCCTGAGACAGCCCACTCGTGCAACTGGACCCACACATACACTCCTTGCCCTCTCTGGTGCAAGCTTGGGGCTGCCTGTGCAAGCGCTAGCCTCGCAGGTGAGCATGCATATTGGGGGGCGAGGGGAGGACATGAGGGCTGGGGCGAAGATGACTGTATCACTGTCAGTTAGTACAAGGGATGACCCAGATGTGGAAAGGAAGAGACGTGTCCCGTGTGTACTGCAACTAGTCGCCAATCCAACTACCCCCATGTCCGGAATGTAAGCCCGCACCTAGGCCCGCCCATCCGCCACATCGAACATACCACCAGCACGACAACCTTCCCATTCGAAACACTGACTGGGGGTGGCGACCAGTGAACAATCATGTGTAGCCTACCCACGCGTACATGTGGGCCCTCCATGATCCATGTCACCTGCGGCAAAGACATGACATGCGCAATGAGGGAAGTGAGGAGAGCTGTCCGCCCCACGCGCAGAAGGTGCATCAGCTCCACAGACCCAGCAGCGAGTCCAGCAGGGGTCACATGTGCAGGGGCAGCTGTGCCTGGTGTGAAGGCACATGCATATAGACAGCACATCGACCAATGTGTAGTCTGCCCACATCCACAGTCCATCATCATGCGGACATAGGAATTGAACACAGGGCAACACATCTTAGCTGGTGCACCCACCGTGACCAACAATGCGCAATCATCGACGTACCCGCCCTGTGCATGGCCCCCCCCCAACGGAGGCACATCCAGTGCCACCATCCCACACACACAAGCCTTCCACGGAACATGCTGTGTCCAATGGTCAGTACAGAGTCAGCGCCCATCTGGTGGATCCTGAACAGGAGACACATGCACACACATGCCAGCTCCCACTATGTACGACTGCCACCTGGCACGTGCAATGTAACCTCTCACCTGTGACGTGTGACTGCAAGCACACAGCCGTCTTGGCATGGGGCTGTCAATGTGGACACCAGTCAATGTTTCGGGAGCTGTGATCCGTACAGTGCTGTACATAGGGTGCAGTGCTGACACCTACTACTGTCTCATATCCCCTCGTGCCACAGGTCCCACTTGTATTGGCCGCTCAGCCCGTGCCCACATCGTCGTCGTCGTGTGCCATACTCATCCAGCCTCGGAAGCAGTTCCATGCTCAGCAGACACTCATGTTGCCGTGGCGTTGCCGCTTGACGAATATGCAGTCAGTCCCCATCAGCACGCCCCGCAAGTCATTGGGGCCTAGATCCCCATGTGCATGCACATGGCAGTGGTATGTCTCACTTGCCATTGCCATTGTTGGGAGACCTGTGTAAGTGTATTGTGGCCGTGCCGTCCCAGCTTGACAGCTGGGCTGTGGCTCATGTGCTTGCTCAGTCATGTCAGTGATGTGTATGCGAAATTGCTATGTGCCGTGTTGCTTTGACATGTGTCCTCTGCCATTTAACCCAGGCGGAGACCGAACATTGACCGCCCATACCAATTGCTGGCGGACATGGACGATACAGAGGTAATCAGGAAGTTTCGGCTGGACAGGCCAACTCTGCATCGACTGTGTGCCATGTTAGAGCCCCATCTCCGTCCCCGCAGGGTGTATCCGACTGCTGTCACCCCCACGGCTAAGGTGATGGCCGCCATGCATTTCTTCGCCACTGGGTCATTCCAGCACACAGTGGGCAGTGGAGGAGGGATGTCCCAGCCCATGTTCAGCAAGGTGCTGAGGGATGTACTGGCAGCCATGATGCTGTACCGGAACAGGTACATCAGATTCCCCAGGGCTCGTGAATTGGTGGCAGTGAAGGGTGCATTCTATGCCCTTGGCAGAATCCCACACGTCGTGGGAGCCATTGACTGCACTCATGTTGGCCTTGTTCCACCACAGGCCACTGAGCACCTGTACCGCAACAGGAAGCACACGCACTCCCTGAATGTGCAAGTGGTGTGCCTTGCGGACATGGTGATCACCCACGTGTGTACAAAGTTTCCAGGCTCGGCCCATGACGCACACATAATGCGCAACAGCATCTTGCCACGACTGATGGCCAATCTGCAACAGGATCGTGCCTGTGTTGTCGGTGAGTATGTGGAGTGGTGTAGCGTGCTGGTTGTGCGATGCTGTCCCCTGTCCAGTTGGAATAGCTACGGTTCTCTGTGTCCCTCACACCCAGGTGACTCTGCGTATCCGAATGGGGCATGGCTGCTCAGTCCATTGAGGAATCCTCGCACCCCAGCAGACGATCGCTACAATGAGGCACATGGGAGGACCAGACGTGTGGTCGAGCGTACCTTTGGCCTCCTCAAGTCCAGGTTCAGGTGCCTGGACCGCACCGAGGTGCACTGGCGTACTCCCCACAGAAGGTGTGCCAGATAGTGGTGGCGTGCTGCATGCTGCACAATCTGGCCATTCGGAAGCAGATCCCCCTCATTGTGGATGACGGAGATCAACCAGGGCCCCAGCCCGCAGACCAGGACAGCTCGAGTGAGGTGGACAGCGGAGAGGAGGAAGCTGGGAATGTGCGCCAGCAGCTCATCGCCCGCTACTTCACTTGACGGTGAGTGTCCATGTACGACGGATGATGTGTCTGTATCTATGCAGGTGTGTGTGTGCTGTGTCAGGGTGGCCGTATGTTCACTGCGTGCAGTGTGTCAACGCTCCATGGCCAGGGTAGTATGCCACTGTTGGTGGCTGTGGCATTGTGCCCTATTGCTCTGTGCGATGTGTGTACATTGCTTGTAGTTGTTGACATGTACTGTGTGATGGGTGTGTGACACACTCATTGAATGTGCTCCTGTTCTGTCTCCCACCCCTAGGTCCCTACAGGCCCTCCGGATTCCATTTCCATGCCACGCATCAGGTGCCTTTCCGCCCAAGGTGGCCGTTGTATTCCGTACAATAAAGACACAGGGCACAAACAGCAGTTAGTGAAAAAGGTGCATTTATTACAAACTGTGACATGTGATTGTGTGTAAGGTGATGACAAAAGTGGTGCGTGCAGTGACAATGAGCTGTCGGTCATGGCTGCGTGATGATCAGGGTGTACCCACTGGTTCTATGTCCATAGTCCAACACACACATGCCATCCAGATGGCTGTGTGGAGTGGGATCGTAGAGCAAGTCAATGCAGTGGCTGGTCAAGGAAGGCTGGCGGAAGGCTGGCTGGCTGCCTCACTTGCGACTGGAGCGTGCGAAGTCCTCCCGGGAGATCTGTTTCCTCTTCGGACGGCCCCTTCCACGTTTGGGAGGGGGTGTGTGGTGGCGACCTGCTGGTGGTGGGTGAGGTGTGCTCACTGGCTGTGGACGCAGGGGAAGTGGACACTGCTGCCCGAGCCTGCGCCCTAGCAGGTGGTGGCGGAGGTGGTGTTGCTGGCCTTGCCTGTGACCCCACCGCCACCACCAGCTGGCCCATGAGGTCCACGAGTTGGTCCATACGGGACACGAATTGGCCCATATGGGCGTCCATGGACCTCAGCACCCCCAGCACCTCCCGCGTGTCAGTAGCAGACCTGGCCCATTGTCCTTGGGCCTCTTCATAGGCCCCAAGGACTCTGTCCATTTGAGGCAGGGCATGGCTCCCAGGGGAGGCTGGCGTTTCCCTGACCCTGCTCCTCCTACCAGTCCTGCTGCCACCGGCCTGCCCACTAGCCACATTGCTCACCACGGTCCTCGCTGTGGCTCCCAGGGTGGATCCAGTCGGCCGGGCCACCACCTGCGCTGGGGCTGGTGCCAGCGAAGACGTGGTGGTGGTGGAGGCGGTGGTGGTCGGTGCGGCGATGGTGGCGGTTGCGGCAGTGGTAGTGGCCGCAATGACCGTGGGTGTGGCCGCAACGACAGTGGCAGCAGGGGACTGGGACTGTTCAGCATCCCTGGATGATGGGTTGGTGGGTAGGAGGGGTCCTGGGGAGCGGCTGGGCCCTGCCACGCCAGATGGGCCAGCTTGGTGGTCCGTGTCCGAAGAGGTGGACAGATCCTCCAGATCCGTGTGTCCTCGTTGGGGGCTTGTAGGCTGGCTGTGCTGGCTGCTGTCTCCATCCCCAGCGTCCAGCAGTTCGTCACCTGTGGAGAGAATGAGATTTGTTATTGTGTTGCACCTGGCGAAGTATGTATTAGTCGTCTGACATTGGCAGTTCGTGCAATCTCGTACATGGGTTTCCCGGAGGCGAGTGTGTGGCTGTGGCATCTGTAGGTGTGTGTGCTAGGCAATGGGACTGTGTGCTGTGCACATGTGGCATGGGACGGATTGGCCATGCCGATGGGTGTGTTGCTTTGCCCCTACTCATTGTGACTCTGGTGTATGCGGGCTCCTGGCCCATCCTGGGTCTGGTTTGTACTTTGCTTTTGGAGTTCAAATGGAACGCTTAGGAACGCATATGGCAACATGGGGGCCATGCCCCAGATTCGCATTTGGGAGGGTATATGCTTTTGGGGTACATGCTGTGAGCCATGGGTGCCGAACGTGACATGTGTTGTGGCAGCATGACAGTGCATGGTCTGAGGTGTGTGCATGCCTGACATGCCCTGCATATTTGCTGTCTGTTGTGGTTACTGGACATGGCATTGGACGCATCGTTATGAGTGAGTGATAGTTGTGTGCCAGCCAACGTATTGCAGTTGTCCCATCTCCTTGGTGTGCGTGCTGCCCTGTGCCATGTGCATCACTGCAGTGCTCGGGGGGTGTGGCCCATGTTGTGTGTTGTTGCTCACAGTGTGTCGTGCGCTTAATTGACTTCTGGCACATGGTTGGTCATGGGCATGTGTCTTAGCGTGACTGCTGTATGTGTGGCAGCTGTGCGGATGACATGCCTTTCATGAGACTGGGGCTGACGGATGGGATGGATGGTATGTTGTATGTGCATGGTGTGTCTGTGTGTTTGATGGGTTCAGTGGTGTTCGTGTGCATTTCTGTTGTTCCGCTCTGTTGCGTCTAGTGTTGTTTGTCTTACATAGGCGTAGTTGTGGGGTGTGTGGTTGACAGGCAGTAGGGGCTACATGGACAGGACTTCAATGGTGTTTCGGTTGTGTGTGATGAGTTGCACAGTGGCTGCCGTGTGGGACTATATTCAGTGTGGCTTGTGCATGCAGACGTGGCTCCTTGGGTGTTGCTATGTCTGTGATGGGTCATGTGGGGTGTGAGTCTGCTGTTCATGTCCGTGTGCACATTGTTCACTTGTTCGTGACGGTGGGCGGTGCTGCGTGTCCGTGTGCTACGTGACATGTCCCATGTGTTGGTGGTGTTATGGTCCTCATGCCTCCAGTAATCCAGCCCTGTCCAGTTTCCCACCTGCAAGTTGTTCGTGCGTGCACTGTACTGGATGCCACATGGCTCTTAGCGGGGGTGCTCCATGTTGCAGGTCTGTGGGGGTGGGGGGGTGTAGTGGGTCGTGGGGGTGGCTGTACACCCACTGACACCGATTGCTGTGGACCGTGATGTCTGCCTTTCGGCTGTCGTTGTGCACTGCGGTGGCTGACACGTGGGTGTGGGGTGTGGGGGATGCTCCTCCTTGCTGTGCTGTGGGACTGGGGCCTGGTGTGTGTTGTACTTGGGCTGTCCACCGTCCCACCCACTGCACTTTGTGTTCCTGCCACTTACCTGTTACTTGTCGGTTGGTGCAGCTGTGCCTGACACATGGGTGTGGGGAGTGCTCCACCTTGCTGGTCTGTGGGAGTGGGGGCCTGGTGGGTGTTGTACTTCAGCTGTCCACCGTCCCACCCACTGCACTTTGTGTTCCTGCCACTTACCTGTTACTTGTCGGTTAGTGCAGCTGTGGCGGACACATGGGTGTGGTGGGTGCTCGTTGTGGCGCTTCTGGCATATTTGGGGACCTGTTGGTGGTTACGTGGCTGGCTTAGTGTACACATGTCCCCACGCATCTTACAGTTGTTCGGGTTGGCCTGTGTGTGGTAGTGTCTGTTGCATGTGCGTGTGATGTGTTGTGTATTGTGTGCTGGACATGGGGGTGTTTGTCCCTGGGAGCTGTGGCATGGTGGTTGCGCATGTGTGTACATAGCGGTGTGCTGGTATACATTAGTTTGTACTTACCAGCCTCCACTCCCCCTGCTAATCCGGCGAGGATCTCCGGATGGATTACGACTCGCACCTTCTCCTCCCACGCTTTGAAGGTCTTAAAGAGCGCGGGATTCCCTCCGCCAGTGACGGCAGCCAGCTCTCTGTTTTTGCCCTCCTTCTTCTTGACCAGGCTCTTTACGTCATTCCAACGTTTGTTTATCTCGGTTCTGTTCCTGGGCAGGGTCCCGACTGCATTGACCTGGTCTACGATCCGGGTCCACATTCTGTTTCTGGTGGCTAGTGGTGTGTGCTGGACCATGTTCCCATAGATTTGTGGGTACACCTTGATGATCTCGTCGACCATGACCGTCAGCTCCATGGGCGTGAACTTGGGCATCCTTTGTGGTGCCATGGTGTTTGTGGTGCTGGTGCGGTGTGTGTTGTGTAATGTGCAGGGGGTTTGTGGTGCCGGTGTTTGGTGGTGGTGGTGGTGGTGGTGGTTGTGATGTGTGCGTTTCTGTGGTGTGCTGCTGTCCTTGCTGTGTCACTGTGTCCTCTCCTCTCCTCTCTGGTTTGCAATGTAGCAAGGGGTTGTGGTCTGTGGGAGTGCTGCTTTTGTACTCACCTATGTGGGTGTGTCCTCATGGTCTGTTGTTTTCAGGTGTGTTGTGTCTGGGGTTCTGGCCTTTGTAGTTTTTGTTTGTCCAGGGGGTGTTTTCGGGATGTGTACTGTGCTTGTGTATTTGTGCGTGCCTTGCTGTGTGGACTTGTTGGCCATGTTGTGTGCTATTGGTTTTGTGTGCGGATGGTTTCTGTGCAGGTACGTGGGCGCCATGGCTTCTGCCGTGTCGATTCTCATCGGCGTTGTTTGCGCTGGCGGGCGGTATTTTTGTTGTTTTCCGCGCTCATGGCGGTGCGATCGTAATTTCACGTGCGGTGTGTCGGCCGTGAGGGCGGGCGGTTTTGTGTTGTCGTGCGTGTTTCCGTCCGTGGCGGGCGGTTTGACTCCGACTCGGACGATGGCGGGCGGTATTTTGTATGATTTTTCCGCCGATGGCGGTTTCAGTTTGTGTACTCATAATGGCGTGGTCGGTGTTCAGGCGGTGTGTGCGGGCGGATTTTTGCCGCTTCCATGCCTGGCGGATTTTTTTACGCCGGGTATCGTAATGTGCCCCTTATAATTTAAAAAAATATATATATAAATACATCTATACACATAAAACAATAATATAAATAAAAATTAAAAAATATATATAACAAATTAAAAAAATGAAACTTATTTTTAATCTTTTACAAATTAATTATATACTACATTAACTAAAATAATACAAAAAATATTAGATAGCGGAGGTAATAAAATTACTATTCCAACTCCAAACAGTGCAACAGTAGGGAAAATGTTGGATAGCGTAGGGGTAAAAATTACTATTCCCACTCCAGTGAGTGCAACAGTAGGGAAAGTGTTGGATATCGTAGGGGTAAAAATTACTATTCCCACTCCAGTGAGTGCAACATTAGGGAAAGTGTTGGATAGCGTAGGGGTTAAAATTACTATTCCCACACCAGTGAGTGCAAAAAATTACTATTCCCACTCCAGTGAGTGCAACAGTAGGGAAAGTGTTGGGTAGCGTAGGGGTAAAAATTACTATTCCCACTCCAGTAAGTGCAACAGTAGGGAAAGTGTTGGATAGCTTAGAGGTAAAAATTACTATTCCCACTCCAGTGAGTGCAACAGTAGGGAAAGTGTTGGATAGCGTAGGGGTAAAAATTACTATTCCCACTCCAGTGAGTGCAACAGTAGGGAAAGTGTTGGATAGCGTAGGGGTAAAAATTACTATTCCCACTCCAGTGAGTGCAACAGTAGGGAAAGTGTTGGGTAGCGTAGGGGTTAAATTAACATACTTATTAATTAAATAATTTTTGTAAAATAAATAACATATTAATAATTAATTAACTAAAAAATGTATAATAAATACCAATAAAATTAAATTAATATTTACTTAAATAACATTAAATTACTTCCCACCCTATTCCCCCATAAACACACAACCTGCTACACATAAAAAGAACACAATTAATTTAATTATCAATTAATCAATTAATAAAAGTTAATTACCAATTAATAATAAATTATCAATAAATTAATTAACAATAACAATAAATAAAAAATAATAATAAATTAATTATAATTAATATAATTATAAATTAATCAATTAATAAAAATTAATTACCAATTAATAATTAATTAATAATAAATTACTTATCAATAACAATAAATAAAAAAATATTAATTAATTAATTATAATCAAAATACTTCCCACCCTATTCCCCTATAAACCCACAACCCGCTACACATAGAAATTAAGATAATTAATGTAATTATCAATTAACCAATTATTAAAAATTAATTACCAATTAATAATTAATTAACAATAAAATAATTAACAATAACAATAAATAAATACATAATTAATTCTAATTAATATAATAATAAATTAATCAATATTTTTTTTTGGGACCAATTAATAATTAATTGGCAATAAATTAATAATCAATAACAATAAATAAAAACATATTAATTAATTAATTATAATTAAATTACTTCCCACCCTATTCCCCTATAAACCCACAACCCGCTCTTCTAAAACGCAAAATTTACTTTAAAAAATTACTAATTTCTAAACATTTAATACATATATTTAAAAATAATAAAAATACATTACAAAAAATGTTAAACAAACATATAAAATACATACTAAAATACATAACACTAATATAAATATTGATATTATTAACAACGATATTTTTGCTAACGATATTACTCACTTCGATATTACTTACTTCGATATAAAAAAAAACGATATTACTTACCTTAAGGTCGATATTCTGGTCACCGATATTCTTGACATCGATATTCTGTCCCTACGATATTAAAAGCTCGAAATTAGTGTAGGTCGATATAAAAAAATCGATATTTTGACTGCGTACAGTGTGAAATAGGGTAGTGCATTGGAAAGAGTAGTAGAAAGAGGTTTGAGATGAGTCAGAGAGTTGAGGTAGAAGATATATTGAGAGAGGCATAGGGTGAAAAATAGGGTAGTGCATTGGATATGCTGAATTAGAAGAAAGTAATAAATGTATAGATCCATAAGTACATGGAAAGTATGTAGGGGTGGGCGGAATTTGCGTAGTCGCGCTACGCAAAGCTCCGCGAAACTGTAAAAAATCTCCGCGAGCACGCAAAAGTTCCGCAAACACGCGGAATAGCTTGTTCCGCCCGCTCGCGATGCTTTTTTCCTGTTCGCGAACGCTGTTTGCGTGCTCGGGGAGAAATATCTCGCAAACACGCATTTTGAAAGCACGAACAAGCAAAAAACTCCGCGAAGTCGCGGATTGCGGAATTTTCGGCAATTTCGCGTTCTCCGCGGAACGCAAAATTACCCAAATTCCGCAAATTCCGTGAGCGGAACGGAATTTACCGCCCAGGCCTAGTATATAGATGCATAAAGGAAGTAACTATATGTAGATTAAAGATATTGATAGAGGTATAGGGTAAGAAATAGGGTAGTGCATTGAATATGCTTTTTTAGGAGAAAAGTAATAAATATATAGATCCAAGTAAATGGAAGGTATATAGATGCATAAAGTAAGTAAGTATATAAGTATATGTAGATTAAAGATGCATTAGATGAACTCTGATTTTCAAGTGTTGTTGTACTTAAAAATGTTTGTTTTTTTAAGACGTAATTATTCTACATGTTTATACAAAGCAATAGGTTGCCTATACCCATTAACTGAGCAAAAAGATCGTGATGGGATCTGAAAGTTATAGTACAGCAGTTCACGAATGGTCTAAGGGAAGGCCATCCTTAATGGAAGAGGATGCCTCACACACAGTATTGTGTCATGCTTCATCATAGGCATCCTCTCCCCACCCTGGTTAGATGGTGCTACCAGGGCGACTCAACCTCCACGAAGACTTGGCGAAAGGAGGGAGTTCTTACATAAAACTTCCAGGACAAAATCGGGGTCCAGTTCTATTAAAAATACCTTGAGGTTCCTCGGTTATCACCTTTATTACTGAGGACCTCAGGTATGTTAAAAACAAATACGTTGATGGAGACTGAAGAGCATAATGTCTCTAAGTCCATCTTCTCAAAAGCCATCATGTTTCTGCCCACACACAGAGCCTGAAAGGTCTGGGGCATTCGTCAGGGCTGTCGGATCCCTAGGAAATCGCAAACCGGTGTTCCCTACATCTATTGCATGCTAAAGTGGGGGAGTACACCTAAGATATGCCCAAGTGAATCCTACCTGAGATATTCTTATACTCAGATCGTCAGAAACCTGCAGAAAGGAAAGAGTAATGCAGGAAGACAGGTCCATAAAAATGTATCAGTGTGCAACACACAGTTATTTAAATGCACACTATTGTGAAATACACGACTATACCCTCTCAGTATCCTTACATGCTGGAAGATACCACCCAACACGTGTAGTAGATCAACATATCTCGTGAGAGTGAATGGGTCATAAAACATAAATAAAACCCTTCCCTGGCGCGCCAGAGGGGGGTGGTGACATTTTTGTGTTATCAACTCTGTTTAAGGAAAACACCACTCGTCCATATAGTGACTAATTAACTATAAGACTATTCTCAGAGGGTAATAGGATTCTATATCCCTCATGATAAACAAGAAGTGCTAGTGATCAAAATACACACAACACACTAGAATTAAGATACACAATACACATACTCCTTACCCTAGATTTTATGGGATACCAGAGACTCGGTCAAAGGAGGGGTGGTGGCTTTCGTAGTTACACACTAGCATGAGGAAAAAACATAAAAGAGGAAGGACAACATAAAGTGCGTGAAGGTAGATGTAAAACAAACCAAGGTAGGTACACCTTGACGCCTGTGAAAAGGAAACTCAGTTACCAATATTAGGTTTTGCTTGAGACTGTTAAGTATAGGTCCAAAAATTAGCACTGGTTCTAGACCAAAAATCCTTGAGGAGACTATTTGGGATTCAATGACCCCTAAGGAATTCGTTCTTGATCTAGCCCATCTTACTTTGACTAGGAATTTCTTCGAATTTGAAGGCAAGTTCTACCTTCAAGTGCATGGGACATCAATGGGAAGCACGTTTGCTCCCAGTCTGGCCTGTCTGTACGTACACTCTTTTGAGTCCGACACTATCCTTTTCTTTACAAAATCAGACTATGGAAACGTTATACTGATGATGTCTTGTTAATCTGGACGGGGACGACTGATGAGGTACATGATTTTGGTAGATGGGTGAACACACAGAACCCCTACCTCAGGTTTACTCTGACAATTGGGGAAAAGCAACTTGCCTTTCTAGACCTGTCAATACGAGAAAGTGATGGTGTTCTGACTAGTGAGGTGTTCTACAACCCCACGGATCGGAATAGCTTATTGAGGTTCAAAAGTTATCATCTACGGGGCCTACGAGAAAACCTGCCGGTGGGCCAATTTTTACGTCTCAGACGGAACTGCACGGAGAAAAATGACTATCACACCCATGCTGAAAAACTGACTAAAAAACTAAAGGCTAAGAATTAGCCTATGAGACTGATAAAGAAAGCAAAGAAGCGGGCATTGCACAATAATCGAGAGCAACTCCTTTTGCCACAACAAAAGAAAATATGTGACAGACTCATCTGTGTCTCTACCTTTAGCACTCTCTCTAATCATTTAAAAACAATGATCAACAAGAACTGGAGCACCCTCCAGTCTGGAGGCATGACCTTAGAATGACCTATGTTCTCTTTCAAAAGAGCAAGGAACGTAAGGCACATTGTGGTCCACACAAGACCCAAGGCCAAGGGGCCGTAACTCCAACAGTCCACGCTATGGAACCTTCCCCCACCTATGGGCCACTCCCTGTGTGGTTCCTGCAGTGTTTGCTGTTTCACGAAGAGGACGAAGGAACTGGATTTGGGCATGAAAACCCAGGGGAAACAGAAATGCTTTACCAACTGTAACTCCACGAACGTGATCTATGTGATCAAATGCCCTTGTGGACTATTGCAGGGGCGGTGTGTCCATTGGGGCGTTGGGGCGTTGCCCCACTAAGCCTCATGGACCGACCGTCCGTCAATCATGTCACCACCACACCAACTTGAATCGCTATTCGCAACTCGCAATCGCTCCTCTAACAGTCAGCGCTGATTCCGCTGAAGGGGGTGGGGGCGGGGCTGCAGCAGTAACTCACTGTCAACAAGTGAAGTCAAGTCACTCACAGTCGCAGCAGCGCATGTCTATTTTTGGGCTGGTCATTTTTATGACCAGCCCGAACATGCGCACACAGTCACTCTTGAAGGCTTCCCTATACTTTAGCAGAGCTGAGGGAGGGACCTGAGGGAGGGTGCGCTTCATACAGCAGCAGCACCCCCCCGTCTCATATGGGCGAGGAGTAACCATGCCCCCCTAGCCAATCCTGGCACATTGGCGCGGTTGGCACCGCTATTGCAGGGCCAGGATTGGCTGAGACACCGCGCAGCGCAGCAGTCTGTCACGTGACTAAGTCACGTCACCGCGCCACACACGCCAACACCACACACACACCACAGCAGACCTCGTGGTGACTCGTGACGGTGTTCCAGTGCTTGTTTGTGGCAGTGGCTCGCGTGTGACGCACGTACTCCGAGATCCATCATCTCCTGAGTCCTGGCTGATCATCAACTTTACTTCACTTGCAGGAGGCCTGGTTTAAAAAAGAAAAGTAAGAAAGAGTCCGGCGGGGGCCCCACATTTGCAAAGTTTGAATGTTTCACCGCCGGCATCCTCCAACATACCATACGCACACACAGGGGGGAACTCTCTCACTAGCCACTCACTACTGGATTTTCTTGTTTAGTGTTGGTGACCGTGGCACCGACACTAAACAAGAAAATCAGTCCTGTGTGTGTGCGACACCGACGCGACGCGTATGTCACGGGTGGCGCTTGCACCAGAGAGTGTGTGCGTCCACTGTCTTGTTGTCTTTGTGCACTGGCCGGGGGGAGGGGGAGGTGCATGGCAGCACTGCGCAGCGCTGTTGATAAAAATGGAGTAATTAATGTTATGGACAGCCGAAGGCCTTTTTGAAAAACGCCGTAGTCCGTGTTTTTGGTGACTGGTGGTTTCTAGACTACAGGACTGGGACTGGAGAGTTAGCGAATCAAGCTGCCGCCTGCCGGATTCTGGTGTCGGTGAGCACACACAGGAACAACTACTATTGTGGCAGTGGCTCGCGTGTGACGCACGTACTGCTGCAGCCGCTTGACTTTACGTGTGAAAATGAGAGATGGACTCGTCATTCGCTCTGTTTTTAAAGTTGGCTTTATTTTGATATTACATGTTAATTCTTTACTAATGCATGCTGCAGGTTGGCCATTGTTTGTAGCTTGTATGCTTTGGCTGGGGTACAGTGGTTGCTGGTTCAGATTGTGAAGTGTCCACATTTCCTAGCACCAATAGGATTGGCTGTCAGACTTGTTGAGATGGTGCTGTACTCTTTCAGCAAACCTACACTGGTAAACCCACCTTGCCGCGCTGGTTGGTATTCCAGATAGTAAAACAACTGTATGCCTGCTTTAACGAGAGTCCATCTAATAAAGATCAGGTTTCTAGACTGCAGTTCAGAGAATAGAACTCACTAATTTGGTACCTAACGTACCACTGAGTCTCCCATTATGTTGTGCTCACTGCATGATGGAATCCTTCCTCCTTGCTTCTCCTGACACATTGTACAGTGGCCTATTGGAATTTGTGTGTACTCCACTATATTTATTTTTGTTATTATTCCTTGTCACAGTGATGCAGAATCTCACACTGAAGCAGAATCGTCCTATTCACTAAATTCAAACACCATGTCCTTTGGTAACCAACTCGCATTTTTAATGTGTGGTATCATCAGTTAAGAAAGTTAAAGTTCTGCTGCATATTAATATTTGATTTTAAGATAGGTTTAATTTATAACTTTAACATAGATGTTGCTAAACTTTCGAATGATGCATGTGAAAGTGAAAATAATAAATCTGAAAAACAAACATGAACAATTTAGGTCTCTCCTTTTTTAAATACCTCTGGGTGCAGGGAATGAAGTGTTCATATAAAGCTACTTTATCAGCTCCTGGGAATAAAGTCATGCATTTATCTACACATTAGCCACCATATGGAAATTGAAAGCACAAGAATTTCCAACAAACACTGCCCTGCTAATTAGCTGTGTATCAACCCCAAACTGGAGTACCCCCTCCAAGACTGAAGAGGGTGGTTCAGCTGCATCCCTATTCATTTCTTTCCATTCTGTCTAGATAACTGCTCAGGGTGCCAATTAGTGAACACTACTAAAGTTGTGGATCCCTGCAATCTGCACAGTGGAACACGACCAGAACCACATTTCATGCAGAGCACTTAACTGCTTCTAGAAATATTTGATCAATTCTGCACAAGCGATCAATAAGTCATTTCACCATCTGAATACCAAAATGTTCAGTTTTACCATTTTGACAGTGGTTTCATATTTTGTGAACTGTAACAAGTACACTGGTGAATGGCGATTCAAGAGCTGCTTGTCCTTCCTTTCCGAGGAGAGAGGCAAGTTATGTAACTACAAACTCATTCCCTCTCACAGTAGGGGCAGCAGCTGCTAATCATCATTTTGAAGGCTTTATATTTTCCAATTATTGCTGTTCAGTGTTTCAGAAGCAATGTAGAGTCTTTTCTGTTCCCTTCTGAAATGATTCGCATATCCCTGCAGTATGCACAGTAATAAACCATTCCTTTGGCCACTGTGCATTTTAGTTTCTCTGAAATCTCAATATAAGAGATGGAAGCCTTCAACCCCTCTATAAAAAGCTGCCCAATGTTCTATTAGTCTGTTTGTGACATCTCTAGTCACCTGTTACAAGGAAAGGATGTAGATACCCAACTGAAATAACTTATAACACTTCAATTCTCATGCCACAGTGCCTCCTGCCAGCACCAGCAGACAGCTTGAAAGGCAGACCATGGAGCAGAATTAAAGCTGCTGTTTGAACATTGAAAGATACAACCAGCTTTTCTGTTCTTCTAACTTTTTCTCTGAAATGAACAATCATTGACTGTTTGCACGTCTATAGTTCAGAATAATAAGGGGCATTTACCAAAATGTTACTGAACAATATGAACTTTAGCTATTTTTAAACTGACTTCCATTAAACTGCATATATTACGTTGTGGCAATAAATTACTAGGTGTGTACTGGTGTGTTTATTTTCACACTACAGGTTCCACATTTATTCTACTTATTTGCAACCACACTCTTTCATATGAAAGACTCTGGGCACAACATGCCAAGGATATAATCCTTTTGATGAGAGTACTGGTGTTACTATGTTGTTCAAAGTGCGTAGTAGGGGGAAATCGGTCCCAATCCCTTACTGGCCGTGTAAATTGAGTCAAAATTAGGTGAAAGACTTGTCATGTACAATCGCATAATGTTTCATATTTGCCAGTGTTTGTGAAGTGATTTGGTATAACCCTGTAGCAGAGAATGGGCAGGAAATAGGCAGACTTAATGGGTTGTACCTGTATTGACTGTTTTAACAGTGCACCATTTTATAAAACGTGCAATATGTTGATGGAAAAGTAATGGTTGTATTTATTTAAACATATTTTAATACCCCTAACTACTTCCTGGCTTTTAGAATGCAGCGTGGTGTTTCAGAGGTACAAGCTTGAACATTTGAGATGGAAAGGGGGAGGAGGCTGAGTGTCTGACTATCTGCATTATAATTCCTAATCTAAGATCCGTTTGGGTGTCTCTGCTTTACAGTTTCAAGACTGAGATGTGTCTGCTTGTTAGTTGTGTATTTGTCTGTCTACTTGGCAATCCCCAGTAGAGAAGTGTGTGTACACCTGTGAGTGAGCATGGGTCTCTGTGGAGCTGGGTGAAGGTACAAGAGCAAAGCTTTGTGAAGTGAGGCAAGGGGAGGGGAGGTGCAGTGACCGATCTATGTTTATTAGGCCCAGCACTAATTGCTTTATTAACCTTCCTGCTTCCTCAAATTTGCTTAAAAATGCACCGTTTGTCCACTCTTTTTTCAAAATTTTGTTGGGGGGAACCCCCCAAAAACCCCGTAGGTTGTTCGAACTCGCTCGCTGCGCTCGCCGCAGTGCAGCACGACAATAATGTTATGCCCACCACTTTCAAATGTCACCAGCCGCCCCTGGACTATTGTACATCAGGATGACGACACGAACAGTGCACATCCGAATCTCTGAACATCGCTGCACCATCAGATGTAGGAGGGACTCCACTAAGTTGACTTCTCACTACATTGAGAAAGGCCACAGTGCTGAGGAGCTAGAGTGGTCCATTGTGGAAAAATTAACAAAGGCACATGTTAACATGACCAAAGCACTTCTCTTTTTTGAACAGAGATGGGCCAATAGGCTTCGCACTGACCAGATCAGACTAAACAATGATATCCCCTGGGTAGTTTGTCGGCTGACTGACTTCCTCACTTCCGACGGACGTGGGTATGAGCACCCAGTGATACACTTTACGTGCTATCATGATTATAAGTATATATGCAGATCAAGACGACCATTTCACTGCTGTGTACAACTTACTCTCCCTGGGTCCATTGAAAAAATCATGATGTAACTAAAGGGGATTACGACCCTCTTCATTTACCCTCTCTCTCTCCCTCTCCCTATCTGAACTGAAAGGACTACTTCTACCCGTTGATCCTTTATCTACCCAGCAGGTCCTTGCTATTAAATTACAGGCAATGTCAATACGAAAAAATTCTTATCACAAACTTTCTTTCACAATTTTTTCACAGTTTGTCATGATGCCACTGATACAATGAGTATTATTCCTGTGAGTATGCCGTACCTTCCGGTTGACCACCGTCTATCTGTAGATACATCTTAGAGACACTGGAGGGCAGGAAGAAATAGTAAATAGTAACTAGTATACACAGGATGCCACAGGAACTATCTCTTATCAAGTTCTGTGGTTTTGTCACACATGTGGCGTATGCTGACATTTTTTGTGGCCCAGACGAGTCTCGAACCTCTGTCCGGTCGTCGAGCTCACAGAACTACATTTCCCTTGTACCCGTGGGACTAGGACGCCCGCTTCCGCATGCTGTCATAAAGACAGCCACGCCCCCTTGGACCATCGGCAATTGACGACGTCGTACACGCCAATAAGTATTTCAACCGCCATCAGCCTGAACACCATTGTACCAACCTGCGGGGAGCGGAAGGACATAGGTGCTCTGGCGTGGCGCGCTTTCTGATGAAGTAAGGAGTGGGCGGAAAGGGTTTTGTGACCCGGAACTGAGATAAGAGTCATGGAGTTTCCTTGGCTCTTCCCCACGTATTACGAATATATATAGAGGGTCCAAGTTTGGGTGTTTGTTTATCATTATCCCTCATATTATGGAGGGTTATTTGTGTGTCTCGTTATTTCACCGATCGGCCTTTTTCACCCGATGATATTAACGTTGGTGACAAAAGACCTGGGCCACCACGTGGAATATGACTAAATGTACTGCGCATTGGGCCATTTTGTAACTACGGGCATATGGGAGCACCGACCATACTTACTGTACTTGTTACAGCTCCAGTACAGGTATGGGGACATTGCACGCACTATGTGTGGATGGATCTCCAAAACATACGGTGATTGAATATGTATATATCAGTTTTTTGAACGATTTGAAAACGATGTGGTTATACTCATTTCATTTAACATTGACTCACTCTGCTGTACTAGGAGAGGGCTGTGTATGCAGCATGTGCTCCGCACTTCTTTTTACAGCGGGTAATGAGAACCTTTAACAATAGCCTATTTGGGCTACCGTGGACATATAACCGTCAACTAGTCTAACTATGATCAACTATTAACATTGATGGAATGAGGTGCTGCACTATGGCATTTTCTGTTCACTGTATATCTGTTACCACTACACCAACATGCGGTTTTGGCACCATACAATCTAGTGTGTTCCCTTGGAGCTCTTAGCTCGTGAACACACCACACATGTACTGGAGACAGTTATGATCGTGATCCATGCGATCATCTGCAACATATGTCTAGAACCAGTGCTAATTTTTGGACCTATACTTAACAGTCTCAAGCAAAACCTAATATTGGTAACTGAGTTTCCTTTTCACAGGCGTCAAGGTGTACCTACCTTGGTTTATTTTACATCTACCTTCACGCACTTCATGTTGTCCTTCCTCTTTTTATGTTTTTTCCTCATGCTAGTATGTGACTACGTAGGCCACCACCCCTCCTTTGACTGAGTCTCTGGTATCCCATAAAATCTAGGGTAAGGAGTATGTGTACTGCGTATCTTAATCACTAGTAATTCTAGTGTTTTTAGTGTGTATTTTGATCACTAGCACTTCTAGTGTAATTAGTTTATCATGAGGGATATAGAATCCTATTACCCTCTGAGAATGGTCTGATAGTTAATTAGTCACTATACGGACGAGTGGTGTTTTCCTTAAACAGAGTTGATAACACAAAAATATCACCACTCCCCTCTGGCATGCCATGGAAGGGTTTTTATGTTTTATGACCCATTCACTCTCACGAGATATGTTGATCTACTACACGTGTTGGGTGGTATCTTCCAGCATGTAAGGATACTGAGCAGGTATAGTCGTGTATTTCACAATAGTGTGCATTTAAATAACCGTGTGTTGCAGATTGATACATTTTTATGGACCTATCTTCCTGCATTACTCTTTCCTTTCTGCAGGTTTCTGACGATCTGAGTATAAGAATATCCCAGGTAGGATTCAGTTGGACGTACCTTAGGTGTACTCCCCCACTTTAGCATGCAATAGATGTAGGGAACACCGCTTTGCGATTTCCTAGGGATCCGACAGCCCTGACAAAGGCCCCAGACCTTTCAGGCTCTGTGTGTGGGCAGAAACATGTTGGCTTATGAGAAGATGGACTAAGAGACATTATGCTCTTCAGTCTCCATCAACGTATTTGTTTTTAATGTACCTGAGGTCCTCACTAATAAAGGTAATAAAAGGGAACCTCAAGGTATTTTTAATAGAACTGGATCCCGCTTTTGTCCTGGAAGTTTTATGTAAGAACTCCGGGGCATATTAGCAAGAAGAGGCGATAATTATCGCTGAGCGCGCTTAGCGCGCTTTTTATTATCACCGGCTATCGCTGGAATATATCGCCAAGCTAGCGCTGTATTATCAACGCTTAGTGCTATGGCGATAAATATTCCAGCGATAGCGGGAAAATGGCCAAACATCGCTGAAAAACCAGCGATGTCCCTTTTAAAACGGCGATAAACTTGGTGATAAGGCCCTGTGGCCTTAACCCCATAATCCACCTCCCATGTTAGGTATGCCTTAGTCAGGAATTTAGCAGACGTTAAATTCCTGCGTTAAGGCAGAGTTAGCGCGATTATGATTATCGCTACGCCTCGTTGTTAATATCGCGAAGCTGCCTTAGCGATATTTTCCCGTGTTGTTTTGACAGCCACGCCTACTTTGCATCTCATTATCGATGCGATGCGAGTCGTGACAAAAACGGGAGCTAAATCAAGGAAACACGCGCTAGCATGTCCTTGTTAATAATGCAATAAAATTATCGCCGCTTTTCGCCCGAAAACGGACGCTAAAGCGGCGATAATTCTATCGCCAGCCCTTGATAATATGCCCCTCCCTTCTTTAGCCAAGTCTTTGCGGAGGTTGAGTCCGCCCTGGTTGCACCATCTTACCAGGGTGGGGAGAGGATGCCTATCATGAAGCATGACACAATACTGTGTGTGAGGCATCCTCTTCCATTAAGGATGGCCTTCCCTTAGACCATTCGTGAACTACTGTACTATAACTTTCAGATCCCATCACGATCTATTTGCTCAGTTAATGGGTATAGGCAACCTATTCCTTTTGTGTTTGTTGTATTATATCTGGGGACAGTAGGTTTGCCTTGTCTTCCCCTGACTCTCTCTTTAGTGGTATGAGTATACAAAGCAATACACATATATAGGTACATATCTATAGTACAAATACATGCTTATATACACAGAGGGATATGATGTATATTTCTGTTTGCGTATGGTGCTTATGTGGGGAGGAGCCAATTCTTGAGTAGTTTTCTGAAGATAAGGTGGTTGTCTGTGGATCTTATGTTAGGGGGTAAAGAGTTCCATAGTTTGACTGCTTGAACAGAGAAGGATGTGCCACCCATGGTTTTTTTCATGTAGCTTGGGATTTTGAGGCAAGGTGCCACTCTAGATCGGAGGTTCCTTTGTTGAATGTGTTTGGTGATTTTATTCCTGATGAAGAGTGGCCCCATTCCATGTATCGCTTTGTGGGTGATACAAAGCAGATTGAACGTGGATCTTCTGGCAACCGGTAACCAATGCAGGGTTTTCAAGGCAGGGGAGAAGTGGTCTCGCAGTTTGATATGCAAAAGTACTCTGGCAGCCGAGTTCTGAATCCGTTGTAGTCTTTTCATGGTTGTTAAAGCTGATCCGTGGAAGAGGCTATTGGCGTAATTGAGTTTGGACAGAACAAGGGAGATGGTAGCTTGGTCCTTGTGTGAAAATCCCAAATGGGGGAAGATTCGTTGCAGAGTTTTTATAGTAACAAAGCTTGATCTTGCTAGTTTATCTACTTGGGCATTCGTCGATAGCTTGGAGTCCATGGTCATTCCGAGGTTTCTTACTTCCTTCGATACTTTTGGCGCTGATCCCAGTTCATCAGGCCAGATGGCAAGTGGGTCATAATGTTTCCAATCGCCACATGTGAGTATTTCCGTTTTGGAAGCATTCAATTTGAGATGGCTCCAAGTCATCCATTGATCCACGGCTCTGAGACAACTGAAAATTCGCGAGTTTCAATGTCTTTGGGGCATTCCAGTTGAAGGAGTATTTGTGTGTCATCTGCATAGTTATAGCTCGTGAGGTGAAATTGATTGATCAGTACCAGTAATGAATTCATGTAGATGTTGAAAAGCATGGGCGAGATGATAGAGTCTTGAGGGATCCCTGCTTTTGTGGAGTATGGTTTGGATGAGAATGGTGGAGTATGGATGACATTAGTTCTGTTTCGAAGGTAGGACGCGATCCAGTCTAGAGCAGTCCCCTCTATGCCGGCTTCGTAGAGTCTTTGTATCAGAGTGTCATGGTCAACCGTGTCAAAAGCAGCCGAGAGGTCCAAGAGGAGTAGCGCAGCAACCCCGTTGCGGTCAACTGTGTTCTTCAGGTCATCCCAGAGGGCAAGGAGGGCAGATTCTGTGTCTCTTCCTGGATGGAATCCTGTTTGGAAGTCTGAATGTGTGGCATTCTTTTCAATGAATTGTGACATCTGGGCGAACGCTGCTCTTTCTATCAGTTTGCCCAGGAAAGGTCCATTTGTAATGGGTCTGTAGTTGTCAGGGTTCAGCGGGTCCAAGTTTGTTTTCTTCAGTAAAGGGCATTTGTATGACTTTTTGAGTTGCTCTGGAAATATTCGGGTAGTTAAGGAATCATTGATGATTCTTCTTACTGGAGTGGCAGCAGAGGTTTTTAGAAGAATTGTCTTGAAAGCTTGCGGTGGACATGGGTCAGAAGGGCTGCCGGCAGTCCTGCTTGCTTTGACCAGGTCCATAAATTCATCGTGTGAAATGAGTTGGAAGGAACGGAGAGGCGGGGTTAGAGTATTCTTCGATTGTTGTTTTGTAAAAGGGTCAGTTCTGGTGCTTTGTCTCTGTTTTAAGTATGAGTCCAACGTGTCTGCTTTGTCCGTGTAATGATTTGCCAGTTTGTCTGTAAAATCTTGAGTAACAGGATGAGTTACTTCTAGGCAATTTGGTTTACGAAATTCATTGAGTATTTTATAGACTTCTTTATTTGCACATTTTGAATTCTGTCTGAATAGTACCTTTCCTTTGCTTTTTTGATAGCTGACTTGTATAATCTGTTAATATTCTGTAGGCGAAGTTTGTCTTGTATGACGTTTGTTTTGAGCCAGGCACGTTGCAGCTTTCTAATTTGTTGATTTATGTCTTTTATCTCTGTATTTCTCCAAGGTGCTTGTTTTCTTTTGTTCTGATGTGTGGTTTTGAGTGGTATCAGGATATCAAAAGCTTCCTGTAGCCACTCATATAGTTTTTTAACTGAATTTATTGTTTCCAGATCTGTACTGGATGTTAGTTGTGTTTCTAAGTGTTCCAAATTGAGTTTGTTCCACGGTCGATAGGTGGATGCATGTAAGGTGGTTTTAGGTGAGTCGCTTAGTGTTGATTTATGTTAGAAAGCAAGCAAATGGTGGTCTGACCATGTGACTGGAGTTATAGTTCGAAAGGTAACTAGTTCGGTATTAGCAAAAATGACATCTGTGTCCAGTGATGTGTGTGGGTATGTGGACAATGTGATGCAGGTTCAGTGCGTCTAGGGCCAGTGATTATTGTTTTCGGATGGGGCATATTGGGGATTGTCAAACCAAATGTTGAGGTCACCCAGAACGCATAGGTTGGAGTGTATAGTTATCAGGTTTGAAGCTGTGTCTAGAAGTGTGTCTGGGAATGTCGCCTTGCTAGGTGGAGGTCTGTAAAGGCGCAGGAAGTTACAGGAGGAAGACGGTGTAGGATTGCATCTGGTGAGAAGAGCCTCACAATTCTTTATGGAGATGTCGTCAACTTTAGTGATATGTAATGTTTGCCTGAACACAACAGCTAGGACACCTCCTTTTTTCCCTATACGATTTTGGGTGATCGTTTGGGAGCCTAGAGGAACGGCTTCATGCAGGACTGGAGCCATATCATCTCCCAATCATGATTCATTTATGAATAGTATGTCTGGTTTTGCGTCAGGTAGAAGGTCGTAGATGTAATGTTTGTTTTTAGAGAGCGATCGAGCATTTATTAGTAGACAGTTTAGAGAATGTGCTTTGGTGACAGTGAGACTTTATTTTGTAGAAGAGTGATCAGTATTGTGTGGGTTTGTAGCAGGTGTGTTTTTAGTGCTGGTATTAGCTGTATTAGGATAGTAATCATGTAGCTGTCTGTAACGTGCTCCTCGTCCAGCAGGCTAAGAAGGCATTTTGATGGGTCTGTGTGCGTAGGTGGTGGAGACGGTGTTTGAGAGTGTGTTGGTGTGCTGTGTTGTTTTTGTGGTGTAACCTTGTTGTGCAGTAGACATGGAGAAGCAAAGTTGTGATGTGTGGCACGTTGCTTATATTGTTTGCGTGTGTTTAGGGTGGAAGGTGTATGAGTTAGGGGTGGTGGTGCAGCATGTGGGTCATGTAGTAAGGTTCTAAATTGTCCAATGGATGAGAGGCGGTTAGAAGAGAGTTGCTGTGTTGCTGTATGTGTGTTAGGTGTGGTGGAAGAGAGAAATATTGGCATTGTACTTTGTTTATTTGTGTAGTTTGAAAGGTGGGTGTATGATTGTATTTTGTGACTGTAAGTATTATGAGGTGTTGCGCTTGAGAGATTTTGTCGTGCTGGTGTGCGTGATATGTTTTGTTTTTGAGGAGTAGTGATAAGAGGTGCTGATGTATTTGTTTTATGATATGTATTTGTTTGTATGGTACTGTTTGTGAGCGGAAGTTGTAAGGAAAACGGGGTGGTGATGTGTTTGTGAGTAAAGTGTACGTTGTGTGTAAGAGGGGATGAACTAGAGTTAAGAGTGTTTGTCTTAGCTTTGATTGCTGCAAGAGGTAATATGTGTGGTGCAGTGGAGTGTAAGTGTTGTGTTGTGGTATTGTGGTAGAAAGAAGAGGAGGGTGTTGGTTGGACAAATGGTGGAAGGCTGAGTATAGGTTTGTTAGTGATAAAAGGGTCTGTTAGGAGTAATTAGAGTGGGGAATGTGTGTCTGGATGAGTTGTAGTTAAGTATGGTATGGATTTTGGTTGTGTTAGTGATGAGTGGATTGGTTAGTGGTATAGGATAGAGTTGTGTACTGTTTGTAGTTGATGGTGGAAATGTGTGGTAGCTGGGATAGAAGGATATATAGGTGTGGGTTGTGTGGTTTTGTAGTGTGTGCTGGTACATTGATTTGCGCATAGGGTTGGTTGTAGTAAATATGTGGAGTACATTTGGTGTGAGTGTGTTACTCTGTCTGTGGATGTGGATGGTGTAGGGTGGGTATTAGTGTATGAAAAAATGGGCAACATTTCTGTCCTTGGTCCCGACCAGTCTCGAACAGGCTCAAACAGGCACTCACACTTGTCCTCTACGCCCTTAGCCTCGACACCCGGGCTGAGACGCCCTAAGCCTTGCCTTTTTATAGACCTAGTAGTCAGGTGACCCCTTCAGCCAATGGGAACCCTAGCCCTAACCTTATCCAATCACAACACTAGCCTTAATATCTAGAACCAATAGGAGACCAAGACCTTACAGCCAATCATAGCCCTAGTCCAAGCACTCAATCAGGCAGAAAACCCTAATCCCTATGTCCAATAGAAGACCTAACCCTAGCCGTAGTCCCAACCCTAGTCCCAGCAACCAATCACACAGGAAACCCTAATCCCTACTTCCAGTAAAAAGCCTAACCCTTTAGAGTCGGTGTCGGCATCTGCTTGTTTTGAAGTGCCCTCTCCACTGTCTTCCCTCACAGTCTGGCACACCAGGAGCAACTCCAAATCTGATAGCCCCACAACACAGGCCATAGGAATAACTAGAGGTTCACACCTAGATGTTAGCCACAGTGATATGTGCATCAACAGGTTACCTCAGGGCCTCAGCACCACTCTTTACGATGTGCCCAGGCCCCTTCCTAATGACCTCTCTCTGAATCAAATAGCATCCTTTGAAGTGTAGTGGAGAGCCTGGCATTACCATCCTCCAGTGTATTCCACCCAGCACACAGGCATGCAGTAAGCCACAAACCTGTCTAGGGAGATTCCTCTACCCCATCATGTTCCTCCAGTTAGCTCTGGGTCTCCCAAAATGGAACCCATAATCTTCCATTTGTTGTACCATTCACAGACACATGTATATAGCACACAAGCAATGCATAGCACTGCATCATCACTGTATTGTACTATGCACAGGCACACATACATCCAGCACACACACCCACTGCACAGCACTACACACCAAATTGATGTAGGCGGAGGATGAGTTAAGCACAATGCAGTGGAATTATAAATAAGTGAGCATGTAGACCTCATTCCAGTAACACAAGTAACAAGCATTTGCAATGCAATAGGTCTCGCATTTGCGAGAGTTTAAGCTATTGGCATTGTAAATGACAATGCCTTTTTATTTATATGTTTTGATAATTAACATAATTGTACAATGCCAATAGCTCAAACTCTTGTAAATGCGGGACCTATGCAAAGAAGCGGCCGCCATAGTCCTGGGCTGCTTAGAAAATGAAAGCGCGCATAGTGATCTGAATGTTGCAGGAAAGCATGTTGTACCTGCAGTAGGAGAAACTACTTAAAGAAAATAGTGCTTACTAACTAAAAAAGACTCACCATGTAACAACCGAAGTAAAAGGGCCAGTCCTCATGGGAGGTTACCAATGAAGACAAGGCGCTACTAAGGAGGGACTAACAAGCATATTAACGAATCAGAAGCAACCATTTCCAAAGGACAATGGCACAAGCCAATGACAAATATGGGCGGAGAGTGGGGGGGGCTTCCATTCCATACTCCAATGCAGCATGGCTCGCAGAGCAGCGCACGCGCTGCCCAGGCTTGACCTAAAAAGGCCTGTTCACTCCTACTGATCAATACACGGTATGCTGCCACCACCGTGCTCGTGCTGCTTAACTCCTGGCAAAGGCAGCAGCCTTTCACCATTATCAGAGTAGAGCTTTAGGCACCCCTTCCCATCCAAAAAGACCGCAATCCATGAGACAGGCCGATGTCATGGCGCTCATGCATTATCCGTGTTCGCCCATGACAGCAAAAATCAGCACCAGGGAACCAGACATCAGTGCAGTTGGTGCACTCAGGTTAGAAGTGCACTTCCATCTACATGTGAGGGACTTTTCCATCCCAAAAAACACCTGAGAAGAAGGAGTATTTCACTTAAAAAAGGTAAGTGAGCTTTACAATAAAAAAAGCAATCCCTGATTGATAGTGGTCCAGTTCGGAAAACAGAAAGCGGGCTCTTGCACCTCTCTCTAAGTAAACCATTTGTTCCTAAGGTGGGCCAGTGCACTGCCATATGGAAAGACTTTAAAAGGAGGCTGTAACACCACTACACTTACTTGCTGAAGGCATGGAATTTACTACAAAGACGGAAGCATTCTAAGAGGATCTATTTTCAATCAGGCCGATGCACCGCACTTCTGCTCAAGCAACACACACTTATCCTGGTAAGCTTGTAGTTCAAGGTGGCCGATGCACTGCTCCAGCACCGCCCTGAGAGAGAATGAAACGATTACTTACCGGTTAACTTCATTACCCTGAACTGCCACATCCCCCAGACAGGCACATATCACGGGAAATAGCGTTTACAACGCTGTAAACAGACCGCGCTGTTATCACGCGTGCCATTACATCGCAAGTCGTAACAACGACTTGCTGTAGGGGGCGTGCAACACGAGGGAATGTGTTGGATTTTAAATCCAACACCTTCCCTGCTGTTGCATAAACTGGAGTAGGAATAGTAATTAATACTATTCCTAAGTCCAGCGCGCCCCCTACAGCAAGTCGTTGTTACGACTTACAATGTAATGACACGCGTGGTAACAACGCGGTCGTTGTAACGACCGCGTTGTAAACTACAGTGTTGTGAATGCACGCGTTGTAACGTGCTATATTCACATATCACGCTAGTATTTTTTCTTTGTCTATGAACGTCATAAACAAAAGGCTCCTCCATCCCACTTCACCTCCTGTAAGATAAACCAACAAAATGCTAAATAACAAGATAAACACAAGGAGATGATGGACGGAGTGCTGAAACTTTTCAAACACTCACCCCCAGTCACAGATCTGTGTTGAATCCATCATCATTCTTTAGCTCACTTTGCCACCCCACTTCAGACACAGCTATATGCAAATCAGTCTTGACCCTGTGCCTCATGGGAACAGTCCAGCCCGAACTGCCAAGCCATGTCTTCCCTGGACCAGAAACAAGCATCCTGGGACCGGTTTCGGGCTAACAGCCCTCATCAGCCAGGCTAGCTTGAATCCAGTGGCAAAGTGAGCAAGGGACCCACGTCTAGGCATACCCTGCCAACTTAGGGTGAACAAAGCAAACACAAGAAGATGATGGACGGAGTGCTGAAACTTTTCAAACACTCACCCCCAGTCACAGATCTGGTTTGAATCCATCATCATTCTTTAGCTCACTTTGCCACCCCAGTTCAGACACAGCTATATGCAAATCAGTCTTGACCCCTGTGCCTCATGGGAACAGTACAGCCCGAACTGCCAAGCCATGTCTTCCCTGGACCGGAAACAAGCATCCTGGGACCTATTTCGGGCTAACAGCCCTCATCAGCCAGGCTAGCTTGAATCCAGTGGCAAAGTGAGCAAGGGACCCACGTCTGGGCATACCCTGCCAACTTAGGGCGAACAAAGCAAACACAAGGAGATGATGGACGGAGTGCTCAAACTTTTCAAACACTCACCCCCAGTCACAGATCTGGGTTGAATCCATCATCATTCTTTAGCTCACTTTGCCACCCCAGTTCAGACACAGCTATATGCAAATCAGTCTTGACCCTGTGCCTCATGGGAACAGTCCAGCCCGAACTGCCAAGCCATGTCTTCCCTGGACCGGAAACAAGCATCCTGGGACCGGTTTCGGGCTAACAGCCCTCATCAGCCATGCTAGCTTGAATCCAGTGGCAAAGTGAGCAAGGGACCCACGTCTGGGCATACCCTGCCAACTTGCTCTGCATTCTGTACATCAATTGTTGTTTTTGCATTTGTCACCCCGAGTGGGACGGGTATGCCCAGACGTGGGTCCCGTGCTCTCCATGCCACTGGAATCAAGCTATCCTGGCTGAAGAGGGGTGAAACCCCGAAACGGGTCCTAGGATGCTTGTTTCCAGTCCAGGGAGGAACTGGCTTGGCAGTTCGGGCTGGACTGTTCCCATGAGGCAGAGGGTCAAGACTGATTTGCATATGGCTGGGTTCAAACTGGAATGGCATGGTGAGCAAAAAAACGATGGATTTAGGCCCAGATCTCTGTACTGGGGTGAATGTATGACATTGTTCTGCATTCTGTCCATCAATTGTTGTTTTTGCATTTGTCACCCCGGGTGGGACGGGTATGCCCAGACGTGGGTCCCTTGCTCTCCATGCCACTGGAATCAAGCTATCCAAGCTGAAAGGGGTGAAACCCCGAAACCGGTCCTAGGATGCTTGTTTCCAGTCCAGGGAGGACCTGGCTTGGCAGTTCGGGCTGGACTGTTCCCATGAGGCACAGGGTCAAGACTGATTTGCATATGGCTGGGTTCAAACTGGAATGGCATGGTGAGCAAAAACGATGGATTTAGGCTCAGATCTCTGTACTGGGGTGAATGTATGACATTGTTCTGCATTCTGTCCATCAATTGTTGTTTTTGCATTTGTCACCCCGAGTGGGACGGGTATGCCCAGACGTGGGTCCCGTGCTCTCCATGCCACTGGAATCAAGCTATCCAGGCTGAAGAGGGGTGAAACCCCGAAACCGGTCATAGGATGCTTGTTTCCAGTCCAGGGAGGACCTGGCTTCGCAGTTCGGGCAGGACTGTTCCCATGAGGCACAGGGTCAAGACTGCTTTGCATATGGCTGGATTCAAACTGGAATGGCATGGTGAGCAAAAACGATGGATTTTAGGCCCAGATCTCTGTACTGGGGTGAATGTATGACATTGTTCTGCATTCTGTCCATCAATTGTTGTTTTTGCATTTGTCACCCCGAGTGGGACGGGTATGCCCAGACGTGGGTCCCGTGCTCTCCATGCCACTGGAATCAAGCTATCCAGGCTGAAGAGGGTGAAACCCGAAACCGGTCATAGGATGCTTGTTTCCAGTCCAGGGAGGACCTGGCTTGGCAGTTCGGGCTGGACTGTTCCCATGAGGCACAGGGTCAAGACTGATTTGCATATGGCTGGGTTCAAACTGGAACGGCATGGTGAGCAAAAAAACGATGGATTTTAGGCCCAGATCTCTGTACTGGGGTGAATGTATGACATTGTTCTGCATTCTGTCCATCAATTGTTGTTTTTGCATTTGTCACCCCGAGTGGGACGGGTATGCCCAGACGTGGGTCCCGTGCTCTCCATGCCACTGGAATCAAGCTATCCTGGCTGAAGAGGGGTGAAACCCCGTAACCGGTCCTAGGATGCTTGTTTCCAGTCCAGGGAGGACCTGGCTTGGCAGTTCGGGCTGGACTGTTCCCATGAGGCACAGGGTCAAGACTGCTTTGCATATGGCTGGGTTCAAACTGGAATGGCATGGTGAGCAAAAAAACGATGGATTTAGTCCCAGATCTCATTACTGGGGTGAATGTATGACATTGTTCTGCATTCTGTCCATCAATTGTTGTTTTTGCATTTGTCACCCCGAGTGGGACGGGTATGCCCAGACGTGGGTCCCGTGCTCTCCATGCCACTGGAATCAAGCTATCCAGGCTGAAGAGGGGTGAAACCCCGAAACCGGTCATAGGATGCTTGTTTCCATTCCAGGGAGGACCTGGCTTGGGAGTTCGGGCTGGACTGTTCCCATGAGGCACAGGGTCAAGACTGATTTGCATATGGCTGGGTTCAAACTGGAATGGCATGGTGAGCAAAAAACGATGGATTTAGGCCCAGATCTCTGTACTGGGGTGAATGTATGACATTGTTCTGCATTCTGTCCATCAATTGTTGTTTTTGCATTTGTCACCCCGAGTGGGACGGGTATGCCCAGAAGTGGGTCCCGTGCTCTCCATGCCACTGGAATCAAGTTATCCTGGCTGAAGAGGGTGAAACCCCAAAACCGGTCCTAGGATGCTTGTTTCCAGTCCAGGGAGGACCTGGCTTGGCAGTTCGGGCTGGACTGTTCCCATGAGGCACAGAGTCAAGACTGATTTGCATATGGCTGGGTTCAAACTGGAATGGCATGGTGAGCAAAAAACGATGGATATAGGCCCAGATCTCTGTACTGGGGTGAATGTATGACATTGTTCTGCATTCTGTCCATCAATTGTTGTTTTTGCATTTGTCACCCCGAGTGGGACGGGTATGCCCAGACGTGGGTCCTGTGCTCTCCATGCCACTGAAATCAAGCTATCCTGGCTGAAGAGGGGTGAAACCCTGAAACCGGTCCTAGGATGCTTGTTTCCAGTCCAGGGAGGACCTGGCTTAGCAGTTCGGGCTGGACTGTTCCCATGAGGCACAGGGTCAAGACTGATTTGCATATGGCTGGGTTCAAACTGGAATGGCATGGTGAGCAAAAAAACGATGGATTTAGGCCCAGATCTGTGTACTGGGGTGAATGTATGACATTGTTCTGCATTCTGTCCATCAATTGTTGTTTTTGCAGTTGTCACCCCGAGTGTGACGGGTATGCCCAGACGTGGGTCCTGTGCTCTCCATGCCACTGGAATCAAGCTATCCTGGCTGAAGAGGGGTGAAATCCCGAAACCGGTCCTAGAATGCTTGTTTCCAGTCCAGGGAGGACCTGCCTTGGCAGTTCGGGCTGGACTGTTCCCATGAGGCACAGGGTCAAGACTGATTTGCATATGGCTGGGTTCAAACTGGAATGCCATGGTGAGCAAAAAAACGATGGATTTAGGCCCAGATCTCTGTACTGGGGTGAATGTATGACATTGTTCTGCATTCTGTCCATCAATTGTTGTTTTTGCATTTGTCACCCCGGGTGGGACGGGTATGCCCAGACGTGGGTCCCTTGCTCTCCATGCCACTGGAATCAAGCTATCCAAGCTGAAAAGGGGTGAAACCCCGAAACCGGTCCTAGGATGCTTGTTTCCAGTCCAGGGAGGACCTGGCTTGGCAGTTCGGGCTGGACTGTTCCCATGAGGCACAGGGTCAAGACTGATTTGCATATGGCTGGGTTCAAACTGGAATGGCATGGTGAGCAAAAAACCATGGATTTAGGCTCAGATCTCTGTACTGGGGTGAATGTATGACATTGTTCTGCATTCTGTCCATCAATTGTTGTTTTTGCATTTGTCACCCCGAGTGGGACGGGTATGCCCTGACGTGGGTCCCGTGCTCTCCATGCCACTGGAATCAAGCTATCCAGGCTGAAGAGGGGTGAAACCCCGAAACCGGTCATAGGATGCTTGTTTCCAGTCCAGGGAGGACCTGGCTTGGCAGTTCGGGCTGGACTGTTCCCATGAGGCACAGGGTCAAGACTGCTTTGCATATGGCTGGATTCAAACTGGAATGGCATGGTGAGCAAAAAAACGATGGATTTTAGGCCCAGATCTCTGTACTGGGGTGAATGTATGACATTGTTCTGCATTCTGTCCATCAATTGTTGTTTTTGCATTTGTCACCCCGAGTGGGATGGGTATGCCCAGACGTGGGTCCCGTGCTCTCCATGCCACTGGAATCAAGCTATCCAGGCTGAAGAGGGGTGAAACCCCGAAACCGGTCATAGGATGCTTGTTTCCAGTCCAGGGAGGACCTGGCTTGGCAGTTCGGGCTGGACTGTTCCCATGAGGCACAGGGTCAAGACTGATTTGCATATGGCTGGGTTCAAACTGGAACGGCATGGTGAGCAAAAAAACGATGGATTTTAGGCCCAGATCTCTGTACTGGGGTGAATGTATGACATTGTTCTGCATTCTGTCCATCAATTGTTGTTTTTGCATTTGTCACCCCGAGTGGGACGGGTATGCCCAGACGTGGGTCCCGTGCTCTCCATGCCACTGGAATCAAGCTATCCTGGCTGAAGAGGGGTGAAACCCCGTAACCGGTCCAAGGATGCTTGTTTCCAGTCCAGGGAGGACCTGGCTTGGGAGTTCGGGCTGGACTGTTCCCATGAGGCACAGGGTCAAGACTGATTTGCATATGGCTGGGTTCAAACTGGAATGGCATGGTGAGCAAAAAAACGATGGATTTAGGCCCAGATCTCTGTACTGGGGTGAATGTATGACATTGTTCTGCATTCTGTCCATCAATTGTTGTTTTTGCATTTGTCACCCCGAGTGGGACGGGTATGCCCAGAAGTGGGTCCCGTGCTCTCCATGCCACTGGAATCAAGTTATCCTGGCTGAAGAGGGGTGAAACCCCAAAACCGGTCCTAGGATGCTTGTTTCCAGTCCAGGGAGGACCTGGCTTGGCAGTTCGGGCTGGACTGTTCCCATGAGGCACAGAGTCAAGACTGATTTGCATATGGCTGGGTTCAAACTGGAATGGCATGGTGAGCAAAAAAACGATGGATATAGGCCCAGATCTCTGTACTGGGGTGAATGTATGACATTGTTCTGCATTCTGTCCATCAATTGTTGTTTTTGCATTTGTCACCCCGAGTGGGACGGGTATGCCCAGACGTGGGTCCCGTGCTTTCCATGCCACTGAAATCAAGCTATCCTGGCTGAAGAGGGGTGAAACCCTGAAACCGGTCCTAGGATGCTTGTTTCCAGTCCAGGGAGGACCTGGCTTGGCAGTTCGGGCTGGACTGTTCCCATGAGGCACAGGGTCAAGACTGATTTGCATATGGCTGGGTTCAAACTGAAATGGCATGGTGAGCAAAAAAACGATGGATTTATGCCCAGATCTCTGTACTGGGGTGAATGTATGACATTGTTCTGCGTTCTGTCCATCAATTGTTGTTTTTGCATTTGTCACCCCGAGTGGGACGGGTATGCCCAGAAGTGGGTCCCGTACTCTCCATGCCACTGGAATCAAGCTATCCTGGCTGAAGAGGGATGAAACCCCGAAACCGTTCCTAGGATGCTTGTTTCCAGTCGAGGGAGAAACTGGCTTGGCAGTTCGGGCTGGACTGTTCCCATGAGGCACAGGGTCAAGACTGACTTGCATATGGCTGGGTTCAAACTGAAATGGCATGGTGAGCAAAAAAACGATAGATTTAGGCCCAGATCTCTGTACTGGGGTGAATGTATGACATTGTTCTGCATTCTGTCCATCAATTGTTGTTTTTGCATTTGTCACCCCAAGTGGGACGGGTATGCCCAGACGTGGGTCCCGTGCTCTCCATGCCACTGGAATCAAGCTATCCTGGCTGAAGAGGGGTGAAACCCCGAAACCGGTCCTAGGATGCTTGTTTCCAGTCCAGGGAGGACCTGGCTTGGCAGTTCGGGCTGGACTGTTCCCATGAGGCACAGGGTCAAGACTGATTTGCATATGGCTGGGTTCAAACTGGAATGGCATGGTGAGCAAAAACGATGGATTTAGGCCCAGATCTCTGTACTGGGGTGAATGTATGACATTGTTCTGCATTCTGTCCATCAATTGTTGTTTTTGCATTTGTCACCCCGAGTGGGACGGGTATGCCCAGACATGGGTCCCGTGCTCTCCATGCCACTGGAATCAAGCTATCCTGGCTGAAGAGGGTGAAACCCCGAAACCGGTCCTAGGATGCTTGTTTCCAGTCCAGGGAGGACCTGGCTTGGCAGTTCGGGCTGGACTGTTCCCATGAGGCACAGGGTCAAGACTGATTTGCATATGGCTGGGTTCAAACTGGAATGGCATGGTGAGCAAAAAACGATGGATTTAGGCCCAGATCTCTGTACTGGGGTGAATGTATGACATTGTTCTGCGTTCTGTCCTTCAATTGTTGTTTTTGCATTTGTCACCCCGAGTGGGACGGGTATGTCTAGACATGGGTCCCGTGCTCTCCATGCCACTGGAATCAAGCTATACTGGCTGAAGAGGGGTGAAACCCTGAAACCGGTCCTAGGATGCTTGTTTCCAGTCCAGGGAGGACCTGGCTTGGCAGTTCGGGCTGGACTGTTCCCATGAGGCACAGGGTCAAGTCTGATTTGCATATGGCTGGGTTCAAACTGGAATGGCATGGTGAGCAAAAAAACGATGGATTTAGGCCCAGATCTCTGTACTGGGGTGAATGTATGACATAGTTCTGCATTCTGTCCATCAATTGTTGTTTTTCCATTTGTCACCCCGAGTGGGACGGGTATGCCCAGACATGGGTCCTGTGCTCTCCATGCCACTGGAATCAAGCTATCCTGGCTGAAGAGGGGTAAAACCCCGAAACCGGTCCTAGGATGCTTGTTTCCAGTCCAGGGAGGACCTGGCTTGGCAGTTCGGGCTGGACTGTTCCCATGAGGCACAGGGTCAAGACTGATTTGCATATGGCTGGGTTCAAACTGGAATGGCATGGTGAGCAAAAAAACGATGGATTTAGGCCCAGATCTCTGTACTGGGGTGAATTTATGACATAGTTCTGCATTCTGTCCATCAATTGTTGTTTTTGCATTTGTCACCCCTAGTGGGACGGGTATGCCCAGACGTGGGTCCCGTGCTCTCCATGCCACTGGAATCAAGCTATCCAGGCTGAAGAGGGATGAAACCCCGAAACCGGTCATAGGATGTTTGTTTCCAGTCCAGGGAGGACCTGGCTTGGCAGTTCGGGCTGGACTGTTCCCATGAGGCACAGGGTCAAGACTGATTTGCATATGGCTGGGTTCAAACTGGAATGGCATGGTGAGCAAAAAAACGATGGATTTAGGCCCAGATCTCTGTACTGGGGTGAATGTATGACATTGTTCTGCATTCTGTCCATCAATTGTTGTTTTTGCATTTGTCACCCCGAGAGGGACGGGTATGTCTAGACGTGGGTCCCGTGCTCTCCATGCCACTGGAATCAAGCTATCCTGGCTGAAGAGGGGTGAAACCCTGAAACCGGTCCTAGGATGCTTGTTTCCAGTCCAGGGAGGACCTGGCTTGGCAGTTCGGGCTGGACTGTTCCCATGAGGCACAGGGTCAAGACTGATTTGCATATGGCTGGGTTCAAACTGGAATGGCATGGTGAGCAAAAAAACGATGGATTTAGGCCCAGATCTCTGTACTGGGGTGAATGTATGACATAGTTCTGCATTCTGTCCATCAATTGTTGTTTTTCCATTTGTCACCCCGAGTGGGACGGGTATGCCCAGACGTGGGTCCCGTGCTCTCCATGCCACTGGAATCAAGCTATCCAGGCTGAAGAGGGGTGAAACCCCGAAACCGGTCATAGGATGCTTGTTTCCAGTCCAGGGAGGACCTGGCTTGGGAGTTCGGGCTGGACTGTTCCCAGGAGGCACAGGGTCAAGACTGATTTGCATATGGCTGGGTTCAAACTGGAATGGCATGGTGAGCAAAAAAACGATGGATTTAGGCCTAGATCTCTTTACTGGGGTGAATGTATGACATTGTTCTGCATTCTGTCCATCAATTGTTGTTTTTGCATTTGTCACCCCGAGTGGGACGGGTATGCCCAGAGGTGGGTCCCGTGCTCTCCATGCCACTGGAATCAAGCTATCCTGGCTGAAGAGGGGTGAAACCCCGAAACCGGTCCTAGGATGCTTGTTTCCAGTCCAGGGAGGACCTGGCTTGGCAGTTCGGGCTGGACTGTTCCCATGAGGCACAGGGTCAAGACTGATTTGCATATGGCTGGGTTCAAACTGGAATGGCATGGTGAGCAAAAAAACGATGGATTTAGGCCCAGATCTCTGTACTGGGGTGGATGTATGACATTGTTCTGCATTCTGTCCATCAATTGTTGTTTTTGTATTTGTCACCCCGAGTGGGACGGGTATGCCCAGACGTGGGTCCCGTGCTCTCCATGCCACTGGAATCAAGCTATCCTGGCTGAAGAGGGGTGAAACCCCGAAACCGGTCCTAGGATACTTGTTTCCAGTCCAGGGAGGACCTGGCTTGGCAGTTCGGGCTGGACTGTTCCTATGAGGCACAGGGTCAAGACTGATTTGCATATGGCTGGGTTCAAACTGGAATGGCATGGTGAGCAAAAAAACGATGGATTTAGGCCCAGATCTCTGTACTGGGGTGAATGTATGACATTGTTCTGCATTCTGTCCATCAATTGTTGTTTTTAAATAACAAGATAAGCCAAAGGAGGAGCAACATTCAATGAGAGGGGAGTGGAGGCATTGACTGGGATGAGGAGGACCTCATTCAAGGTAATGAAGTTTACCATTACCAGTAAGTAATAGTTTCATTACCCCTTCATAGTTCATCCTCATCCCAGTAATTAAAGATTTTGTTAATCACAAACTCAAAGAACAGATGTTTTTCACTGATTCTTTGATGCGAACAAAATTTATTACGGCCAACAATTACTTCATTGCTGTTTTCACCACCAGCGATCTAAAATTATTACATATTGCATACCCACAGTACAATCTGCCTCTTTTAAATGCGGCTCCACACAGATAAGTATCTCCAATTTTGTATCTGTAATATCTTTATATTGTTGTCTTTCTTTTATTTATTGTATACAGGTTTCCAATTTACGGAAACCTTCTCCCTTATTCATGGCCGTAGTGTCTTTGATTTCCTATTATTAATTGTAAAAGCTTAGCGCTAGGTTATTTTAATATTGGGCAAAGCTTATACGCTTCTTACCCCTGTCCAGGGGCTTATTAATCCTTCAAACTGTTTTTCTGGTTTGGTTAAGTGCTTTTACCAAAAAATAAAATATATATATATATATCTTCTGCTACTGTCTATCTTAAAAAAAGGTACATTATGTCTGATGCTGAAACTGATGGCCCTGAATCCCCCAATCCTAATATTAATGAAGAATTACTTTAAAAAATTACAGGAGATGCGCACTTGTGTGCACGAAACCTTGCAACAAGTCATGTCTAATAAGAAGTCCCTAATCTCTGATGAGGAATGTGACTTGGAAACTGCTTCAGGGGGAGAGTCTGATTGCGGTAAGAAAGGGGGCAAAAGACTAAAAGAAGTTAATCATATTGATGGAGCAGCTTCCATGAGCATATTGGGAGGTCCAAGCACCTCAATTCATACTGGAGGGCTAAGCACCTCAACGCATAACGGAGGTCTAAGAACCTCAAACAGATCAAGAGGTCAACACACCTCGAAAGTCTTGGGTGTCCTACGCGGTACAACTCATAAAGGTGTCCGAAGCGGCACACATATCTTGAGTGCTCACAGTACAGCAGAAGATACTGCCATGGCAGATCAAGGGCATCAGAGTGAAGAATTGCTCGATGAATACATCCTTGACCTGGATCAGGAGGATATGGACATTGAAGGCCTCTTCACAGAGGAGGAATGTCCATCATCCTCTAAGGGGATAATAATGGATCCCCTTGGTCAGGAGATGTTTTCCCCATATAACATCAGGCATCCAAGAAGTGCCGAATGGTGGCCTCAAGATCATGTGGGGAAATTTATTAGAAGGTGGATAAGAAATCTCCTAGAAAAAGAGGCACGTAACATCTTGAGAGCCAAGTGCTCTAGACCAGTGAGCCAAGAGAAAGTTTGCCTAACACTGAACCTGGATCTTGAACTTATCACATTTTTATTTAAGCTGGGGAGAGACACCCAGAAAAGGCATGGAAAGATCCATTAAATCCTGCCAAGATCACCTTCTAGATATATTAGGCCCCCTAGCTAGAATAATCAGCATGGCAGAGGAGGCCCATATTAATGGGACCCCCAGTAGATATTAATCTACTTTGGGGCTGGAGCCAGAGAGCTTTGATCCTTCTAGGAAGCGCCAATGCAGGACTTAAGGCTAAACGGCTTAGGTCAATTAGTTGGTAAGTGGGATCTGAAGGATGCCTCTTTTACAATCCCCATGGTGAAGGATTACCAACCTCGTTTTCAGTTCACTAGGGGGAATGGACTTTACCAATTTTGTTCACTTTCATTTGGTCTTTCTTCAGCACCATGGCGCTCCACCAAAGTTATGAGGGAAGGAAAGGGGGTATGCACCTTGGATCTTTCATATTTAGCTAAGAAACCTTGGATATTTTGGCTTAGAACCCAAAATCACTTTGTGGGCAGAGTAATTGTCTGAAAAGGCGAATGTATATGCGGACTGCAATTCAAGATTTTTGAGGGATTACAGTGAGTGAAGACTGAACACAGTTTGTTTCAGGAAATTAGCTCGGTTTTGGGGTTCTCTGAAGGTAGACCCTTTTTGTGAGCAGGCTGACATTTCAACTGAGCAAGTATAAGGATTTGTTGCCAGATTCAGGAGCCTAGTGGTTAATGCATTCATTTAGAGTTGGAAGGGAACGATCGCTTACGCGTTCCACCCTTCTCAATAACTGAGAGAGTCCTTCAGAGAGTATGACAAGACAGATACTCATTTTTACTGATAACCCCGTTTTGGACTTCTCAAGCTTGGTTTCAAATGATTTTGGAAATCGCTTGTGACATTCCACTTTTCTTATTCCTGCTACGGAGGGTTTGATGAAAGACGTATAGGCCCAACTTCAGACAAAGAGTTTTTGGTATTGGTTATCAGCCAGGCACCTCACAGTCCTTCTATCCCCAACTAGGATGAACCACTAGTACCAGAGGCTTCATATCCCGTGGACAAGGATCCAATTTTCAGAGTGAGTACGAACACTTCACATATTTATTTTTCCCCGGTGAAGGTGGGGTTCGACTCAAGTTATTTTCCCACGCTTGGAAATTAATTACACAAGACCCTTGGGTCCTGTAAACCATTCAGGGCTTCAAAATAGATTTTGCAGAGGTCCCGGTCCAATTATCTCTCCCAAGAGTATTGAAACTTACCTTAGAGCAACAGAAGGTGGTAGAAGAAGAGGTGGTCTCTATGATACAAAACGGGGCCATCGTAGAGGTTCCTTGAGAATGTCAAGTTTTTGTAAGTACACTCTTCCTTGTGGAGAAAAAAGACAAAGGATGGAGACCAGTTATACATCTCAGAGACCTGAAGTGATTTCTAGTCTACAGACATTTCAAGATGGAGGAAATCCATCTCTTGAGAGACATTCTACTAGAAAAAGACTGTCTCGTGAAGTTGGACCTGAAGGATGCCTACTTCACCATTCCCATGGCCATGGAGTCTCAAGGTTACCTCTAGTTCATATGGAATCACCGTCTTTTTCAGTTTCAAGCACTTCCCTTTAGCCTATTCTCAGCTCCTTGGTGTTTCACCAAGGTAATGAGAGTGGCTGCATCCTTTCTGAGAGAGAGGGTAATACAGTTAATTGTTTATCTAGACGATATCCTCATAATGTCCTAATATCATTCTCAGATTTTAAAGGATCTGGAGTTGGTGGTAAATCTTCTAGAGAGTTTGGGTTTCATAATAAACAAGGGGAAGTCCATTCTGGTCCCTTACCAAGATTCAAAAGGAGATAAGATTTGTGTTGAGACAGGATTCTATAACATTGAGAGAGTTAGCCATGCTCCTACGTCTCCTTCCCTCTTCTATTCAAGCCATATTTCCGGGGCCATTACATTACCAAGCTCTACAGAGGTTGAAAGGTAGAGCTCTAAGAGAAGGATCATGGTATGGGACAGTGTGATCCTAGATCAAGATGCCAGGTTAGAATTGGACTGGTGGTTGGGGAACACGGATGCCTCAAATGGCAGGGCTATCTTTGGGAGTTCCCAAAAATATATAATAGAATTGGTTCCAAGCCTTCATGGCTGGGGTGCATGCCTGGGCAACCAGAACACAGGAGGTTTATGGTCTTATATGGAGAGGGCCCACCAGATAAATTATCTGGAGTTGACAGCAGGTTTCTATGCTCTAATCAGCTTCAAACACTCTCTGAAGGGCAGAACTGTCATGTTAAAAATGGACAGTGCCTGCAGTGGCATACATAAATCGATTAGGTGGTACAAAATCCTCAGTCTTGTCGGATTTGGCCAAAAGAATTTTAATGTTCTGTCTAGAGCACAAGATCAGCTTGAGAGCAGAGTACTTACCAGGGAAAACCAATATCGCAGCAGAATGGAACTCGAGGTTCTTGAAAGACTACAGCGACTGGAAGCTGAATGAGAGCCGCTTCAGAAGTCTCTGTCACTTATGGGGTCCTTTGGAGGTGGATCCCTTTTCAAGCAGGTTGACATTTCAACTGTAGTACTTCAGCTGGATGCCAGACCCGGGTGCTCAGGCAGTCAATGAATTCCTGCAACCCTGGAAGGGAGCCCAAGCTTACGCCTTTCCCCCCTTTGCAATGATCCAGAGGGTTCTCCAGAAGGTAAGACAGGAGCAATGTTCCCTGGTACTTGTATCTCTCTTCTGGCCATCCCAATGACCTTGGAATTGGCCTGCAATATTCCCTTGCTTCTAATGGCAGAGGAAGGCCTTTTAAGGGACGTAGATGGAAGAGAACACCCTCTGGTTTAGACTGGAATGTTGAACCTTCTTGCCTGGAAAGTGTCAGGAGATCTAGTGAGATGTCAGGTCTTTCGGGAAGGGCTGAGGAGCTCCTAGAGGAATCCTGGGCTCCATGTACCCTCTATAGATACAATGGAATTTGGAAAACACGGGTACGCTGGTGCTTGGAGAGGGACTTGGATCCGGTGGAAGCTCCTATAGTTGCAGCGGTTAATTTCTTAGTAGAACAGTTTGATGGGGCCTTAGTTATATGTCACTTAATTGCTACAGATCTGCAATCTCAGCAGGACACGCATTAGCAAATGGTAGAAGCATTGGGAAAAATGTTATAGTAAGTAGAATTCTTAAGAGCATTAGGTTAAGGAGACCCCCCAGACCTAGATATGAGACCCTTTGGGGACGTTGAACTAGTCCTGGATCTTTTCACAGTATGGCCTAGTAACAGATATTTAGATTGGAAGAGACTTTCCATGAAGCTAGCTTCTCTTCTCTGTTTAATTTCCTGCCGTCGTGCATCGGATGTTAAAGCTTTAGAGGTAAGTAACAGGGATTACGACGCCTTTGGAGTAAGATTTGAAATTATTAGAAGAACTAAGACTACGACCCTTTTTTGCGGCCGCAAATGGGAGATCCTCCGGTTTATGACTGCAAAAAAGGGTAATGGCATGTACAAATGCTATTTTGCGAGTCACTGACTTGCAAAATAGCATTTGCGACTCCCGCTATTAGGAAGGGGTGTCCCTTCCTAATAGCAAGTCACCATGCCATGTACAATTGTTTTGCGACCGCATTTGCGGCCGCAAAACACGTGCAGTTTACCACCTACTTCAAGTAGGTGGTAAACCGCTTGCAAATGGGAAGGGGTCCCCAGGGGACCCCTTCCCCTTTGTGAGTATGTGAGAAAATATTTTTAAGAGCAGGCAGGGGTCCCAGGGACCTCTGCCTGTCCTTAAAAAAATTAAACTGAAAAGTTTCATTTTTCTTTTTAAATGCATCCCGTTTTTCTTTAAGGAAAACGGGCTGCATTAAAAAAAAAAAAAAAAAGACTGCTTTATTTACAAGCAGTCCAAGACATGGTGGTCTGCTGACCCCAGCAGGCCACCATCCCTGGGAGTGCGAGCCATTCTCAATGGGGTCGCAAAATGCGACAGCCTCTATTATATTCATGAGGCATGCAATTTGCGACCCCATTGGGAATCGCAAAGTGTCTGAGACACTGTTATACATCCCAATTTGCGAGTCGCTAATTGCGAGTCACAAATGCAACGCAATTTGCGAGTCGCAAATTGCTGGGTCCTTCATCTGGCCCTATGTCAGACACAATTTTTTATCCTAGGTTTGAATCTTGCAAAAAGTTGTGCGTAGTAGATTACATGAGAGACTATGATTCCAGAACGAGTGAGCATCGTTCTCATGGTGTTGAACAACTACTCATCTCATTTGTGAAAACTTTCAAGGCTAAAACGTCTGCTTCAATAGCAAGGTGGGTTAAATAAACTATGAATTTGGCAGGTGTTGACCTTAAGAAGTTTCAAGCACACACTATGAGAGGAGCTATGGCTAGCCAATTGTTCTGGAAAGGTAGAAGACTAGAGGACATCCTAAGGGCTGCTGATTGGTCAAACTCTAATACTTTTGCAAAACATTACTGTAAACCAATCGAGCACATGTCGGATGTGGTTTTACAGGACTAAAAACATGCATAATGGTAGCCTCCGGTCTTGTAATGAAATAGCGATTCTCCTAATTAAATGCCAAGAGAATCTGGATTTCATTAAAGACACGGAGGCTAACATTATCCCACCCTCCCATCCCTGGAGTTGGTTGAAGGGTTTGGATTATGACATAAATAATAATAAGAAAAAGAAAACCAAATAATACAAAACTAAAGGAGGTTAACAAAATGTAAAATGTTAACAATTTAAGATTGTTATATACATTGTATTTGTTTATGTGCTATTTATTTAGAATGAATTACAACTATAGAGGATGTTATAATATTCCTCTTCAATTTCATATAATTCCCAGTAGTTCGTGTCTACGTGTCTCCATCACTTTGAAACCTCTACAAACTGAGTGCCTTCTTTCCTTGGTTCTGCAACGCAAGCTCTTTGTTGTTTGAGGAGTTTATTCATTTCCTGTTGTGCCATATCGGTTTTGGACTTGATGTCCATACATGATGGAGAATTTTGGACTGCATTTCAAAGAGGCAGATTGTACTGTGGACATGCCTATTAGGGTCTAACTGTATTCTGTTCTAGAACTATTTTGTTTGTGATGTAATACTTCAAAGTGGCTGTGTGGAGTTTCCATTAAAGGAATAATGCATAATGTTAGCCTCCATGTCTTTAATGAAATCCAGATTCTCTTAGCATTTAATTAGGAGAATCTCTATTCTTTGATGCTAACAAAATTTATTACAAGCAACAATTACTTCATTGCTGTTTTCACCACTAATGATCCAAAATTCTATTTCAGGACCGGAGGCTCAGATTATGCCTTCTTCCTTCGCTTTATTATGTCAGAAGCCATTTTAAACAACAATAAAAACTACTTTTCCCATGAACAGCAGGGAACTAGGCAAAAGTCCAAGGTCATAAGTCCTTCCTCTCTTCCCACAGTTCGGTTTCAACTTGGTCCCTCTTCTCTGTTCACTCCTCCTCTTCTTTGCTGCTCAATAGCAAGTTAAGTCGATATATTTTCTTCTCCTGTTATGGCGGTGGTGTTATGGTGGTTGTACCCCGTTTCTTTGCTTGCTGGAAGTATTCTGCCTTTCCTTGCAGATTCCTTTCTGTCATGGGACGCTTTTTTGTGCCTTACGTGATATTTTGCCCAATATCTCCCGCGGTGAGGTCCGCCCACCACTTGGGGGCACTGTGGCACCTCTATGAACGGCGCAAATTTCAGACTCAAAAGAGAGTACTGTCGAGCGCTGCCCTGAGGAGAGCCGAGCCTTGTCCTCAGCTGCCCGATTGACACCCTTGTTTTGGGTCTGTATCCCCCTACCTCTGCTACGCCCTACGGGGTCTGTATTTTCCTGTGGCTTTGACGCCCTGCGGGGTTGTAATTGCAGCTAACAGTGCTGCGTGGGACACTTTACTTGTGTGGCAGTAGCCCATAATATCTAGGGCAAGAGTGTCCCAGGGCTCTGTCCGTGAATTGTGTGCCTCTGACCTACCCATATCAGCCTAGGACCCTACCAGCATAAATTCTGTTCACGCTCTGCGTGCTTTAAACCTGTGTTCCCCAGCACTTAAGGAGCTGCCTGCTGTGCTAAGTGTGTGCTCCACGCTTTCAACCAATAGGGTTGCATAAGCCCAGCTATGCAAGCAGACCAGGAGCAATGCCAGGAAGAGGACCCTTTGTCCTTCCTCCCTTGGACGATGAGTTCTACCAAGCGGTGGATGATTCCATCTATAGGGCTGTTAATCAGGCCATGGAACCCTTGGAGCAGCACCTCTCAGCGCAAATTGCGTGGGAATGCGCCAAATGGGCTAAACCCACGCCAGATCCCCCAAAGATCCCCCAAGCAACCCAGGAGAAAGGATCCCCCCACAATCGGCAGTGTAAGTCTGGGATGGACGTAGATGCTTGTGCGTGCCTGAAGCAAGCATTTTTGGTGCAGAACCCCATAGCAGGACCCGGCAGGTCCTCCAGATACTTCACTGACCCCCCCACGCACCGCCACTCCAGAGCCCCAAGACACAGGAGAATCCCCCGGGGATACCGATGATGACGCGGTCCCTCTAGACCATGGCTTACCGTCCCCCCTTCCGCCCCGGAGGGTGTTTCAGATATGTTAGACCTGGACGATATCGTCCATCCTAGGTCTGCGGACTGGGTGCCAGGGGACAAGGTGGCCAAGTATGTTGCGAGCCGTCTGCGTAGGCACATGAAGAAGGACACTCGTAATCACCTTGGGCGGAATGCCCTCACCCCATTTTAGATGGCAAGGTTGCCCTTACACCCAATTTTGACCCGAAGATGGCGACGTTCCTGGCTAAGTTCATTACGGATCCTAAGAAGGGTATCGGCCAGTCCTGGCATTCACGCCAGGATAAGCTTCTGGACGCAGTCGGCCCGATGACCAAGATCCTAGATATGGCCGAGGAGGCTAAGGCCCCGGGTTCTTTGATCACCCCAGAGGTATTGTCACAGTGGACGAAGCGCGCCATTGTGTTCTTGGAGAATGCGAACTGTGAGCTCTCTACAGAGCAGCGTCATTCCCTTTTGATAAAGATGGACCCGAAGTTGGGAGACCTCGCCTTTTCAGAGATTGGGGCTGTGGCCCAGGGGGGTTTGTTTGGGGACCCCTTTGTCAAAGAACGTAGTAAGTTCGTGGCGACGTTGACTTCCCTGGACAAAGCCCAGTCCAACATTCAGAGGTTTTTTACTCCTCTCGTTTTCCATGGGGCTGGTTGTAGCAGAGGCCGCTCAACCGGCCGTTACTCCTACTCCAACCCTGACAAGGCTCTGGGCGTGGGCAGTACCAGGACAGCGCACGCTTCAATACGTTCTATCCGACCAGAGGACAGAAGTTCAGAGGCCGTGGAGGCTACAGAGGTCAATCAAATGCCTCTGGTAAAGATGAGTGTTCTGCGTTCAACGCACCTGCGTGTGGGGAGTCGCCTAGCACTCTTCCTCCCAGCTTGGGCTTCTATCACCAGCAACGCTTGGGTGCTACAGATGGTTAAGGGCTACCAGGTGGAGTACTACGGCTGCCCTCATCAGGTGGCCCACCCCATTTCCTTCTCCCAGCGCGATGCAGAGTTGATAGACGAAGAGGTGTCGGCCCTTATCCAGAAAGGGGCGATTTGTTGCTCAGAAGAGCACCCCAATGGTTTCGTCAGCAATATTTTCCTGGTAGACAAGGCCGACGGGGGTCGGAGACCAGTGATCAACCTGAAAGACCTCAACGAGCGGGTGGTATACCCCCATTTCAAGATGGAAGGAATCCACCTACTCCGGGACGTGTTGAGGCCACTCGACTGGATGATCCGGTTGGATCTAAAGGAAGCGTACTTCACGGTCCCGATCTCCCCCCCTCGCCAGCATTTCCTGCAGTTCAGGTGGGACGGCCATGTCTTTGAGTTTACCACTCTGCCTTTCGGGCTCTACTCGGCTCTGTGGTGTTTCACGAAGGTCTCAGGCCGGCGGTGGAATTCCTAAGGGTGCAAGGCATCAGGATGATAGTCTACCTAGACGATATACTCTTCCTGGCTCAGTGTCCGTGGAAACTGATCGAACACTTACAGACAGTGTTGAATGTATTGCAGCGGTTGGGATTTATGATAAACAAAAAGAAATCCCTGCTGACACCCGGTTCAATGCGCGACCTTTCTAAGGTTCACAATAGACTCAGTCTCCTCTACCCTGAGCCTCCCGGCCCAGAAGATGGCGGAGATCAAGCACGAGCTGCGCCAAACCTTGGCCAACTCCCATCCGTTCCTGCGCCAGCTTGCTCGCCCTGTGGGGCTTCTCTCTTCCTCGATTCAGGCCATCTTTCCTGGCCCCTTGCACTATCGAGCGATGCAGCGCCTCAAGTCACACCATCTCTGGAAGGGACTGACTTACTTGCAGTCTGTGCCGCTTACAGCGGAGGTGAAGGAGGAGATGGTTTGGTGGCTTACCCACATGGAGGCGTCGAAAGGGAAATCGATCTTCGGTTCCAACCCTGGACGTCGTGATCGAATCTGACGCCAGCCGTTCTGGTTGGGGTGCCAGATGTGGGGATTTTTCCACAGGATGAGCTTGGTCCACACAAGAGTAATCCTTGAACATCAATTGCTTGGAGCTCCTGGTGGGGTCGTTCGCCGTGCAGTGCTGGATGAAAGACAGGGTGCAATCTTACGTTCTTCTCAAAATGGACAATATTTCCACGGTCAGGTACATCAACCACCTGGGCAGTACCAGATCCCGTGCCCTGGCGCACCCATTCAAGGATTTCTGGAGCTTTTGCCTAGAGAACCAGGTCTCCATCACGGTGGAATACTTCCCGGGTTGGGCGAACCAGGTGGCGGACTGGCACTCTCGCCACCAAATAGATTCCAGTGTTTGGAAACTGGACCCGCATGTGTTCTCCCAGTTGTCAGAGAGGTGGGGCCCCTTCTCGGTCGATCTGTTTGTGTCATGTCTGGATCATCAGTTGCAGAGATTTTTCAGTTGGAGGCCATATCCACCAGTGGAGGGGACAGATGCATTCCTCCAGGACTGGAGTCAGGAACGAAGCTACGCATTTCCTCCTTTCTCGTTGATCATGCAGGTGTCCGCCCAAGTAAGCCACCAGCAAGCGGAGATTGTGTTGATTACACCTGTTTGGAGATCTCAAGTGTGGTTTCTGGTTCTTCTGAAACTTTCTTAGGATTCTCCAATACGACTCCCCCACTTTCCTCACATTCTGCTGAATCCAGATCTCAATCCTTACTGTCTGGGGGTGGAAAAGATGCTGCGGATGATGGCCTGGTGGATCTAAGGCAACGCTGGTCTCTCCCAGGCCTTTCAGGACACTCTGTGTCATTACTATCCAGAGAATGGGCAGACAAAAGATGCTGATCTGCCTGGAACAGGTGGCTCCATTGGTGTGTGCGACGGAGTGTTGATCCTGTGGACGGAGATGTAGTCAACATCCTTAATTTTCTGGTGGGTCTCACAGAGGAAGGGTTGGCTTACCGCTCTATCAATACATTCTGATTGGCAATTTCTGCAGTCCATGCCCCCATTAACAGGACTCCGGTGGGGAAGCATCTGTTTGTCTGCAGGCTTCTTCGGGGAATTTGTCTTTCCCTTCCGCCAGAACCACGCTATTCTGCGCTGTGGGATGTTAATCTGGTGTTGAATCTTTTCCTATCTTGGCAGCCGAATAGGGGGCATATTAGCAAGAACGGCGTTAAAATTATCGCCGCTTTAGCGGCAGGAAACTGCCGCTAAAGCGGCAATAATGGGCTTGATAATATGCCCTTGAGAATTCCAATAGAAGCCCAGGATCACAGCAGAACATGGGCTTCCATTGGTATTCTCAAGGGCATATTATCAAGCCCATTATCGCCGCTTTAGCAGCAGTTTCCTGCCGCTAAAGCGGCGATAATTTTAACGCCGTTCTTGCTAATATGCCCCATGGTTTTTATCACGCAAGGAAATTTCGGCCAAGCTGGCGATGCTATTGTGTCTGGTTTCTTGCAGACTCGTGTCAGATGTGAGAGCCCTGGAAATCTTGGGCAGAATTTTCTCCCCGGATGGGGTTTCATTTACGGTCAGTAAAAGGACGAAGTGCATACCCGGCATTTCTGGAATCCCCCAAGCTGTGTGTGGTACAGTGCCTCAGAGCGTACAAGGCTTTGACTGAGGAGGTAGGCCCTCCGGGCTAGAGACAGCTGCTAATTGCATTGCAAAAACTGTACAAGGCATTTTCTTATCCAACCATAGCCAGATGGGTTTGCTGGGTAATGCAAGAAGTGGGTATTGATGCGAAAGGGCTTGTTGCCCACTCGGCTAGAAGGGCGATGGCCTCAAAGCCATTTTTGCTTGGAGCGCGTTTGGAAGATCTGATGCGCGCTGCCGACTGGTCTGCAGATTCAACCTTTAAGAGGTTTTATTTTAAGCCAGTGCTGGAAGTGGCACAGCTGGTAGTGGACAAGCTTTGAACTGGCATAATCTGAGGCTCCGGTCCTGACATAGAATGAACATTTGCCTAGCTGTAGTACAGGTAAGTTTCAATTCTATTAAGGACATGGAGGCGAGAATTATCCCCCCTGGCGATCTCGCAGACCCTCCCCGTTCTGGTGTAAGTAACTTGGTTTAATGGGTAAATGAGAAATACATTTCATTTTAAAATTGTGTCTATGGTTGAGCATTGCGTAGCAGTTTGTGTCTCTTCAGTGGTTGTACTTATAATCCATCCATGGTGAGAATGGTATCTGACGCTGCCTGTTTTTCACAGGGAATGATGGTTCCAAACAAGATGCATGAAGTTCGTATCAGGCCTGAACGCGCGAAGAAAGAGGAGGAGTGAACAGAGAAGAGGGTCCAAGTTGGGACCGGACTGCGGGAAGAGAGGAAGGACTCATGACCTTGGACTTTTGCCTATTTTCCTGCTGTTTATGGGAAAAGTCGTTTTTTTGTTGTGGTTTAAAATGGCTTCTGACATAATAAATCTAAGGAAGAAGGCATAATCCTCGCCTCCGTGTCCTTAATAGAATTGAAACTTACCTGTACTACAGCTAGGCAATTTTTCATTATTACATACTGAATCCATTACATCAAGCTTATAGTGATTGACAAATGTATGATGGGATGCTGAAGTGGATGCTCTACATAGATGCTGTATGAAGACCCCACCAATCTCTGCCCGTGAGTATGAGACTGGCCTAGTTGAACGGCCTTGAATCTGGGATGAAGGAACCTCACCCACCTATTGGTAAGCTTGGGAAATTGCCTGGTGCACCCATCTACTTAAGGTAGAAGAGGAATCTTTCTTCTCTTTATTTACATTCCCAAAGGAAATAAACAATTAATTTTAAAACTTAAATCCCTTCGAGTTTTGCAGGTGAATTAATGCTGTTCTTTAATATCTAGGATAGAAGCAATTTGCTGGTGTTCATCTGCCTGGAGAACTGGAAATATTATTCCCTGCTATAAATGGAATTTTTAGATAATAGTAGTATAAAGTTTGGGATCTGGTTAAAGAATCACCTAGTCTGGTAAGATTTTTTCAAATAGGGATATGAAACCACCAGTGCCCCCATTTCCCACCGTCTACTAGCAGATGGTAGCGCTATTAAATAAAGCTGTTTTCGCACAAGCAAAATCAATTCTGTTGTCTCCAGTGGATCAAAGGGTCCCCTTGCAGCCCTCTCAGAAAAGTGTGTAAATTCCAAGATGGAACTTAGACTGTTGTGGTCATTTTTCTTACATGAAATCTCTCTAGTAACCTCAAAACTAAAGTAGATAAATTAGCTAGGCCGCTACTTTCCCTTGAAAGCTTGAGAAATTTAAATTGATCCCCTACTACTAGATCCAGACCCTTGCTTGTACACCCTTTTAAAAAAGGCTTCCTTTGTTTTCAATATGAGGAACTAGTGGATTTTGTCCTTTACACTGAATATCAATAGCCACTTGTTCTGAGAACCCCAACTTCTCTAAACCCAGTCTCTCAACCTCCAGGTCGTTAGCTTGAGATGTTGTAACTAACTTATATACAATATCGGGAAATGAAGGGGACATGGATTCACAGGAAACTTGAAAAACTGCTGGAAAGACTCATCAACAGGGGAAACCAAGGATGTCTCAACCAAAAAGGTGCTACCAGAATCACAAATACCCTCTTACCCCTAATCTTCTGAAGTGCCCTGTGAAGGAGGGAAATCAGCGCTTAAGTGTATAGGAGACCCCGAGGACAGGGAATCAACAAGTCATCTATTGGCCGTGCCACTGGGCAATTGATCTCTGTGCAAAAGATTGGTAGCATTGCATTGTGTGGAGAGGCAAGCGTGTCTATTCATCGAGTTCCGAAGAGATGACAAATCTATTCGAATTTAGAGAGGGCTACATGGAAGAACACCAACAAGGGAAGATTGCGACTCAAGCTATCTGCTCGAAAGCTCAAGTACCCCCTGGATAAACATTGCCCTCAGTAATAACAGGTGTGTTTCGGACTGTGTTAACAAGTTTCAAATAAGTGCTCCTTGTTCCACCCTGGTGATTCAAGTAGTCAATGTTGCCCACTAAGCTCTTCCCTCTGTAACAGAAGGTGGAAAAACTGAATCGCTTTCCACATTGCAGCGTTCTCTCCACTTGGAAGGACACAGGCTGTACTTTTTGGCCCACTGCCTCTTTTAATCAAAATCCCCCAGGGTTGTGCCCTACCCCCAAACACTGGAATATATTGTTAACTGGAGAGGAGAAGGGATATGAAACTGGATTCCCTTTTCTAGGTTGACTCTGGAAAGCCACCAGCTCAGATTTTGGCCTGAATTTGGGCCTCTTAGTTGTTCGAAGACGGATTCCAGTGACTCAAGACATGGTTCACTAATGACTTTAGATGAAATTGGGAACAAGGGACTACTGCAGTCATGGCTGTCAGAGATCTAGCAAGTTTGGTACAATCTGTCAGGGACAGAGTTCAGGACAAGGCAAGATAACAGGAGTGCCTACTGACTACAGGCGCAAGCAATTTCCACAGAAGACGTGAGATATATAAACAAGAGAGTACCGGAAGGCTGGGAGGAAGGCAGGACAGAACCTGAGGCCTGAACCAGGTTGGAGCAGGCACTGAACAGGAAATTGAGAAGTCTTTAAGAGGAACTTTGTGTATAACACAAATACAGACCACAATAAGGCTAAAGGATAGTTTGTCTGCTCCTCAGACGAGATCTCTTGATCGGGTGAAATAGATTTTAAAAGAAGGCAAGGAACAGATTAATCTCACAGAGTTCATGGAGACACCCATCAGCTCCCATGGAAAAGGAGCGCTGGATGGTTCTGTGTGCCATATGCCCAAGTCCTGGAGGCTAACTGCACCCTTGGATACAATGAAATTAAAGGCACCCTTGGATGCAATGAAATTAAAGGCACCTTTGGATGAAATGAAATTAAAGATAATAATATATCATACAAGAAGAAAAAGGGGATCAGTGGAAGGTACATAGAAACAGGGACTGGGCTCGGGGAAAAGCTGAAGTGGAATAAGACAAGGGACAGGACTGTAATATACTGAACTGTGAGTACTGGAAATCTGCATGCTAACTAGAGCAGGGCATGAATATTCAGGCAGAAAAGGAACATAGAATGCAAGACAAGGAAACTTCATGTCCTTCGCTGCCGATGATGCAGATGCCCATAAGTTATCAAAAGTCATTCATATCTGATAAGAATTGTGACAACACCTATTTGGGCCAGGATTGAAGTAGGGTCATCAAATTGCTGAATACAACATATACATTTTGAAAGTCCTTTTAACAGACCTGGGTGGCATACTCAGCACCTATAGTGGATCTCATGACAAAATTAGAGGCTGCATAAGATTTTTTCAGGGCACACCCGAATTTCCTGTGCACTGCTCTTGTAACTCAGACTACTCCAATGAAAGAGATGAAGGGGAAACCATGGACAACAAGACCGTATTTACTTATGGAGTCTGAGGAAAATTATCAGCAAATTATTCAAGTTAATATCTCTTATTTAAGAACTTGGAATGTTCTGCTCATCCACTTCTTTCAATTCCTTACATATGATTAGGGTTCCCGGTTTTATGGTATTTATTTTTTTGACCTTTCCGTCTGTATTTATCCATATTTATTTTTTGCTAATTGTATCTGTATTTATCCATATTAATTTTGGGTTTTGTGGAAAAATGAAGCTGAAATTAGTATATTTTCACACTTATTTAACCGGTAAATATACACTCGTGCTTGAATGCCTACTAGGTTTTAATGCTGTAAACCCCCACAGAAGATAAATCAATGCACTTATAAGAAAATATGCATTTTTCAGTATCAAACTTGTGCGCATCTACTGCTGTTAAAGCCTCTTTACTAAAATTCCTTTCTTTTTAGCCCCCTTACCTATCATTCCATACAGCTATTGGCCTGGCAGTCATGGCAGACAGTATTTAGAATTACTCAAAAAACAACCCAATTTCCGTTTTTATCCACATTTAAAAATAAATACAGACAAGAAAATAAATGTTTTCCATCTGTATTTATCTGTAAAAATCAGTAAAAAGGAAAACAGGGAGCCTTACATATGATGCCCTTAATGACATCAAGGAGCGGATGATCATTAACAGTGGAGCCACAATATTGTGCATAAAACCTATCCTCATTCTAGGTCTTCTGTTCAAATCCGAACACATTCTGTATATGGACTAGCATTTCTCGGAAAGACTTGCCTTGAATATATTTTCTCCTTGAGGCGATGTCTTGATCCTCCTCAAGCTCTAGTCTTTGCCTTATAGCCTGGGGATCATTGTTAGCTTCTTCAACACCCTGTTTTATAAGTTGTTGAAGGTCTGACTTAGTTATTTGGAGGATATCCTACACCTCCAGGTGTTCAATATTATATAGCTTTTTTGAGCTTTTTCCCCCTAAAAATATGGCATCCATTTTTCAGGAAGTTAGTTGTGCTAAGAGCAACAACTTCCTATTTTTACTGGTTGCTCAGCAATCAAGTCTCATGAACAATGAGACTTGGTGACTGAGAAATCAGCCTGCTGCCTAGCTAACATGACACTCACTGCTGCACACTCCGCTAAGTCCAGGACAACCGCTACCACAGCTCCTGATTGTCCTGCCTGCGGCATGCTAAAACTCGCTCTCCACCCCAGGTCTCGCACATGAATAGGGGACAGGCCGCAGGTGGAGCAAGACTTCACACAATTCTCCCAGCGAAACAGTGAGGTGCAATTTTAAAGATAAAAACAAGGTATTACACAAAGCTTTTTCTTTTTGGTATGGCAGGAAGTAAACAAGAAAATCATGTTCATAGGCAAAGAAAAAAGACTAGTGTGCTAGGTGCCTATCTAGGGACGGGGCTGCAGCAATATGAAATGATGAGTGTAGAAAGCTGGCTCTCTATATAAGTGTGCTAAAATGAAGCACACTGTGCAGAGAGTCCAGGAGGTCCTCAATTGGTTTACAGAGGCATAGGTAGATAATACTAACGCTCTCTTGTGTGGTAGTGTGGCGAGCAATTAGGCTTATCAGATGGTAGTGCTAAGCATTTGTTGTACTCTCAGAAGCAATAAATGAGGCACACACTCAGAGAATAAATCCGAGACCAAATTCGAAAAATTAACACTTATTTTTATATATGTTTCAAAACCAAGAACTTCATTCAAAGGTAAGTACTGTTTACGATAGCAATATTCACAGGTAAGTAAAACTTTCAAACCTGCGTGCTTTTACACACAATACATTCATATGGGAGGAAAAGTCAAAGATGCATAAAGGTAGGTACAGTTGATTTCAGGGGTTCACCATCAGGGTTCGGAGTTGTAGTGGGCCAAGGTCCAAAGTACTACCAGCAGCTCTTAGGGAACTGCATGGGTTCTACCGGGAGCAGGGTGCTGGTGAGGCTGGTAGCTGGCGCGCTACGGTGAAGGGGATCCATCCAAAAACAGGATGCACAGGGGGAGTTGCAGACAAGTACAAGGGCTCCCTGGGTGCAGAGTGGTTGGGTCGGTGAGGCTGGATGTGCAAAGATGCACCTCGCCGTCAGGGACAACCAGCTGGCAGGGGCAAAATCAAAGAGGCTGGGCCACTCTCGAAGTGGGTCTCAGTGATGCTGAAGTCCCTTGATGGCTGCTTGGTCCTGGTGCAGTGAGAATCCAGACTGGACTCTCACTTTTGGTGTTTGGTGCAGGGCGTCCTGTCCCCCGGGGTTGGTGCTGTACGGCTCCAGTTGGTCCTGGTGTCTTCACACTCGGTGGGGAGACAGATCTGACCTTCCAGAGTAGGAGTACCTTCTCCTGGTTGTCTGAGGCATCTATCGGGCTGGGGAGATGCAAGGCGGTGGGCTGTCCTCTGCTTGTCTGTGCCTGCGGACTGCAGGGGAGTAGCTCCTTTACTCCAAGGGAGACTGTCTGTGATTTTTGAAGTGCTGGCAGGCTACACAAGGTTTTGGTAGCTCTCCAGCTCGCAGGAGTAGTCACTCTGTCACAATTGTCGAGAGAGGGCAGAGGATAACAGGGTTTCGCGCCAAAGTCCAAAGTTCTGCTGCAGTTCTCTCCAGGCATTGACTCTTCTTCATCCCTCTTCTGTTGGTCTGTCAAATCTGAGTTCTTGGTTTCAGGGATACCACCTAAATACTCAATTTTTGGAAGTTTATGGGGAGTGACAGGTAGCAGCCAATAGGCTATCTACCTTTAGCGTGCCTACATCCTCTATATGGCCACTACCTGGCGGAAGTGGGCATAACCCTGATCCTAGAATGCTAATTCCATCCAAAACAACATGGAGGAACCTGAAAAGTGGGGTCCACATCAGCTGGCCCGCACTAGGGGTGGTGTTGGCTGAATGTGAGCACACCTTCTAATCTTACAAATTTTCCTGCCTGTCTTGCAACCAAAAAGTGGGGTCAGGACAGGGGGTGGGCACCTCCACGATCCGGAAAGGCCCGGGCTCACATAACAAAGACGGACGGTTCTTTGAAGCATCCCACCGCTGCCACTAAGTGTAGGAAGCTGGCTCTCTATATAGTGTACTAAAATGAAGTACACTGTGCAGAAAATCCAGTAGGGACCCTCTTTGGTTCCGAGGCCCTAGGTACAGGAGTACCACTTACTAGGAACTTACATGGATACTAAAGGGATGCCAATTGTGGAACAATCGTACAGTTTAGGGAAAGCACACTGGTACTGGGGACCTGGTTAGCAGGAACCCAGTACACTTTCAGTCAAAGTTGCACCAGATACCAGGCACAAAATGGAGGAGGTACTGCAACAAAACCCAGTTTCCTACAAGGAGAAAGAGGACGACTTATGATGGGGTAATTAAGATGATGTCAGCACAGGCCAGCGCACCTCACAAAGATAAAGTTGTGTATTCACCGAGAATATCAAAATATTAATCAGAAACAATGCACCACAGCACCAGTCCAAAAAACAGAGATTGTAAGGAGCCCAGAGAGTTTAGGCACCAAAAGAAAACAGGAAGTGATGAGGGCGAGGGTATTGTTTGTAGTGGGTGGGTGCTTCCGCCACAGAGGACACAAACAAAGAAAGAGGCTTAGGCAGAGTGCAGGGACCTCAGGAGGCACCTTGACCTCATGAAAGTAAGGTCAGGGATGAAGAAGGAGATGAGGAGATAGTATACACATTACTTGAAGTTCTTGGTTTCTATGATTGTCTACGCCCTGCCCTCTGAATCCCTGGGCACACTCACAAATGAATGCTCTTGCTTTCCTTTGTGTTATATGAGGATGTTATTGAAACATTTCGCTGGTCTTGTTTGTTTCCTAATACGGTCCGTGGGAGAGCTCTGTGTTTCAGATAACAAAGCGCTATGTGGTTAGTTTGTTAGCATCTGAAGGCTCCAGTGCTTAATTTGTAAAAGAATCAGTGCCAGTGTCCAAAGCTCTGCTCAGATGCCAGCAACCAGCGCTATTAAATGTCTGAGTAGGCTTCAGTCCACCTCATGCCTCTTTGACCCAGTCCGAGATACTCTCTGACCCATCATATCACTCTTAAAGGTTCCTGCTTTCTCCTTTCTCTTCCTCCATCTTTCCACTATAGGACAGGCCGACATGGAAACCATGTCAGAAACCGTGTCCTAATCTCAAGGGTGGAAAGGCCCACCCTTGAGATTACTTGCTGCATTCCGACTGGCGGACGGAAGCCAGCCGGAATGACAGGTCGGATTCCTTTCAGGCCGCCTCCTTCAGAATCCGAGCGGCCCATTACGAAGCGGCTCGGAATCGGCCCCTATGTGCGTTTTTCTCTCTCTTGCACTCTGGAACCGGTATTGCGCAAAAATAAGTGCTGGTGGCCCCCACCGGCTCAAATTAAGCACCCCTGCTTACCCCTATTTCAAAGCGAGCTCTTCGTGCTCTCGGAAGTCTGAGATACGTGCAGTGTTTAACTCTGAGCTGCTAAACGAAAACGAGGCGTGTCTGCTCCGCGAAAGACACAATTCCGGCGAAAACCACAAGTGTTTACTTCTGTACTCATTAGCCAGCGCCGCAACACTCAGAAATCAATGCGTAGGGTGTTAAATCTGTCTTTGATTTGATTAAACTGCGCGCACTTAGCCAAGTTTCCTTTCAAAATGGTAAACAAAGAGAGGTAATTAACGATCGTATGAATGCTTCCTACGGAGCGCATTGAACTGTGATATGCGCACACAGTTTACCATATCTGAGCGGGTGATAAAAGAAGTCGCAGGGTTGTACCGAGGGAAGAAAAATTAATGTAAATTCAGTTCAGGGGTCAATTTATTCCAATTTTGTTGAAACGTCAGTTAATTACTCGGCTATAATAAAAGTCCCGCCATTTGCGCTTATCTGAAGCTGGTTCTGCCGTAGTGTCAGCATTACTGAGCCCTATATATCTGATGATGATCCGCTTCACGCGGCTATAAAGCGTTTTTTTTGTTAGTAACACGCAGTGCCATCAGATACTTGACTGACAGCATTATGCTTGAAGGACTATTCCTCATGGAGGTGTGTGCCCAACAAAAATCACTTTAGGTAATATGAAATGAATAAAAGATGGTCATTTTATCCCCGTTGCTAGCATCGTGCTTGAATGAATTACATTTGTCTGTGTTTACCCTACAACACACAAAAAAATAGGCCTTCCATGTTCTGTGGTTGCTAGGCGACCAGAGAGAGATGACATCGTTTACCGTCATATGCGCCGCCAGACAGGCCACGACATATGCATATTTTATACCACACGAGCACAGGCAGCGATCTGCACATAAACTCCACGATTTTATGGCTCGGGAACAACAGATTGGGGAAATAACAGCATTTTGTATTCGTGGTCACTCTGCCTGTGAGTGGCGCAACCCAAACAATTTGCGCCAGGATATTGTAATAGGGGAGACAGCCAAAAGTTTTAAAAGTCCCATTAGAAGTTTTGGAACTCAGAAGGGGGGGCATGAACTTTGCAAAATTTAGAGTATATCTTCTGGCCTGTCAGTGAGACGTGTTCGTTCCGCTGGCTTTCCAGTAATGAAGATGAGAGGTGTAAGTCAGTCTAGAACTTCACAGTTTGACCACGAGCCATGACTGATCTCCTGAGGGAACATCATCTATAGATTACATTCTGTAAAAAAAAAATGGAAGTGCATCTACATCTATTTGACTGAGGCCTCTTTGTGAAAACAAAAAATCAGTGATCAGACATAAAAACTTTCATTTGGTTCTGGCCCCATTGTTTCTTCGGTGGTTATGATGCATCACTGACCTTCTTGTGGACGCAGAATGGAGCCCTTTAACACACTAAGGGGCAGATTTATGAAAATCGTGGAGCAGGGCAGAGCAGCAAGTCACAGGGCAGCAATAGGCAGTATTTATCCAATTCGGTGCATTCTTGTCCTCTTTCCTTGCGCTGGCAAAGTTTTGGCAACCTAGCACCAAAGCAGGCAACCTTGCACCATGGTGCAAGGGGCCTGTGTTGTAGGCAGGGTTGTTTTTGTGCAGGAAGTGACACCTTCCTGCACAAAAGAAGTCCTGAGACGCTTTTTTCCTCTTTCTATGCGTTCTGCAGAATGTAGCACACATAGAAAGAGGAAAAAACGAGGAGAAATTAATATATTTCTCCTCGTTCCGCCTCCCCTGGGAAGGCGTAAGCTTTTGGCGCATTCCCAGGATTACAAGTCCTTGTAAATCTGGGAATGCTTCAAAATCCATGGGAATTGCGTGGGAACACCCACCACAACACCCGTGGAACTCCCACCGCGAGCAGAGTAAGGCAATGCAGGTTTCGCTCTGAGTTGCCTTACTCCAGATTTATGGAGCAAATTAAGAGCCACTCAAAGTGACTTCACGAGGCTTCATAAATCTGTCGTAGAGGTTTGTGTCATGCATGTGCCACATTGCCTGGTGCAAGCATGACGCAAACCTCTCATAAATATGCACCTAAATTTACCAGAACTGCATATAAGCAAATCTAGGCCACAGTCTCGCAGGCAGTCAAGAAGTATACAGACCTTCTTCTCCGCCTCAATATTAGAATAACAATCAAAAACTACCACAGAGCAGCAACATAGCTTCAGGTCACACAAATGAGTGTCTAGGGTTCTGAGGTCAATTTCTAACTTACCCAAAACCTAGAAAAAGGCACTGAGTGTTGGACCACCATATGTTGCCTGAATTAATCGTTATTCAGATCCGGACTATCAACACGGTCATATTCTAAGACTTACTTTTTAGCAAAAGGTTTCTCAGAGAATCAGTCTGATCCAAGATACTCACAACTCTCTATCTCTCTAAGCGTTAGCATAAGGTCTGAAGAATTTTCCCATTGTCAAGAAAGTTTGGTTTCCAGAGGCACTATTCTAAGAAATTTCGAAGAAAGATTTTGGGACACAGGAAAGCTCAAGAAGTTCCTTCTGAAGCAGACTGGATCACTGATCTGATAATAGTTTCCAATATTGAGAGGTCAATTGAGTTGGCAATCACCTCAAAGTGTATGAGGATATCTCACAAACTGCTAGGCCGTCTGATATTTTGCCTAGGCTCATGTAACCCTTTAAACAACACAGTGCTGTGCAGGGTCTTGTCACCTCTGCGGATCCCGTTTCCTTTGACAATTCTTTCGCTTCACACTGTTCACCCACCACCACCACCCCCCTGCCCCCACCCCTCTCCCACTGTTAGATTTATCTAGGTAGAATGGTTTAACCATTTATTCTCGCCTTTATGTTAAACTTTGAAATTATGTGTTTGATCACATTTCACTGAAATGTACCAATGAATGTTTGCTTGTTTTCCATTCTGGCTGTAATCTACACTAAAATCTGGAATATGAGGAAAAAATATTTTGTAAATTGTTTGGAAGTAATTAGATGGATTTCTTGGATTTCTGAGAATCCCATTTGGTAACCAGACTAGATACAGGTCTGGGACAAAGTAGCATTGTTTCTCCTTCTTTTTTGACAGCTCACTCAAAAAGCAAATGCCTGTAGGTGGAGCAAGATATCTACCTTCAATCTGTATTCAAAACACCTGTCATACACCCTATGTTTTGGGAATATTTCTATAAAATCATGAATACCTACAGGACAGACATCTTCAAATTTTAAGAAAACCTAAGTACTACATCTTATGATGCTGCTGATGTAGCACCGTTTAGACTAGTCCTTAGTGAACCTGCATGTCGTCAAAGAAATGGCACAGTTCTTCTATCTCCATGCTCTAGCACATTTTAGGCTGGAGGCATAGTGCAAGGGTGTTTGCGTTATGGTAAGGATAGGTTTTGTACAAGGAGAGGTAACTTCCTTCACAAAAACTATCCTTTGAAGCCATTTCTTCGTTGTAGGGGTACTGTAGATTGGAGCACACATGCAAAGAGGAAATAACGAGGAGAAATAAAAATATTTCTCCTTGTTATGCCAGCATCAGACAGGCACACCATTTTGGCACAAACCCATGTCTACATCTCTTTGGAAATATGGGATTGCGTCAAAATCCATGGGTGGATACATGGGAACGCCCATGCACCAACCATGAAACGACTACCATACACAAAGTAACGCAAGGCATCGGAATGTGCTGTCTTGCTTTACTTTTTCTTACAAAACCACACAAAACATTTTCAAGGCTTTGTAAATAACAAAAAGGATTTTGCATCTGGGCTGCAGCCCCAACGCAAAATCTTTGTAAATCTGGGCAAATAGTTTGTATGATTGGATGACTGTTAATGGGTTGAGCTTGAAAGACAGAGGTTTTCTTCATCAGGCCAAGCCCATATTTTTGAATCCTACAATCTGGCCTTCCTCATTGAAGCAACACTTTACCACCTCCACAGTGGAGAAGACTCTGGGTGTACTGACTTACAAATAGCTACCTCACAAACCACATGTGGCTGTGTTGGACCAGGCATCTTATGGCGTATTTCCCCTTTATTTTTGCTTTCGGGCCTCCTGCTTTTTTTTTTTTTGCTGGTTTAGTGTCTCTGTGCACTTTTTCACTGCTGTTTAATGTTAAGGTACAAGTTCTCCTATTGTAAATTGGATTACGGATTGGTGTTTCCATGATTGGCATATTTGATTTACTGCTAAGTCCCTAGCAAAGTGCACTGAGAGTGCCAGGGCCTGTAAATCAAATGCTGCTCGTGGGCCTGCAGCACTGATTGTGCCACCCTCACGAGCAGCCTCCCAAAGGGTTCTCAGACCTGCCACTGCAGCTTCTGTGCGCAGTTTTTACTGCCATGTCGACTTGACAAGTACACCCACTTGCCAAGCCCTAACCTTCCCTTTTATTACATGAGTCACCCCTAAGTTAGGCCCAAGGTACCCCTATGAGCAGGGTGCAGTGTCTTTGAAAGGTAGGACATGTTCTGGTGTGTGTGGAATGTCCTGATAGTGAAATACAATATATTTTATTTTTCACTGTTGAAAGGCTATCTGTCCCATAGGATAGAATAAGGAATACTTTGTAAACGGATCACTGATAAAATATCGACTACAAAAACCTCGTCCTACAAAAATATCGCAGAAAAAATATCGTAAACATAAATATCGACACCCTATACTTAAACAAGAAATTACCCAAACATCGATAAAAATATATCGTCTACAAAAATATCGATAACAAAAATATCGACAACATAAATATAGCTAACAAAAATATCTATAACACTAAAAATAAAACACATACACCAAAAATATCGATATCAACAATATCGACTACACAAATATCAATAAAATACATATAAACAACATCGAAAAGAAGATTTAAAACTAAAAAACAATATTTAAAATTATAGAATTAAATTACATATCCCAATTACTTAAAATAAACTATGACAAGATATATAAAAAATATTTAATTATTTAAAACAAATACTATTATAATACTAACACAAATAAATAAATACATTAACTATACAACATTAAATAAATATCCAACAAACTGAAAATTAACTAAAATTAATATATATCAACTATAAATAATTTAAATTACATTTATTTACAAATATATTTAAATAACAATAATAAATAACATAAATACAAACATTAAATAAACATTATATATATGTTAAACTAATTAAAAGGTAACTGCTAAAAAATTCAAAAAAGGTATCTCGACCAATAAATTTAAACTAAACCAAAACAAACCAATAGAAAACGTTAACTAATTAAATAAACACTATAAAAACAAGGAATTAGTTAATGCAATTTTACCGTATATCGGCAAAACAAGAAGGAAGAGCATTACTTTGCGAGAGAGAGAACAGAGAAGAAAGAAGAACTACATAAACAACTATATCGAATTTTCTACTACACAGGTAAGAACAAAACTTTATAACAAATTATAAATACTTCACCTTTTTTATTTAATTAAGTTAAAATAATTACATGTTTTTCTTCAAATATCACAGATTAAACTTCATTACAAAAACACCTAGAAAATACACGAGAAACATTTTAGTGCCCACAATATTTAACTCAACATCATTAAAAATGTAACTAACTAAATATATAAATTAACCTACAAATAAATTAAATTAATTTGATTTTTAAAACGTAATAAAAATACAAAACATAGCTAACAATTGCTTTTCTTTTTACAGCTGCCACAAAATTCAACTAAACATCAACATCAACAAAAACCACTACATCAACGAAAATTAGTAAGTATATAATTTGTATTACAAAATGTTTTAAAATAAAATGTAATTAGCACATGCATCAATGTTATTCACAGTCACAAACAAGCCAATTATCAAAAAAGCCTCATTTATAACCAATAAAAGTACTTTTAAAATACATCAACTGAAAAAGCAATAGCCTCCACGCGCCTCCACGCGGTGCCTGCCACTCAGTGCAGGGAAATGCAGGGGGTACCATGGGTACCCCCCAGTGCAAAGCCACCTCCCCCCAACACAAGGGGGGCCCGCAACAGGCCCCCAAAACCAATCCCCGCCAGCCTTCCAATGGCGGTTTACCTGCCACGGAAAGGCTGGCTGCGGCCAGCTTCCTAATCTGGCGGACGGTGCCTGCTAGGCACCACCACCATTTTACTGATGCTGACCGCTCCTCCAGGCAATCGTAACGATTGCCTGTGGCGGATCCGTGGCGGGCGGTCTTTGCGCCCGCCATGGTCACAGTCAGATTCCCCCGTCATCGTAATGTGGCGGGGGGATATTGCTTTCCGATGGCGGAAGGCCCGCCACCGCACTGCTGGCAGTGGCAGGCGTTCCGCCATCGTAATGACCCCCTATGTTACCAAAAAATGTACTATATTTGAAAACTGTATAAAAATAATTATATACCCCACCTAGAGGCAACTCTTTTTGCATTTTAAAAATAATTATATATATAAAAATATATTATTTGTTTAACATTTACACATAAAAAATGAATGTTACAAATATGTTATGCTTTGTAATAAAATATTCATACCATCAAAATGTATGATTTATGTTTAAATATTATAATACATTTTCTAACCAAAAAAATTCAAAGAATTTAATTGTGGATAAAAATATAAATGTTTTCAGATAAAGAAATGTTGGTAATAAAAACTAACATATATCTATGTACTTATTACAATATACATATAAACTATACAAAACATTTACATAATAAATAATAAAAAAATCCTATTACTAACTTCCAAATAAAATAAACTCTGAAAAAAATCAGAATAATACCCCCCAAAAATTACAATACTAACAAAGACAAATGACTACTGTATAATGAACCATAATAATTTACTAACACCAAATTCAACTAAACTCAAAGAAAAGTGCTGGATAGGAAACCATAATAATTTACTATTCCAACTCCAAATCCAACTAAACTTAGGGAAAGTGCTGGATAGTAAACCATAATAATATACTATTCCAACTCCAAATCCAATTAAACTCAGGGAAAGTGCTGGATAGTAAACCATAATAATTTACTATTCCAACTCCAAATCCAACTAAACTCCGGGAAAGTGCTGGATAGTAAACCATAATAATTTACTATTCCAACTCCAAATTAAATTAAACTGAGGAAAAGTGCTGGATAGTAAACCATAATAATTTGCTATTCCAACTCCAAATACAAATTAAATAAATGAAAATATTAAACTAACCCCCCCATATTGATTTTCAAACAAACAAAAATATATTCTTAACAAAGAAAAGTTACTTAATTTTTGTTATTTTTTCACAGAACAATACAATTTTTGTTTTAATTTTTTTTTTAATATTTAATATTTTCAAATTCTCTACAAATATTTCAAATATATAAAAATTTGAAAATATGTTTTAATGTAATTTAAAATAAAATAATGTTGTTATTTACAAATACAAATTTCTGATAATTTAAAAAAAAAAATTAAAAATCAAAATTGTTTCAAAAAATTTACATAAAATATTACACTACACAAATAATTTTAAAATGTACAAAAATTATAATTGAACAATTTTTTTAAAAACATTTCTTCAACGCAATATTTTTATATTACTCCCCACCCTTATCCCATATAGACCCAACAACCTGCTCCTAAAATATATACAAATTAAAAATGTATATACATTTTTCATCTACATTTTTCAATTACTCCCCACCCTTATCCCCTATAAACCCAACATCCCACTCCTAAAATATATACAAATTTAATTTTTATATTAATTTTTAATCAACATTTTTAAATTACTACCCACCCTTATCTCCTATAAACCCAACATCCTGCTCCTAAAAATTATATTAAAACAAAAAAACATTAT